>NC_061158.1:40763273-40775773 GCF_022113875.1 Hydra vulgaris | reverse complement strand
AAAACAAAGCTAAACAATTTAAAGTTTTACCTTGCTGCAGATCTTAAATTATGCAACAGTTTTGGGTTTGTCAGGACATGGGGGAAAATATTCATGTTTATTTTGTGATGGTGATAAAACTAATCTTGGAGAACTGAGAACCTTTAATATGCTTAAGAACACGTATAAAAACTTTGCTGAAAATGGATTTAAAAAAAGCTCTATGCAACTCTATAAGAATGTTATACATCCATGTCTCCTGGTTGAGTCTGGAGAGATATATGCGCTTGATGTCATCCTTCCTCCAGAACTTCATTGAATGATGATGATTATAACAGAAATTTCAAATGTCTTCTGTAAGGAACCTGATGTCGCTCTCTGGTTAAAAAAGCATGGAATTATTTGGCATGGGTATAATGGAGGTGGACTGAATGGTAGAAATGCTAACAAAATACGAAAGCTTTTGCTAGATTTGGAAAAATTTATCTTAGATAACTTTTCTTATTATTATCCAGTTGTTGAACTGTTAAAGTCTTTTTCTTCAGGTAAATTTTAAATATACTTAATTTTACAAAGTATTTATATATTAAAAGTTAATTATGATTTAAAAAGAAATATTTATTAAATCAAAAGCAATTTCTCACAAATGACACTAAAATTTACATTTAGTAGTAAACATGTGTTTTGGAATGAAAATCCATGACGGTTATGCTGATGCCATTGCAACATATATAAGAAAGTTAAAGGTAATAGTTACATAAATGCATAAACAACTCATACATTTAAAAATAAAGTTTTAATTTTTGTTTATATTAACCATTTTTTAAATTATTAATTTAGGAAAACCAAGAGTATGTGAAGACTACATTAAACCACAATCTCTCTATGGGATGGAAAGGTCATATAATTGAACATCATCTTGTCATGTTTTTAAATAGAACTAAGCTGCCATTGGGAGTATTTTCTGAACAATATTCTGAATCTGTTCATCATAATATGTTGAAAACACTGAGCAGATTCTCAACTTCAGAATTCAGAGAGAACCATGGAGAGCCTCTTAGAAAGGCAATAGTTGAATATTCAAGTCAGAGAATTTAAGTTTTTTCTTTGCAATTGATTACACAATTATACATACTTGTATATTATATAGTTTTGAAGATTACATTAAATCAGTATATATTATGGATTATATTATACTGTTTCAGAGTATATATATATATATATATATATATATATATATATATATATATATATATATATATATATATATATATATATATATATATATATATATATATATATATATATATATATATATATATATATATATATATATATATATATATATATATATATATATATATATATATATATATATATATATATATATATATATATATATATATATATAGCAGATGATTTTACATTTTTCCATGAAATAAAATACAATTTTATTATCTTATACAATGTTATACAATAATATTGCAGATTAGGCTTTATTATATCATGAGTATTACACTATATTTTAATTTAAAGTAAATTTAATTTTTTGTAGTTTTATTTTAGATGGTTATATCTTTTGAATGCCAAGATATTTTTTATTGAATTTTTGAATATTTAACTGATGCTTGATTTTTCTAAAGATGGCATAATTTTTTTTTTTAATAAATAAAGGGGGCAAGGGGAGGGGGAAAAAGTTGCCCTGATCCCCTTTAAAAATTGATTTTCTCATCAGGACGTACACCAAATAATTTGTTCTTTTCATAATATTGTCTGTATAATAGTCCTGAACACTTTGTAATAAAATTTGTTTAAGTAATCAAATTTTCAACCTAAACAACCTTGAATTGACTAGTGTGTTATATTCAGTTTTATATTATTGATTATTCTTATAATTGATTAATTAATCAGTATCAGAATCTGTATCGGCCCTTTTATATCCATCGGTTTTGGTATCGGCCAAAAATGTGTAACCAGTACATCGCTAATAAATACTAAAGCAAGCAATGAAAATAAATAATTTTTAAGTATATATTTTTCACAAACACCACATTTCATTTAGGAAAAAGAAACACATTTATCATTATTTAAAAAGATATTACTGTGCCAACATTTGACATAGTATATCAGGACAATGAAATATATGTAATGTATTATAAAAAAACAGTACATACCCTACATTTTTCCACATATAGGTTAACTACTGATACCACTAAATCTAAACATTCTGTTTGAAATGTAAAAATGTTCCTACATTCGATCAAGTATGATGCTAAATTTCCAATGACAAAAAATATACGAACAGCAATATCCTATATACAAAACAGCATACAAAACAGCATATAATATTCTACATTTAAATAGTTAAAAGAAAATAATAACCGTTTTGAAATAAATTACTTTATTCAAATGGTGTTTCCGAAGTAATTGAACTTGATTTTTATAAAATGATTCATTGTGTAAATGGACACACCACTTTTCATTTACAGTCAATTTGCTAAGTTAAAAAATTATGTGATAAATTTAAAACAGAGAAAAAATAAAATAGTAATACAACTATAACAAGTAAAAAAAGATTAGTACTTATTAGATACTAAATATTATATTAGATATTAAATACTAATTAACAGATAATAACTTATTATAGCATACTCAACCCTTGGAATTAGGAAAAATGCGGTCAGCAATTTATTGCCAATGTCAAACTGTTAGAAGTTGGCAAAAAAAATTTTACACAAAGGGGTTACCATAAAACATAGAAACAAGGTTGGCAAATTTTTGCCAACCTCAAAAACTTTTAGGTCGGTAGTTCGATCAGCATTGCCGAATGCCAACCCTAATTCTGAGGGTTGCATACTGTACTTATTTTAAAACATTTAGAATTTAATTTATATCTATATTTAAGATATGCTAACAATATTTACTTATTTATTCAAAATATTAAATTAAAAATATTAAAATATTTACTCAAAATATTAAATTAAAAATATTAAAAACAATATTTTTCTATTGAATTTAAATAACAGCCATACATTTTCATGTTAAGTTATTTTAATATAACTTTTTATAATATTCTAATTTAAATAATATATATGTTAGCTATCAAATTTAACTTATTTAAATTATTCTTAGTTATTTTAAATATAATCTAAAGTCCTTATTCATTTTAATCCATAGTTTAATTTGTAACAAAAATGTTTTACCTTATAACTCTGCAATAGCTCAGCACAATTCCTTCGTCTTCATTGTAAATATCTATTGTACTGAATAAAACATCAGGTATTTTGCAGGAAACAAATTCTTCATGTAGCGAATCTTCATTTGCTAAATTTGCAAACGTTGAGACCACCTGGAGTACATAAGTCTTGCTGACGTAAGAAAGAATTTTTAAAATCACATTAGAAATTACTTCATCAAATAATAAAAGCTTGCAATGACAAAATTTTCATTTATTAAATAAATTTTAATATGTAACACAAAATGTGGCATTATGTAAACACAAAAAAATGTTTTACATTTTTTTATAGTTGATTAAATATATGGAAACTTTGATTGAAAATTTTGATAATTGAAAAGTTAGAACAAAAATAAAACTTTATGGACTTTTGAACACATAATTTTTCATGCATTAGGTATTTACATAATTTTTTCAATTTCAGAAAAACTTTGTTTCACCACTTTTTAATTTTTTATTTATTGCTAGAAAATCTTTTGTTGAATATTTGGTCAAGTATTGGCTGCCAAAAAATTATCTAAAATGGGCCTGTTATTAATTTCCCATTTTTAAACTGACCCTTACATTTTAAAATGAACATTTGTAAAAATGAACATTTGCTACTTGTTTGAAGAAGCCTAATGCATGTTTCAAAAAGCTTCTAGTGCATTAAGTCAATAGACAGCATAGATCCTGTGGAAGATCAAGAATTATCACTCCAAAAACATGATTTGCCATTTGTTTGTGAAAGAAATACAGATTTCAAGCTTACAAATTGTTGGTCAGCTGCTTCCTAGAGTGAATATTAGTACCCAACACAGTTCAAAGATAATACCAAGAAAGAAAGACCGGTCATGCTGGTTTATACTTTTTACATCGAGGTGAGACTTTTGAAAATTTTACCTTAATTAAATTACCTTAAACAATGTCTGATTGGTTTTGAACTAGAATTTTTGTTATTTTTATGCATGGCATGGCAACTTTCCATCAGAAAAAAGTTTTTAAAACATGATTGAAGAAAAAAGTTTTTAAAAAATGATTACCAGAATATGCAAATAATGTTCTTGCTTAGTGGACAGGTAACTCATCAGATTTAAACTCTGTCAAAAACAGTTAGGTAAAATTGAAAGCAAATGCTTCTATAGAACCAAACCTTAATGAAAGAGTAATTTTGTATAAAGTACATGTTGTAAAACAAGAAATTGCGATTCTCTTGATGTCTCAATACTGAAAAGAAAGGTTGTTCAAAGAAGCCTGTAAAAAGTACTAAAAGATGTTTAATGTTAAATATGTTACTTATAAATATAAAAAAATTATAACTTATAACATATATAAAATATGTTAAGTATTTTTGTTTTATTGTTTTATGTTTATGCATTCTGTTTTTTAAATCAAAATATTCTTTAGTAATAAATGTGTACACAATATAAAACAAAAACAGTTTAAAATGTGTACACAATATAGTACAAAAACAGTTTTTCACAAATAATATTGGGTGGCAAAATCTTTTTGACCATAAATATTTATATAACTTTTATATAAAAAATGTTTCATTTTATAAAACTGATGATTTAGACAAAGTCTAATTCAGGCCTTGTCATGAAGTGGGAGCGATCGCTCCTGTCACGTGAAACACGCTTGTTAATGGTATATTTATAAATTGTGGGTGCGACAAAATACGCTTGCTAATTTAGTTGCAAGAGTAAAAAATCATGCTGGTCCTAAAAATTTGGAAGGGAGAAAACTAATAAAGGTTTACTTGATTTTATATTAATTTTTTTTTATAAAAAGTTTTTATTAAAGATTCTTGTTTAGTTAAACAAAAAAGTTCGCTTATTGTTAAAAAATAATAATCTCTATTCACATATCTTTAATAACATTTTTTCAACTGAGGTAAAATGTTAAAGATATACTTCAATTAAAAAACTCATTTTTTCAAGTTAGCTTATGTCATATTGTTGAAATTAGAGCACAAATTTCTACAAACAATGAATTGTGATTTGTGAATGAGACTTCTTTATATAAAACATTTACAGCAAATATTTAACAAAATTAAATAAAATTCATTTGTATAAGTTTATTAATAATATTAAATTGCTAAAATTTAACTAAATTCAAAAAGCTTTTGTTATTAAAATCATAACTTATATTATTTATAACTTAATTAAAATTATAAATTTATTTGCGAAAAAGAAAAGTTTAAGTTTGTGAAAACGTTTGCTAAAAAAGTTATAAAAGTTCTATTCTGTTAGCAACGAAAAATCATTAAATATGATCTAACTAAAAGAAATCGTTATTTCATTTTTTAATGTTTTAATGACGCAAAAACATTATGAATTTATATTTTAATTAAACGAAAGAAACAATGAAAAAAAATGAAAGCTTATGAACTTCTTTTAAATAAATTCGATGTAATGATAAAAAAGAATTGACTGTAGTATTAAGTTAAAGATGAAGACAATAACAAAGAAAATACATAAAAGATAAATTTATTCTTTAAAACAAGATCATTAAGAACTAAGTGGGAAAAAAACACAATCAGATGGGATCAAATAATAAATAAGTATTTAGGAAGTCGAAAGAATTTTAAACATTTTGTCAGGCAGCGCACTGCTAAATAATAATTTTAAAATATGTATTATCTTAAGGTATTAATTAGTTTTTTAATTACCAGTACATCTAATTATCAATGTATTAATGCAAAAAAAAAAAATAATTTCAAAACTTGTATAAAAGCTTTCTTACCTGAAGAACAGCATGAGGACAATCTGTTGTTTGATTTTTTGCTTTGTAAAACTGAATTAAATTTTTGTTAGAAAATAGAAAATTAAAAATCAATTAAAATAAAACAAAATTTTAAGTAAAAAAGTATTTAATGTTTTAATTAAAGTTAATTATTAATTTATTCAAAGTTAATTACTATTTACTTTTAATTAATTTTTTTGATTGTAATACTTTATTTTTAAAATAAAATATTTTGAGAAAAATTGAATAGAGTTCCAAGAAACTAAGAGCAAAAAAAATTGTAGTTCGAAGAAATGTAAACCTGATATTATTACAACTAAGCTTGATCAGAACTATCCCTTCAACAAATATCTTATATCATTGGCATTGGAATATGGTCTTTACAGTGCAGAACAGGTGGCTTCTTCCATGATCAAGGAAAAATAACCATAGAAATTAATTCAGAAGATTAATATAATTTAGCTAAATGGGGACATCCTCTAATAATAAGAGTTAGTTATTCTGAAAAAAATGAGACGAAATCCAGCAATTCTTCTTTAAAATATTTTAGCAACTTAGAATAACTTTTGATTTTTAAAACAGAGGATCTAGAAAACTGATTTCTACATTTAACAAAAATACTGGAAATAGAGTATTACTGATAGAAGTGACAAAGTTAATGTCAGATTTTGAATCAACAGTAAGAAATTATTAAAATGTTCAGTTCATGAATTTTGAAGTTAGTGATGAAAATGTTGGTAAAAAATCATTATTGAAAATATGTTAATATCTTTGATCCAGACGAATTTTAAGTTAACAAGATAAGATTAGAAGCAGATAAGTTAAGATAAGATTAGAAGCAGAAGTAAACATATCAGGAGATTACATTGGATTTGGTGTGCACCGTATACAGTTTATTGCAATTACTGAAGATATTTCTGAAACTTATCAAAATACAAAACAAATTCTAGATATTCTCCAGCTAGGTAGACTGGCTTTTTAAATTGTATGGGATTTAAAATTAGCTAAAATGATTATGGGTTTATCTGGCCATGGTGGTATCTATTTATGCTTAAACTGTGAAAGTGAAAATACTGTAATTGCAAAAACTCTAAGAGCATTTGAAAGCTTTTTGATTTTCATCTTTCTGAGCAGGAGGATTCAAAAGAGAAACAGCCCAGCTTTGTAAAAACCTTATTCAAAAAACACTTTTTTATCTTGATAAATAAAACACCACTATCATCATTACATACATTCATGGGATATGTTAAAGTCCTCAGTGAACTAGTTTTTGTTCTATGGCCGAACATTAATCAGTTGCTGTCTGGAAAACATATGTTAATAAAATCACAGAGGGTTTAATGGAATGAACTAACATGATATTGCATAAACTTAGATATCTAGAGAATTTCTAAACAACTCTATTACCTATTACTATATGTTTCGAATATTTAAAGACTGTTATCATGGGTGACTGCTTTGGTGATTCTATTTGTCCCAATTTTGAAAACTTAACCAATGATAAACATTTTATTGAAAGAGTCATATAATTATCTAATAGAGTTTTGAAAAGACTATAACTACACCTTTCCAATAAGATTTCCAAATGTTAGCCCACATAGTTACTGTTTGTAAAGAAGATTGATGTGACCTTATTGAATTTACAAAACAAACTAGAGAAGCCACTTGCTCCAAACTTAAACCAACCTGTGTGAGATATGAAAAATGTTTTTTCTTAACTTGACAGCTCATTGGTTTTTTTAGTTTGTTAATTTAATGCATTAAATTAAGATTAGTCTAAGAATAGTCAGTGGTAACTAAGTGGTAAGAATAGTCAGTGGTAACTAAGAATAGTCAGTGGTAAATGTTTCACAAATTTTCAAACAGAAGATTATAAACTTAGATCCAATTTGTGATATTGATAATTCTAAGCTAAAATCACTTAAAATTAATGAATGGACTATTTTAGAAAATATACTTCAATTTGAAATATATTTAACAACATAAATTTATTAAGTAAAGATAAAGTGAACACATCTTCTATAACTCTAACTGCACAAAGTATACAAAGCATGCTGGTTCAAGCTAGTTCAAAAACAGAAAGCAAACATTGCCTAAAATTGAAAACTGATGTTTAAGCTTCTAGCTTATTTAAGTCTGGAAACAACTATACAAGAAGATTATCCTTTAGCACAGTGGAAAGCAAACAAAAGTCACTTCTAACAATTAGCTCCTAGAGCTCAGAAGTATTTACCAGCCATAAGAAGAAGATTTTTTTTTTAAAAGTGTTCAGTTGTGGAGAACAAGTTTATCATCTGCAAAGAAATAGGTTGGCTCAAGAAACAGGAAAAAATCAATATTAATGGATCAAATTCAAAAATTTGTTTACCAGGTCGGATTACGGTAATATAACCCAGTAATGCCCAATAAATCAACAGCTCTACACCTTAACATAGATATGCTTTTTATTTTTGAGAATAAATATATGATTTAATAATCTAACCTTTTATATATTTAAACATTTTAATAAACACTTTATTTTTTTGTCTATTCATTTCACTGTTTATGCTATAGTATATTATTGTACATTTATTATGAAATTAACAACAATAAATTATAAACTTACATAAGTAAGGTTAGGTGTCACTCATATAGTTAAAAACTAGTTAATGGAGTGACACTTAAAAAATAATAATAATAATAAATAAAATATAGAGTGATTTAAAAAAAATAAACAATAAATAACAGAAAAAAGAAAGTTAAAAAAAAGAAAGTGCTTATAAATAATAATAATATTAACAGCAATAATAATAACAAAATAATGATAACAACAATAATCATTAAATAAATAATATCATAAATAATATTAAGACAACTAAAAATATATATAATAATAATAGCAATAAAATTAAAAATATAAAATTAAAAATTATAATAATTTTATTAATATAATGCACAACTATGAACAACAATAGAAGACACCCATAATATTAATTACATTAAGTTATACTTAATGTTAAAAAAAATAAACATCAAAAATATTAGGGTAAATTATTACCTTTTCAATAACTTCTAAAACATTAACCAAAACATTAAGAACATTGCACTGGACAAGTTCAGGAACAATTTTGCAATTTTCTGAGAGAAGCTTTAATGTTCCACATAAAAAAATTAGACATTTTATTCGCTCTGATTTATCTATCATCTTTAGCACTTGAAGTATGGGATCTAGTCAAATAAAAATTAAAATTTTACATTAAGTAATAAGCTTTTACTGAGCCTTTTATCTTTTTTAGATAATTTTTTTTTAAGACATAGAATTAAAGCCTTACCAAACATTTTCTCTTTAACAAAAAGTAAATCATTTTCTTTTTCTTGAGCAAGGTGGAACAAGATTTTTGACACAATCTCTAAGTTTTTTCCAGTCACTTCCAGCTATGATTATAAAATTATGTTTTAAATATGTAATACTAAAGCTAAAGACCAAAAAAAATTTTTTTTACCTAAAATAAGATTATGTTGAAAATTGGATCTAAAAAAATAAAATTTCTCTCTCTATATATATAAAGGTGGGTATCAGCTGGTTTGCACTGGTTCCTGCAAACTCTAGGAGCTACTGCAGTTTCTCTTCTTTTTTTTATGGTTAAGAACTTTAAGATTTAGAAAAATATAAGAACACAGGTCTAAAAACTGAAAATGCTGTAATCTGAGCTAGATGTTTGTCCAAGAATGGATTAAACTATTTCTCTGAGATGACAGAGAATTATTTATGCTTATGCAATTAAATTACTTAATGTTGTTCATGTTTAGATTTTATCAACAATTTTACTAAATATTGCAGGGACAAGGAAACCCAAAAAGGTCTCTGGATTTGAATGTCACAAAAAGATTACTTCGTCTTCTAGGAGCACTAATAATATAAAAACCACTTTTTATTGGTAAAAAATACTTTTAGGTTAGAAGAACAATCACCTTTTGAACCCGGAGTCCTTAGGTATAATGGCAGCAAGGACACCAGGACTCTGGACTTAAAAACAATATGTTTCAAGTCATTACATTTCATGAGTTTTTTTAAAATAGCAAATCATAAGTTAACCAACATGTTCAGAGCTTCTGGAAACATGAGGCCCGGAAAAAATTGAGATATAAAGCCAGAGTCCTTTAGGGACTCTGTATCCCTGAAATATAGTAATAAAAAATCCTTTTGTTTTGAAATAAATTATTAACTTAAAAAGATAAAACAACAAAAAACAACAAGCAAAAAAAAAAAAAAAGTAAAAAAAAATGCTTACAGCTATAAACAGTTTTGAAAGTTTTAAAAGAACTAATGGATTTTTTTCTTCAGAGCACTTAAGCGCAGTAGATAAAACTTCTGACCTTTGTTTTGGTTCTAATTTGTTTTTCCCCAGCATATCTTCAAACTGCAGTGTTTTTAAAAGAATATCAAAGTTTATTAACAGGGAACCATAATCTTCATGTAAATGATTTAGTTCCATTTGTTTTAACAATGGAGTAATATTTTCTTCAAATCTTTTTCTGTCATATTTTGTATGCACCACTTTGTTTTTATCTTCTGAATTATTACACTTATTCAACCAGGTTTTAACATAGTCTTCTGTTTCTTTTGCAGTTGAATATGATGAAACTTTAATAATTGGTTCTGATAAACATGATGATTGTGTCAAAGATGGTTGGATTTTTAATGAAGGCAACAAACCATGAGTGTCCCCTGATTTAATGCTCTTTCCAATTTTCACAACTTTATTTCTCTATTAAAAAAAATTTGAAAAAAAAACAATATCAAAGCAAAGAAATTTTAGAGAATAAAAAACTTATTAGGTAAATTTAAAATATATGTGTTATATAATATATAAATATATAATTATATATATATATATATATATATATATATATATATATATATATATATATATATATATATATATATATATATATATATATATATATATATATATATATATATATATATATATATATATATATATATATATATATATATATATATATATATATATATATATATATATATATATATATATATATATATATATAACATATATATATAATATATGTCAGAAAGTTTTTCCCATAAACTGCAGTTTTAAAGAGCGCATTAATAAACCAGACCAGAAAAAGTTTAAATATATGTGTACATATATATATATATATATATATATATATATATATATATATATATATATATATATATATATATATATATATATATATATATATATATGTTATATATACAGGGTTCCCACTACTAAAACTGGGGCTAAAATTAAGGATATTAAGGAGATTTAAAGAGATATTTTCCTATTATTTAAGGAGATTCAGTCGCGAACGACAATTTTTTGAAGGAAAAAGTAAGGAGAATTAAGGAGAAAACAATTATACTAAAAACAGAATCTTTCTTTTTTCAATCAATTTTAAATATAAATAGATACACTATCATAAATAAAAAAAGAAATATATATATATATAAATATATATATATATATATATATATATATATATATATATATATATATATATATATATATATATATATATATGTATAAAGAAATATAAATATAAAGAAATATATATATATATATATATATATATATATATATATATATATATATATATATTAGAGATGTACCGATTAATCGGCATCGGCTTAATCGGCCACTTTTTGCACAATCGGTATCGGTATCGGCATCAGTCTTTCCTTATCAATTTACCGATTTTCCAACCGATGGCATTTTTATATTTTTATCCCTAAAATTGTATTTATTTTTTGAAAGTTTTCTTTTCATAGTTAAAAAAAAGTAAAAAATGTATATTTATTTGATTGAGCTTTTCTAATATCTTTTGAAATAAAGGTTTGACTCTGATTTGGGTCCAAGTATTTGCTTACCAGTTCTGATTCCATGAAAAATTTTACACGATTTAAAGTTGTATGGTTTTATATTTTCAAATTATAATAGCTAGTTAATCTATCGGTATCGGCATCGGTATCGGCCTTTTCCTATCCATCGGCATCGGTACATGTATATATATATATATATATATATATGTATATACACATACAATAACATTAAAAACAAAATCTTTCTTTTTTTGATAAATTTTAAATATAAATAGATAAACTATTATAAATAAAGAAATCAATATCTTCTATAATTTTTCTTTTTGCTTCCATTTTCACTGTTTTTTCTACAGACAGGGCTTTTAAACGTTGATCATCAAAATACTTTTTTCTTGCTTGTTTGCAATAATCTAATAAATCTTTTGTTATTTCAACTTCATGAGCCATAAACCCATGAAATGTGAGGTAATCTTGGATTGAACGTAAAGAGATAATAGTGTCTGGGGACATATTGTCATCGATCAGACTTTTATTGCTGCTAAATCCTCGTTCAACTTGAGCTTGTCCGTGCGATAAAATGAGTATAATTTTGAAAATGTGCTGTAGATTTGCATATATCTTTAAATCAGTGTATTTCCACAAAAAGTAGTCCAAACGATCCTTATCTTTATCAAAAGTCAAAAATACTTTTTTGTTATCAACGACCAC
>NC_061158.1:40695773-40758273 GCF_022113875.1 Hydra vulgaris | reverse complement strand
AACGCTCCGCGCATGTTTTAAAATTATGTTTTAATAAAACAACAACAAAAACACCATTAATTAAAAAAAACTTTCTAGTCATTATTATTGCATTTTTTTTTTATAAACAATAAAATTTAATGTACTTCTGCATTAATTTAATTGCTTTAATATTTCAACAACAATAAAATACAGCTAAAGAGTCGAGGTAGAAAATATGTAGTAGAAAGAGACTTTTTTTTTACCATAAAAGTCTATTTCGAATAGATATAAGGATATATATATATATATATATATATATATATATATATATATATATATATATATATATATATATATATATATATATACATATATACATATATATATATATATATATATATATATATATATATATATATATATATATATACATATATATATATATATATATATATATATATATATATATATATATATATATATATATATATATATATATATATATATATATATATACATACATACATAACTAGAAGTTTATATAATAATATAAGTAGTAATTTTAAGTTATAAATACAAGGATAGTTTTGCTATTTTAAAATAGTTAACAATTATAATTAATTGTTAGCAATTTTTTTAAACTACTAATAATTTTAAAAAACTGAAAAGTAAGTTTTTAACTTCAAAACTTTTTGAAACATAAATATTGCATGAATATCTTACAGGTATGACATAATACTGTTGTTGTTCCTTGCCATCTTTAATAGGTGAAAGCTTTTTGCCAGTTGATGGCCGTGAATCAATAGAAAAGGAGCTAAAATTAAATTTTTCCAATTTTAATTTAAGAATAAATAAATAAAAATATATTAAATAAACAAACTCTAAAATCAAACAAAAAATAAAAACATTTTAATTTTATAAAACCATAAAAAAATCATAAAAAAAGTTCTTTGGTACAATCAAGCTTTTGAAAAAACATGCCTAAATTGTCCATAAGATTCAAGCCCAAAACAAATTAAAAAAAAAAGAAATGCATAGAAAGCAAGCAACAAATAATGACATTCAATATCAAGTCAAACTATGTTTGCAATTAACTGATCTCTCAAAAAATACCATTGGATAATAAAAATTATTACAAGTTATTACAAATATTACAAATTATTACAATAAAATTTTTACAAATTATTTTGTAGTATTTGTTCAAATACTTGTACTTTAAAATCTTGTTGCATTATATTGAAACCTTTCTTACTTTTTTTGGTTTTAGGTTTGATGTAACTGTGTTTGTTGTTGTTTTTAATATAGTTAGTTTTTATTTCTTATACAAACAATGAAATTTGAAAACAAAAAGTTTAATTGTATATTTATTTACACCAAATTAAAAATTTGGGAGTAATTAAATATACAATTAAATTTTTAATTTAACCACAAATGTAGTACAAAAATAACTTGTTTGAAAAAGTATTTCATTTTAATAAATGTATACAACAATAAATATAACATTGAAAGTTAAGAAAAATTACCTAGCACAGTACCGTTTACAGTTCCTGTTAACTCAGTTATTCTAAATTGCCCCTAAAATGTGCCTGCTTTGATTAGTTATATTAATTTTTCAGAAGTGCTTATGATAAAGGAATGTTTAGACCTGGTATCTTTATTGACTTTAAAAAAGAAGTCCCTCAGGGATTTAACTTAAGACTTCTGTTATTTCTGATTAATGAAAATAATTTGACTAAAGTTATTAAATCTATCTATCTTAACCATTTGCTAATGACAACAATTTACTTTATTTTAACAAGTCGATATAAAATAAATACAAATATATTAATCATAACCTTAAAAATCTTTTTTACTTGTTAAATGCCAACAAAATTTCATGTGATATAAACAAAGATAACATTATTTAAACTAATGCGTAAAACTATAAATTTACCATCTAAAAAATTGTAAACTATTATATTTATATAACTATATCTTGGAATATTATTAAATAAAAACCTTGAGAAACATATATATGTATATATAATATATACATATTATATATAGTAGAACTTTTATTAAGTAAAGACTTATTTTTGAGGAAAAGACTAATAAAAAAATATCTAATAATATTATGATAATAATATAAACTATTCTCATCTCATTTCACCTAAAGCTGCTTATAACAGACTCAAAAACCAATCGATTATAAAGTGACTATCTATTAGAGAGATTTAGTTATACAGATAGTTATTCAACAGACAACTATCTGTATAAATAAATCTCTTTCAATTTAATTTTCCTGCTAATAAAGAGTTTAGATCACTCTGAATTTTTAAATTTTAGATTTAATTCTATACTTCTTTATTATCAACAGAATACTCTTTTATATATAGTTTCCTTAGTGATAATATATACCACTAACATATAAAAACTAGCTTAAAGTAAGTTATACTCATAATATAAGCGCAAGAATTTCTAGGTCTAACTAAGAAGAACTAGGTCTAGCACACCCATAACACTAATTATTGTGATAAATTTTCATTAAAATAAAAATCTGTTAAAAAAGAATGTAATTTTTTACAAAACCAATTACCTGTAAATTCATTCCATGACTTTTATAACATTTTCTAACACTTCTTAGCTAACATTTTCACTTCAAGCTAACATTTTCTAAACACTTCTTAAATCTATAGCGTGCACCTCCCGTGTTAAATATTTTTTTAATAACCTATGTTGTAATACTATGGTATAAACTTAACTAATTAGTCCCACTAATCTAACTAACCAAAAAAAAAATTAAAACTAAATTGATGTCAACATGTAAACTAAAATAAGTGATCATTACTTAAAGAAGTAATAATATAATTTTTAAAAGGTTTTTTTATATACACACCTGAAGTCTAATTTGTTATCAGAAACTAACAATCTTGGAAGGGAATCTAGAGGAGTATATGGACGTTTTGTATCCAAAGAGCGTATCGTTGATCTTGCTTCAGCTACAATTTGAGCACTAGATTTTGTATGGAACTCATAAAACGGTCGGCTAATAGGCTTTTGAGTGCGTAAAACCTTTGGAGGACTTGGTTTCATTTTTAGATTTAATACACTTATGCTTTATATTATCAAAATTTAATATTATTTATTTTGTTAAATTGGCATCATTTTATTTATTTTCTTAAATCTGAATGTTTATGTTGAACAAAGTAGATATTATAAATAAAGATCGATAAAGAAAATCAGGCGTCGCGATTTTTAGCTGGCGCACACGAGCTATTTTTTTAACAAGTCGCGCTTATTCAAAACAATGTACGTTTTTTTGAGTTTAAACAATATATATTGATTTTACTCATTTCTTTTTATATTACTTTTTACATACTTTTACACTTTACCTAAAACAATGAAAAATGTACATTGTTTTGAGTAAGCGCATAACTAAATAAGTAGTTATGCGCTACCTCTTGACATTCGTGAAGTATTGGAGGGAAGAATATAAATACCATGAAAAATATATTTAAAAAAAGTTATATAAAAAAAACTTTATCCAAAAGAAAAAAAAAAAAAAAGTCTAAACTTTAAAGTTTTATTATAAACAATGTTTAGTTTACATTAGTTAGTACTTTGGATTATAATAAAATTACCATTTAGAAATTACAATGATAAATGAAGGAAGTTGTTTTTATTATATTTATTAGTTTATTACGTTTAAATTAATTATCTATTAGAAATCAGGCAAACTATAGTTTAAAAACGTATTCTTTTTTCCATGTTCAGGTAACAGCCTGTTTCTTTTGGCTTAAAATATGTTTCCTGTTGTGCTGAACAAAGGTTCACTGCTAACAGATGAAGGAGCCCAGCTAACACAAAACGTTCAAGAACGTTGGACGAACGTTGTGAACGTTCAAGCACGTTCTATGAACGTTCATAGAACGTTCTTGAACGTTTATAGAACTTTCTTTGTACGTTTTGTGCTAACTGGGAGCACACAAAATTTTCATTGAGAACCTTACCAAATTCAATTTTTTAGTGTCTTTATCGGAGCAGGGGTAAACACCCCACCACTTATAAGGGCATTCATTTTTTGGTAATGTTGGTAGGCTAAAGTTAAAGTTGACTTCGTCCGTGTTGAATCAAAAATATGAATCAATTTAAAGTTTAAACTAATATTTTAAATCTTTAATCCTTATTAATCTTTCCATTAATCTTTAATAGGAAAAAAGAATACTACTAATCAATAGTATTCTTTTTTCCTTACTTGATTAATTGATAAATAATAATGTTTTGAATGGAAAATTAAAAATATTAAATACAAACAGACCCATCACTACAGAAAGACACGGCCTGCCTGCATATAATTTGTGCCTGCTAGCAGTAACCTTTCCATTATATAAATATAATATAATTTTGTCTACAACAATTCTGGTGTGCAAAAAAAACCTGTAAATAAATTTTTTTTAACAGGGCTGAATGCAACATAATAATTAATTTGAAAATTAACATCAATTTTTAATAAAATTTGTAATAAATAAAACAGAACTTTTAATGTTATACTTTTTTCCCCCTACATCAGTGTTTTCACATTTCTGTAAAGGATTTTCATTTATACCCATTTAGTCTAAGAAGCTGTATATGCCTATGCTTTCTTTTTTGATTGGACCATCATGAATCTTTAACGAAATTAACTTTTTTTGCTTGTTGTAAATGATCATTTACAACAAGCAAGCAAAATTTATATCAAGGATACTACTGCTTTTATTTAGAGTATCGATACTCTAAATGAAAGCGGTACTACCATTGATATAAAATTTTCTTTAACTTGCTATGATCTGTTTCTTTAAAAAATTTGATTTGAAATGGGGTTTGAGGATCATTGCAATTTTCAGACAAACATTATCTTCGTATTAATAAAAATGACTTTTAAGTTCATTAACAACAGTTTTGATTGCAGTTGGTTTGTCCCTAGCATAGTCAAGAAACAGTATGATCTCTGATTTGTCTGCTCTTACCTCTCGTAGCGCTTTCAAAGTGTTTTAGTATGCATACAATTATTGCAGCATGCTGCTATTGATTTTCTGCAGTTTATTTGCTTCTGTAATTATAAAATCATTAATTGTTCATGTTTTTGAGTGGTGATTAGAAATAATTTTTCTAGCGTACGTTTCAAGCGCAAAAAAACTAAATACAAGCTCAGTGAAAATAGGTTTTAGTAACATCGGAATAAAATTAAGTATAAAACTTAAATAAAATATAAAAAAAGTACCCATTAATTTTAATAAGCAGGCATACATTTTAATTTTGATAAGCAGGCATGACGTATACGTCAAGAAATCAAAGTTAAGGAGCAAATTACAAATAGTAGAACTTTAGTAATTATATCGTAAGCAATAAAGTTACTTTATGTTTAATATAAAAGTAGAATATTACCTTTAATTACCTAAAAAAACTTGCCGAAGCCAATGCTTCAGCAAAAACTGACCCTGGCTTCGGCCGAAGCCGAAGCATCGGCAAAAGTGCCGAAGCCGAAGCCGAAGCTTCGGTACATCTATAGTTGAAACTTAGTAAGAAACTAAAGAACGAAGAATCAGATGGTAGCAGATTTGTTTATAATTTTAATAAGTTTATATTCAATGACATTGTTTATTGTTAAATCGTGTAAATGATATAGTTTGTAAAATTCTATAAAACATTGGCGCCTACTGTTTTTTGAATAAAAATATCCGGGCTTTTATAATTTTCCAGATTAGACAGGAATTAGTCCGGATGAACTGAAAAAAATAAAGTAAAATATAGAAATATAAATAAAAATTCGATTTCTTGTGAAAAAATCAGCTCATGTTGAATGCTTTTTTATTTATAAGCCTATTTCCTCATTTTGTATTAGAGCGACGCATAGTCCAACGTAGCGTTGATGTCTCACGCATTATCTATTATAAAAACTAAACCCGATCAGCTTGGTTTCATAGTTACCTGATAAATTTTAAAATATTAGTATAAGCAAAATTAAATATATATATATATATATATATATATATATATATATATATATATATATATATACTTAAAGAACTTAATACAATCTCTGGTTCTGCTATAAATTATATGATGTTATTGACTTTAGTAAAGTTATCAAACTAAATTCAGATCTATACCTTTACCTTAACATTGCATCACTTTTCTATCAAATTAATGACCTGTGCAGTCTTATTAGCACATTAAATATCTTACCTATCGGAATTAGGATTACTGAATCCAACTTATTTCTTAATGTTACAAATACAACAGACATAACTATTAATGGATTCAAAATTGAGCATTGCCCCACTGAGGCCAAAAAAAGATGGTGTTCTTTTATATATCCTAATTTAAATTATGTAGTTTGTCATGACTTAAAGATTTTCTTACCAAAATTACTTGAATCCAAGTAATTTTGGTAAGTAAATTTTTACTTGAGTTCAAGTAATTTTAACCACTACAAAACAAATTTCCTAATTGGTTGTATATATCGCCATTCATCAATGAATTAAAATGAATTTAATACAACACTTTTAACTCCGCTTTTTGAAAAGTTAATCAAAGAACAAAATTAATATTTTTCATGTGAATGATTTTGTTTCAAATTTACTAAGCTATAGTGAATCTACTTCTATTTCCAACTGCCTTGATACCTTATGCTCTTACTCGTTTAATCCATAACTCTCCCTACTCGTATAACAACTAAATCTAAAACTCTCATTGATAACATCTTTTTGGTCTTCTACTCTTCTGATCGTCTCTCAGATACCTTGACTATTTCCTGGCACATCCAGCCAACCAAATAAAGTTAAAAATTCTAGTCGGTGTCTAAAAAAAATTAACCCTCACAAATTTATTCTAAAAATTTCAAAAATCAACTGGGAACTTATGATTAAAAAAGATGACAATATTAATGAATCCATCAATGAATTTTTAAAAACATTTAACAGGGTTTTAGACCAATGTACCGCTTTTAACCGGTTACCGGTTTTAGACTAATGTACCGCCTATAAAACTAAAACTCTAATCAAACTTATATCTTACTTAAATCTGTTTCTGTAAAAAACAAACTCTCTACAAAAGTTGCAAGATGTAAGAACATTAATACTAAAAATGAGCTTTTCACAAAATTTAAATTCTTTAGAATTAAAATTAGTAACTTAATTTAAAAAGTAGTAAAAAATCAAACTGCATAACTTATTTTAAAAACAACATGAACATCATAAAAAATATATGGAAAGACATAGAAGATATCATAAATATTAAAACATCATCACATAAAACATCTACTCAGCTAAATCTGAATGAAAATATCATTACAGACCATGCCACTGTTTCAAATATATTTAATAATTATTTTGTTTCTATTTGTGGAAAACTACTCAATGAAATCATGCCATCAAAATATACTTATAGTGACTTTCTTAATTTGCCTGATGTTAATTCTTTCTTTATTGATCCTGTAAGTGAAGATGAGTATCGAATTTTATTAATAATACTCTTAAAAGTGATAAAAGTTATGGACCTAGCAGCATACCTACATTTTTTCTTAAACTTACCTCTCACATAATCTCCAAACCTCTCAGCATTATGATAAATAATTCTTTTAAAAGTGGCAAATTCCCTTAGTAAAAAGTAGCTAAAGTCATTCCAATTTATAAAATAGGCTCTTTACTATACTATTCTAATAATCGACCCATTTTCTTTCTTTACAACCTAAGCAAAATTTTTGAGAAGGCTATGCATAATATACAAATTTCTAGAAAAATTTATTTGTTGGTACCAACATCAATATGGATTTCGAATCAAAATATTACACAACTCTCGCGCTTATTGAAATTGCTTAGAAGATTAGAAGAGCTCTAGATAATAAGCACTGGTTGCTGCAATCAAACCCTCCTTAGTGATCTCCTTCTTTACTCCTAAGGCTGAGAGACCAGATCTGTGTCTTGATTTAGGTCTATCAGGCTTATCAGCCAAAGTTGGTTCATTGCTTAAGTCAAATAAAAACTTTTGAAATTTAGTATATAAAAGTGTTTAAATATTTGGCAAATCTTAATCAGTTTTTGTTTCATTACCCTGTTTATTATTTATGTTTATTACCCTGGCCTCTAATTCTTTATCAACGCAAGCACTGATAAACATTTTATGTCTAGTCTTTGATCTTGAAGAAAGTCTAGGTCTTCTTTTATTGTAGCACTGTCTCTTGGCATAGAAGTATCCTGACGCATGGTGTACTCAAACTGTTAAGAACTGATGTCAAACAGCTTATCTGTCATTATTAAGAAATTTTCTTGCTGCTTTTGAGATGCATTTGGTTTCATTTTAAGTGTTTTTTCATTACAAACAGCTTTATATTGTTCGTAAATTTCTAGAAACTTGTTTAGTATGCTTACTTCTGAAAGAACATAATTCTAGAAAACCACAAGAGGCCCAAGTATTTACAATACTCCAGAACAAATAGTATTCTCCATTCACAGCGTTGCAAGGTCTATCAGTTCCTTTGCACTTCATATCTTCAGAAGATGTCTTTTGTGCACAAGCAAAGTTAGTCTTGATTGGTCTGAATCTTTTAACCCTGGGGGAAATAACATACAGAAAATATCTAATAACATGACCATTAGTAGGCAATTGCCTGCTAGGTAGAGAGCTCAGTGGAGTTTCAAGAAGATAGACAGGTCTTCTTGGGTTGTAAATGATTGGCTTTACAGCTCCTTTTTTAGCTTTTCCCATTTTTCTGAAATATTCAAATGATTGAACAAAGAATTGATTTAAACATTTATAAAGTTAAATATAAAAATTAATAAACTGTGCTTTTAAGCGTATTGAGTAATAATATAATATGAACTTAATGGTAGACAGTAGTAATAGTGGGATGGTGGGGTCCTATGACTTAGAGTAAAGATAAAGGGGCAGAGGAGTTGGTGGGCATCGTTAATATGATTATGAATAAAATAATATGAATAAAAACAAACAAAAGTATTTTTATTGTATTTCAGCATTAATCGAATATTTCCTCTGTTACATAAGCTTGAACAGGAAAAATGATATTTTCTGAAATTCGTCAAATAAATTGATTTTTAACATTATAATACATGTATTATTTTATAATGTCTGAAATAATCATATTAAATATCTTATACAATGTAAAAGATATTATTTTATTGTACAAAAATTTTAAATATACTTGTTTAAAAAATAAAAATGTTAATTTCTCGCAAAAATGGATTTTTACTTGTACCTGTTACAAGAATCCAACATTTATGTAGCAAAACCCAAACATCTTAGCTAAATTTTTTTATTTTATGCATTTTTGGGTCACCTTAATATATATATATATATATATATATATATATATATATATATATATATATATATATATATATATATATATATATATATATATATATATATATATATATATATACATATACATATATATATATATATATATATATATATATATATATATATATATATATATATGTATATATATATATATATATATATATATATATATATATATATATATATATATATATATATATATATATATATATATATATATATATATATATATTATATATATATATAAATGGTCTAAGTAGCACTAATTTAGTAACAGTTTTCAAATAAATATTTTTTCTTAAACTTTTTGACAACATGTTTCATCAATATCAGTTGACATCATTATAATCATATACCTGATGATGCCAATTGATATTGATGAAACATGTTGTCGAAAAGTTTTAAAAAAATTGTTATTTATTTGAAAATTATTACTAAATTAGTGCTACTTAGACCATTTGGATATATACATATGTATATATATATATATATATATATATATTTTTTATTATGAACTATTACATTTTTTTGTTTGTTTTTAGGCGCCCCAAGAAGACCTAACAGTCTTTTAACAGAGCACCGTGGAAGAGAACATAAATAGGAAGTTCTCCTTCCTTACAAATGGCACGAAGTATACCCAAAGCTCGCTTTGAATCCAAGATCTCTAAAATATTTTGGGTGAATCCTGGGCATCGCCGGATACCATGTGCTTTCTTTTAACACCACTTCACTCTATCACCTTTCTCTTTGTTCTATATCGTTCTCCTTCATCTCAAAACTGCCCGTTTTTCGTTGATATTTCTAATTAAATTGACCAAGCCATTTCTCTTTATCCTTCAGCCATTATCGTTGTTACTAGTGACTTAAATGCTAGCATTTAGTCACTGACACTAGAATCAAGTCATTCAGAGTAATGAGCATGCTCATTACACTGAATTGACTTGGCAGTGAATGATTTTGGTTCTAGTGGCAGTGACTCTGCAGGTGTTAAAGCCAATAATTTTGCTTTCTCAATCTCTAAAACAATTAGTCAACTATCTAAAGGCCTCAATCTCTTACTCAATCTTTTTCAACTTTAACTCAAATATTCAACTTTCTAACTTGCTTTCCTAACGACCCGAATCATTTACCTTCTCTACTCGACTTATGTCTTGTTCCTGATCCTTGTCAGTGCTCAGTTTCTCCACATTTACCCTTAGATGCTTCTGATCACCATTCACCAATTATCAATCTTCTTCATCATAGGAATCCCCCTATCTTTGTACCTCTTACAACTACCTTAAAGCTGACTTGGACTCTTTCTGTTTTTTTATGATGGTCCTTGGGTTGAAATATTTTGTCTTCCTTTGTAATGGTGCTTGGGTTGAAATCTTTTGTCTTCCTGCTGTCAAATGTGCTTCTTATGTAACTTCTTGGATTCTAGCTGGCATGGAATCTCATTCCCACTCTAAAATTTTAAGTCAAGAATCACTCATCTCCATAGTTTTCCTCTCATTGAGCTACTGCAATTTCCAATCATGACTCTTACTTCCATATCTATAATCAAAACAATTCTCCTGAATACAGACGTCTGTTTACTATCGCTAGAAACCATTGTAAAAATGTTTTGTTTTACGCTTAATTTCCGCTATTCTCTGGTCACAAAGTCTTGGATTTCATCTCAAAAAGAGACTAACAGTATCTATAACAAGGGAAAACCTGTTATTCCACCTCTCTTGTATGGTTCCGATTCAGTCATCTCACCTAAAGAAAAAGCTAAAACAGTTTGCTAAAAACTTCTAATCAATCTTATTTCTTGATTCCACTAATCACATCCTATTTAATGTAGCCGAAAAACAGGTTGATCCATTGCTTGACATTTGTATCAATCCAGCTTCTGTATCTAAAGTGATTTCTTGCTTAAACTATTTTACAGCATGTGGTCTCATCTCTCATCTTGAATCTAATAACTTATTAATATGGATTTTGATCTTCTTGTTCTACTGCTGATTTGTTAACGGTAATAACTGATAAGTTTTTCGTGCATTAGATAGATGTGGAGAGGTCAAGGTTATTGATCTCGACATTTTTAAAGCTTTTTAAGTTTGGCATGCTTGTCTTTTCTACAAGCTTTCTTACGGTGCATCAGCTACAATCTTTAAAACTATTAAATCCTTCCTTATCAATCGTAGTATTAAAGTTGTCCTTAATGAATAGCACTTTTCTTCATATCTTGTAAGTTCAGGGGTTCCACAAAGTTTTATCTTTGAACCTATACTCTTTTTAATTTACATTAACGATCTTTCAGAAGTTCAAATCTAAGTTGGAATTGATCACTGATGATACTATCATTTACTCTGACTAGATAAGAAGCTAGCATCTCTTGTGCCATCTACTAAAATTCATTCTCATGTTACTCGTCATTCAATTAAGTTTCTTTCTTTTATTTTGACTTTTCCTTAGTGTTCCAAAAGCTCTTATTTTTTACTTATTCGTCTAGATTTATTCCTCGAACTTCAGTTTGTTGGAGTTTGCTCCCTTTATCTTGTTTTCCTGATTCATATAATTTAAAATCTTTTTGTCTCTTAACTAAATTTAAAATTGTGTGTTTATCTTTATCTTGGTTTATAAACTTCATCTTCCAGTAACTTCTTCTTCTAATTGTGGTTACTTGATTTATTTAATAACTTTCTAGTGATATTTAAAATATAATGATGAAATAGATAACGTTAATGAAGATGTAAAATTACAATTTATATTCTGGTTAATCATTTTATTTTACCTAGTCAAACATGAAATTAAATTTTTTTAAGCTACATTTAGTACATCAGGAACATTTTTAAGCATCTTAAAAATCCCATTGCATCAGAAGGAGCTAGCAAAAAAGGTGCTATTATTCCGTAATAACGCCCAGTGAGTCGAATTAAGTTGAATACGGGAAAAAAATACTTTTAAATAACCGTGAGTTAAATAGATTTTTAACATCAAAAATTTTTTTTCGGCCAAGAAACTCAAATGTGGAACTGAAATTTTATTTTGCATGCAATAAACACCCGCATAACGCCCATGTACGCGTTTTAACTCGTTTTAGAGAACTTAAACATCCACTATTTATATTTAAAATTTTAGATTTTGTGAACAAAAATATAAAATTATTGAATTAACGCACACGTTTAATTCTACGCGTCAAATGTTCAAGCTAGCATGCTTAAAGCTTTATAACTAGCATAAAAAATAGTTAAATATTTAATGTTTTTTTTTTTTGATGCTAGATACTAACAAGTTCAGTACATTTTTGGCAATTCTCTTAATACTATGTTTTGCTCTCCCTTGATACTATGTTTTTTGGCAATGCTCTTCCTTGATACTATGTTTTGCAAAAGAAATGTTGATCTAATAATAGCACAGTGGATCTAATCTTCCATAGTGTTAAGTTTTGATATTTTTGCTGTGTGGTGCAGATGTTTAGGCTTTCTAGAGCTTCCTTAAAATTGTGAGCATTACACAAATCAAATTAAAAAAATTTTTTTTGAAAATAAGTATCTGTAATAATATATATTTAGATCACTTAATTTATCAGCAGGAAATAAATAAAAAGTTTCAACAAATTTAACATGGATTTCACCAATTCTTATGTTATTTGTTTCAAACTCATGCATTTTTAAAATAAATTTAATCTTCTCATTTTTAAATACAATACAAAAACACTTTAAAACCAAGTGTTATAAGGTTGATACTTAAAACCAAGTGTTATAAGGGTGATACTTAAAACCAAGTGTTATAAGGTTGATACTTTAAACCAAGTGTTATAAGGTTGATACTTAAAACCAATATTTCAAGAAAATACGCAATGTAAATATTTAATTGAGACACTAGTCCAAAAACCACTATTTTTTTTAAAAAAAAAGAGGGACGTCGTATTTTACTAAGCTATGCATTACTTAATTTAAAATATCTTTTTAAGGAGCAAGAAGGTGCAGCGAATCTTATTTTTAAGGAGCAAGAAGGTGCAGCGAATCTTATTTTTAAGGAGCAAGAAGGTGCAGCGAATCTTATTTTTAAGGAGCAAGAAGGTGCAGTGAATCTTCTAGGATCAATTTTAGTAAAGAATAATAGAAAGTTTAAATCAAAATTGAACGTGTAACAACGCGGACCTTTCAATAGAGTAGCACATATGTTTATAATTGTGCATACAAAATTACATATTTTAATTTTAAATCATGAAAAAGGAATTGTTTTTGAAACAAACAAAAAAATACATTTTTCTTTACTAAGGATAAAGTAGTATAACATAATTATTAAAAGAAATTTGAAAATTGATTACAAACTAACGTTAAATTAATGGTAGGGTAGGATGGGTTAATGTAAGTCTACAGGGTAATCTGGGTCTAATTCATATGAATTAGGCCCAGACGGAAGATTTAGAAGATTTTATGCGCCTTCTTGCTCCCTAAAGAAATCGGAGGTGGGCTTAAATCTTGACAGTCGATCAGCTGGATTCAATTGCAGCAGCACAAAGTTTTACAAAATCTTGTAAATAGTGTGACGTCTGGCTACTTCAAAACCTCGATATGGAGGTTGGAAAATATATGTGTTTTGATTGTCTCTCCAACAACAAGAGTTCCAAAGAAAAAATCAACCCAAGCGTTGCTGAATGGTCACAAAAGCTGCAATGACATGCCCTGTGTCTGATGAAGTTGTTTTAATTACCATGCTGACGATAGAATTGTTGCAGTTCCATGACTTTAACAGGTCGGCTGTCAAATCTGCAATGATATCATCCAGTTTTCAATCAGTTTCTGGTTCATATGCTGGAACGCCAAGTAGCAAATTTTGCTAGCAGTTCCAACTAGAACAGAGAGACGCTCCTCTGAAATTTTTCTATTTGATAAAGATAATATTTGTTTCGAGTCCCAGAACAGAGTTGCAAATCTAGGAGCAATTCGTTCATCCTTGAAAGATGCTGCAATATTCCTTCCAACTTTACGCCTAGACTTAACTACATATGAACTAGATATAACTGCATATGAATACGATGCAGAAATCTTTATAAAATTGCCACCTGCATTCTCAATGAGAGCCTAGGTGTAAATTGCCTGCAGTGTGGGTTTCATATTCAAGAGAGTTGCTAGTGCAACATAACATTGTGCAACCTTGTTCGTTGCACAATCTTATGAGTTACGAAGGCAGGTGTTCCTGTGCGGACAGTGCAACGATGGCTTCTAGGTGTTTTAAGTAGAACATCAACAGAAGAGTCACTGTCCTGAATGTCCTCACCCAATTTACTATGATCTTTAACACCATCAATTTCATTATCACTGCTTTCAGTGTCATTATTTGGTGTTGCCACTTCAGTAATAGTTGTAAGAGGGCTGAATATTTTCTCATGTCTTTTTTTGTCTCACATTGTTCACGTTTGTGCTGACGCTGAAGTTTACCACCCAACACTTTGTCGCATAAACCAAAGGTGGATAAACAATTAGTCTTCATCGACTGCAGGAACAGCATATCTTCTAAATTTTTTACAAGCAGTTTCACATTCGCCAGCCATAGAGGAAATGTCTTTGCTAGCGTGCACACCTTCTCCTTTACCTTCTTTATACAACTGGGAGTGGATCTACCTTTAATGATCTTCTCGCATGCTTTATGATAGCTGATGATTTAAATATTACCTTTTCATAAAAAACTTTTAACTTTACCAATAGAAGTTTTGCTGACTCCCATCTGGTTCGATTATCACTTGCACCTTCATTACCCAGCAAACACAAGACGTCTTTAAGACCGTCTTAATTGGGTCTTTAAATGGTCTTGTCTTTGATTGACGTTTTAAAGACGTCTAATTAACGTATACTGATATACCCTTTTTTTTGGCTAATTTAACCTATCATATGTACGTCTTAAAGACGTCTTCAAAAAACTTTTTAGTCGTAAAAATATTTCGCGTCTTTGTAAGACGTCTTTATAACGTCTATTTATGGATTTGTTTAAACATTTTTACAATCCTATTAAAGACGTCATTAAAAAAGACTTTTAACTATCTTTTTAAAGACGCGAAATTTTTCACGGCAACAAAAAGTTTTTTTTATATAAAGTTAAGTTTTACTTCAACCAATATCAATTTTCTAAACCATTATTCCAGCAAAAAGATTTATTAAAGTATTATTATGGAAACTGAAAATCGAACGAAGCGTCGTCGCCTAAATAAAAGTATATTGGATTTTATTATGAAATTTAAAGATGAAAAAGATGAAATTAATAATATTAGTACACCTGATTTGAATCCTGAACTTAATGCTTTTTATGTTGAGCCTGAAATACCTTTTGTACCTTTGGTACCTTTTGAAGCCCTAAATAATGATTTTAAAGAATGCGGAGTAACCAGTTCATCTTCAAGTTTTAGATATGAGAACTATGATTGTTATAATGCATCACCATTGTTGACAACAGAAACATTATCAGAGGATTTGGCAGTGTGGTCAACGAAAAGCAAAATTTCTCAAAGTCTTTTAAACGAACTTATAATGATTCTTAGAAAATATGGTCATTCAGAGTTGCCAAATGATGCAAGAACCCTTTTAAAACCCTTTAAAGTTGTTAAAGTACATAAGAAGTGTGGTGGAACTTATGCGTATTTTACTATTGCTGATAGCTTAAATTATTTTATGAATACAAAAAATGCTTTTCAAAGTACCGAATTATCTATTACTATTAATGTTGATGGACTACCTCTTTTTAAATCTTCTAATCTTCAACTATGGCCAATTCTTGGTCTAATAGAGAACTATATTTTCATTATTGCACTTTTCTGTGGAGATGCTAAACCAAACTGCTTAGATGATTTTCTTAATGATTTTATTAAAGAATTTTTATTGTTAACTAATGAAGGTTTTTATTATAATAATAACAAATTTAAAGTTACACTAAAAGCATTCATATGTGATGCACCTTCTCGCTGTTTTCTTAAATGTATACAAGGTCATACAGGATATTACTCATGTGAACGATGCCAAGTTAAAGGATTATACGAAGAACATAGAGTTGTTTTTATTGATAACAAGCCATCAACTCCGAGATTAACTGAAGAGTTTAATACTTTTGTGTACACTCAACATCAAAAATCTCTTACTCCTTTAGCTCAACTTGAAATATCTTGCATTTCTGATTTTGTTTTGGATTATATGCACATGGTTTGTCTTGGTGTAGTAAGACGCATACTTACCTTTTTAAAGTCAGGTCCAAAACATTGTAGACTTTCAAATGCCCAAATAAAGAATATATCTGATAATCTGTTAAGCTTACGTGGCATGATGCCATCTGAATTTGCTCGACAACCACGTTCCCTTTTGGAGTTAGATCGATGGAAAGCTACAGAATTTAGACAATATATATTATACACTGGACCCTTAGTTTTAAAGGGTGTTGTTAGTAAAGAAATTTACAATCATTTTCTAACATTGCATGTTGCAATGGTGATTCTCTTAAATGAGGACAATCGATTTAGAAAGCATTATCTTACATTCGCTAGAGAACTATTAAATTATTTTGTTATAAATTCAAAATATTTATATACAAAATCATTCTGTGTTTACAATGTTCACTCTTTACTTCATATTTGCGATGATGTTGTTAAATTTGATTGTTCACTAAATGACATTTCCTGTTTTCCCTTTGAAAATTTTATGCAGACATTAAAAAAAGCAGTAAAAAATTCAAAGAGTCCTGTTGTTCAAATAGCCAAACAATATGAACGAATACAATCTTTATTAAATACAAAACCTCGAAAACTTAAAATTTCAAGTAAGCAGAATAATTCATGTTTTTACATAGAAGAAAATCAATTTTGTTTTGTTGATGAGAAATTATCATCTGGTTTTTTTAAATGTTTAGATTAGATTTACAAGATGATTTATATACACAGCCTATTGCGTCTAAAACCTTTAAAATTTTCTTTATACCAAATATTGATGAAACTCGAGTAAAAGTGGTTGAGTTACGAATGGAAAGTCTTCTTCGAAAAGTTGTTGTTCTCCCTTGGAAGGAAGGTCTTGTTTGCTTTCCTTTGTTGCATGAAATAGAACATTAATTGAAATCTTTTTAAATAGAAATTACTTTTGTTGAAATATTTTATGTTTATCCTGTTTTATTAATTTTCATCTTGTGACCAAAGTTTAATACCGAATCTTATACTGTAAATAATATATATATATATATATATATATATATATATATATATATATATATATATATATATATATATTAATAGTAATTCATAATTTTTTCCTTTTAAACTTTAATTTTAATTTAAGACAAGTTAGCGCTCTTCCTCATCATTATCTCCGTAGTTATTAACCTAATGGTTTTTTTTATTTCTTTTTGTTGCTTTATAAATTATATATATATATATATATATATATATATATATATATATATATATATATATATATATATATATATATATATATATATATAAATGTATGTTTTTGTTGCTTTATATATATATATATATACATATATATATATATATATATATATATATATATATATATATATATATATATATATATATATATATAAATGTATGTTTTTGTTGCTTTATATTTATATATATATATATATATATATATATATATATATATATATATATATATATATAAATGTATGTTTTTGTTGCTTTATATATATATATATATATATATATATATATTATATATATATATATATGTTAATAGTGATTCATAATTTTTTCTTTTTATACTTTAATTTTAATTTATTCCTCTTGTTTGTTTGTTACAAGGTTATAATTTTAAAGAAAAAGATCATCTTTGATTGAGATTATTGTAGCTTCATTTAAAAATTTATTTTAATGCTATTATTGAAAGTTTTTTGAACTTAAAAAAAATTAATCATTTAAAATCAGTAAATAAATTAAAAACTTAAAATAAAAATGAGGTAAAATGAAAATCATTTGTCTAAGAGATTTAATTTCTATAACATTGCTTCTGTTGCTTACAAAAATTAAAAAATTTAAACAGCCCAGACAGTTATTTTAATACCATTTTTTTAATATTTTTTTTCTTCTTTGTTTTGTAAATTTCTTGAGACAAATTAGCGCTCTTCCTCATCATTATTACCATAGTTATTAACCTAATGGTTTTTTTAATTTCTTTTTGTTGCTTTATAAATTAAAAGACAGTTATCTTTTTGTTATTGAAACTTATTACTGTTATTCCAACTTATTGGAAGGACTATTTTTTAGGTTTTAAAGTTTTTTTAGTTTAAACCTTAATGTAATTTTTACACTATGATTTAGTTTTACACCATGATTTGGGCAAGAGCAGTTTGGATAGAGAATTATGAGGAAATAGAAGATGTTGTGCCTAGAAAGTGGATAGATACAGAAAAAAAATTGTTATTCTGGCCTGCAGGTGTATCTTATCGAAGAGCTGTTAAAGAAGAAATGGATGTGGATGAAACATGGAACAAATATAAACTTATTAAAATTAAATTTGAAAGTGGTATGAAATTTTCACACACAAGCATACATTATATACTGGCAATATAAATGATGTAAAAAACTGCCAAAAATATCTGATGTTTATATTGGATTTATAATAGCTTTTATTTTTTTAGATAATATAGAGGAGCTGAAAGAATATTGTTACACCACTGCAGCAGAGGAGGAAGATGTAGTAGATATTTGTGTTTCCAAAAGTGCCTTTAAATTGAAAAGTAATGTTAATTGTGTATTTGCATTATATAATTATATTCTTGTTTACTATTTCTTTTTCTTTTTTTAATATGAAATCTATATTGTAAATTGATATACTTCTTTAAATACTATATGAAAAATAAATAATAAAATTATTATATTTTAGAGTTACCTGATTTTCCTTTGCCTCCACCAGTTTTTAAATCTGTGGAGAAAAATCCATTAAAGAGATCCTTTGACTTTAGTTTATCTCCTGGTTCTACTTCTTTCAAACAATCAAATCTGTGTTGTGTGTAGACTTTGTCTATTAATTTTAAATTTTTTTCAAAATTTATTTTTTTATTCAATCTAAAATATTGCTTAATGTTTTTAGCTTTGTCAGACACTTTTTTACCTCAACATTCAATTACAGAGCAACAATCAACATCTTATTCTGGTACATTATGTATGTTTTGAATTTTTTTATCTAAATTTTTTCTTTATTAAAGTTGAATATTCTTTTATTGTTAATTTTAGCTTTGCCTAAGTTTTTTACCTTCACAACTGGAATGGAACAATCAAATTTTTCTTTGGGTACATTGTCCTAAACCTAACCCTGGACCTAACTCTGTCGATATCTGATAGTTTTTATCTAAAATTTCTACTTTTGAAAATTGTATTAGTTTTTTGTATTTTGATAACAAATTTGTTTTCCTTCAAAATCAGCTTGTAGACAACATGTAATTGTGCTTCCTATAGTATACATTCTGTAGACAACATATATAAAAAATTTTTATGTTTTTATTTTAAGTCTCTATATTAGAAAACCATGAGTTTCTTCTCCTAACTTTTGTGATTTTGGGGAGGGTTTTAATAAAAATATGTCAGAGAAAAATGCATCAAAAATTTTTGAAAAACTTTGCAAATGAAAAAAAAACAAATTGGGAGGTAAAATTAAAGCAAATACATACATATATATATATATATATATATATATATATATATATATATATATATATATATATATATATATATATATATATATATATATATATATATATATGTATATATATATACATTTATATGTATATATATATATATGTATATATATATACATTTATATGTATATATATATACATGTGTATATATATATATATGTATATATATTTATATCTATATGTGTATATATATATTTGTATGTATATATACATGTATATATATATGTATATATATTTATATATATGTATATGTATATATATATTTATATGTATATATATGTATATATATATATATATATTTATATGCATATATACATGTATATATATATATATATGTATATATATTTATATATATGTATATATATATTTATATGTATATATATATGTATATATATATACTCATATAGTGTCGCTTTAAGAGCATTTTAATGTAAAAAAAGTCTCTTACGACTACAATTTTAATTACCTCGTCTCTTAAGCTGTTTTTGATTGTCATCGAAATGTCAAAGCAATTAATTTATGCGGAAGTACATTAAATTTAATTGTTTTTTAAAAAATTTTTAAAAAACCGCAATTATAACGACTAGAAAGTTTTTTTTAATTAGTGGTGTTTTTGTTATTGATTTAATAAAAAACATTTTTTAAACATGCGTAAATGTTGCTACATCGACTATCTTATAGCCTGACTCGCAACGGAGTGCTGCTACATCGACTGACAAATAGCCTGACTCGCAACGGAGTGCTGCTACATCGACTGACAAATAGCCTGACTCGCAACAGAGTGCTGCTACATCGACTGACAAATAGCCTGACTCGCAAGGGAATGCTGCTACATCGACTGACAAATAGCCTGACTCGCAAGGGAGTGCTGCTACAACGACTGACAAATAGCCTGACTCGCAAGAGAGTGCTGCTACATCGACTGAGGGTTTGGTTTGGTCAGGCAGTCTATCAATTAAAAAAAAAAATTTAATATTTAAAACTTTTTCTGGTCTGGTTTATTAACGCGCTCTTTAAAACTACAGTTTATGGGAAATATTTTTTGATGCTACGCAAGAGACATGCAAGACTATATATATATATATATATATATATTTATATGCATATATACATGTATATATATATATATATATATATATATGTATATATATATTTATATATATGTATATATATATATTTATATGTATATATATATATATTTATATGCATATATACATGTATATATATATATGTATATATATTTATATATATGTATATATATTTATATGTATATATACGTATATATATATATATTTATATATATAAATATGTATATATACATTTATGTATATATATATATTTTTTTTTGCTTTAGTTTTATCTCCCGAATCTCAAGAATCCAAAAAAAAGCTTCTGAAAACAGACGTACAAAAAACTGCGCTTGGACCAGAGAAGTTAGTTAAAAATCAATTTCCTATGGAAGTTGGAAGTAAGTCCTTAAGTATTTATTTGATTTTGTATATTGGAGGAAACAAAATAATATTTTTTGTACTTGGATTATTTTAGGAATAAAAACAATAGCTATAGATATTTTTGAAATTGTATAAATAAATGTTTTGCATTCAATATATTTCTTTTTTCATTTTCTTCATATAATTTAGAATACCAGCACATGATGTTCAAGATGCTTTCAAAGGTTCTTGAAAAGCAAGAGCTTATTTTAGCATTAAACAAGCAACCACAAAGTAATATTGCAATGAAGCAGTTAGAAACAATTGCAGAGTTTGAAGACTTTAACAAAAGTTTAGTGGATGATTGTGTTAGACTTGATTTGGTAAATAGTTTATCTATATAAATTAAAAAATAAAAATAATTATTGTATTACAATTATTTTTTCTAACTTTTGTTTAGGTTAAACAACTCAGTTTTTTATGTGCCGAAGATTTTAAACAACTGACAAGATTGGTCATGAATAGGTTTTAGTATTATTTTTTTGAATGGCTATCATATTTGTACTTTTTTGTTGTCAATTTTTTTTAGGTTTAGTAATTTTGGAAATCAATAATGGTAAATTGTTTAATATTTTTCATAAATTTTACTGTGTATTTGATTTGTTTTAAAGATTATTTACAAATACCCTGTTGACACAGTTCAACTTAAAAGGTTCTGGCGGAAAGATTGGTTTACATTCAACCAAACTATATGATGTAATAGAAGGTCAAAAATAAATTTTAATTATTGCACTTTTAATTTAATTAAAAATCTATGTTAAGTTTTTTTCAATATATTTGACGAATACATCCTACATTATGCTTTACTTGATTTTTAGAAGTAGTAAAAAGAAGGTTTGAAAAGGTTTCAAATGCTGAAATTAAAGAGCAAATTGGACGTTTTTGTAAAAATGCTCCTTCGCGGGAAAAAAATAAATAAAACGAATTATTCTTTTTTATTTTTTCTGTAAATTTTCATATAGAAATCTTTTTTATTTTGTGTAAATTGTTATATAGAAAGATATTAATTAACAATCCAACTAGCTGTATTTTATGTACCTTATTAAATTATTTGCTTCTTTTTTTAAAAAAAAAAATCTTTAATGTTTCTAAAATACATGTAAAATACTAAATACTTTCTTAAAATACATTCAGAACGTAAGATATATAAAAAATGCCCGTTGGGATGGTAAATTGCTTATTTTTCATAAATTATGTTTATTCATTATGTGTTATAGATTATTTATAAATACCCTATTAACACAATTCAAATTAAAAGGTTCTTTTGGAAAGATTGTTTTATCATCAACCAAACAATATGATGTAATAGAAGGTAATAAAAAAGAGTTTTAACATATTAATATTTTTTAATATTATTTAGTATTTAATTAAATATCTGTGTTAAACTAAAATTATTTTCAAGATTTTTGTTCGACAAAATTATTTGGCTAGTTTACATCTTACTATTTTATCTGTAAATTTTATTTGATTTTTAGAAGTTGTAAAAAGAAAGTTTGAAAAAGTTTCAAACGCTGATACTAAACAGCAAATTGGACGATTTTTGAAAAAATGCTCCATCGCGGAAAAATACAAACTAAAATGAATTATTATTTTTTATTGTTTTTGTTGTATATATGTTATATGCTGTATAAGTTGTTATATAGAAAAATACAATCCAGCTAACTTATTTTTAGCTATTTTAAGACGTCTTTTATTTTCTTAGCTATTTTAAGACGTCTTTAAGACGCTAATTTTTATTTAAACTAAACACCTAAAAGATGTCTTGAATAAAACGTCTTTAGGCCGTTTAAATAAGACGTTTTAAACCAGTCTTTAGTAAGACGTCTTTAAACAATCTTGAGTATGACGCCTTTTCGACGGACAACGTAGACCTTTTTAAGACATCTTTAAGATATCTTAAATAAAACGTTTTTAGGCCGTTTACATAAGACGTTTTAATCCAGTCTTTAGTAAGACGTCTTTAAGCAATCTTGAGTATGACGTCTTTTCGACGGACAACGTAGACCTTTTTAAGATATCTTTAAGACGTTTTTGTTAATCTTGAGAAGACGTCTTTAAGACAGCTTAAAGATGTCTTTTTGTTTGCTGGGTTAAGGGATATGTCATAACGCAACACTTGAAAAAAAGTTAGAAGACGGGAGTCGGTTATTTTTGCGTCATCATTAGTTATTTTGTTCCCTAGACCAAATATATTGGATGATTTTCGCGTAACTATCCCAGTAAGCACAAAGACGTTTAAAAGACGTTTTAAAGATGTCTTTAAGGAGGTCTAAAAAGCGCACTTGTAGACGTCTAAATCATAAGGCTAAAAGACGTCCAAATAAAGACGTCTTTATAAAAACGCGTTTTAGACGTATTTTAGACGTTTATTTTAAGATGAATTTAAGTACATGACGTAACATTCTCGCGTAGTAAGTGGTATATATTCATTGTGTTTATACGTCATATGTTGTTATAATTTTGTATATACAAAATATACATAGGAGCCAGCAATCTAAATAATATATAGCTATCACCACCAACGGTTGATGCTGCAAAGATGAAAATAATAAATAACATTAATAATTATATATCAATACAGTATTTAATCATTTATAACTTACCTTTAGTTATTATATTATATTTATTATTGCTAATTTTTGACCGCATACTTATTATATGGCTTGTGGGTGTATAAAAACTAAAATTACTGATATTTAACTTATTTATTATTCTTGCCATTTTCACTTATTATCATGATCAGTCAACTATCTATTAAAAAAGCAAAATAATTATTAATAAAAAAAAGATATATTAATATTATAGCAATTATTTTAGTGATTCCTGTGACAACAATTTTAGCAATTATGTAAAAAAGTAATTTAATTTAAAGTAATTTACACTTAAAATTTGAACAAACTATTGAAAATAATAAAAACTATGTTTTTACTTTGAATATACGACATCTACTTAACGCGTAATGACAAAGCCGTCAAAAAGAAGTCATAATGACATATTTATAAACAGGTCTCAGAAAAGACGTCTTTTAGCCTTGATCTAGACGTCTTTAAATGCGTCTTTTAGACTATTTATTATGCGTCTTTTAAACGTCTTTTTAAACTTTAAAAAGACGTCATTTTAAAAACGCCTTTATAAAAGACGTCTAGAAGATGTCTTAAAAATTGACGTCTTCTAGACGTCTTTTTATCTTTTAAAAAGACGCCTTTTGAACGTCATTTTAAAAACGCATTCATAAAAGACGTCTAAAAGATGTCTTCAAAACGTCTACAAAAGTGCGTCTTTACCTAGACTAGTTTTAGTCGTCTATAAGTGTCTAAAATGCGTCTTGTGCTTACTGGGTATGTTCTCCAGATTGCCATATAAACTAGGGGAAGGACACTAGGGGATGTTTGCACCGCCGGGTCAATTTCCATATCAACTAAAAAAATAGTTTAATTTGAAAAATAACTGATGGAGTGATCGGTCCTTATAGGCTGGTCTTGTAGACAGACCTTAACGCAGTTTAGGATGCACAGAGGGCTTGTTCCTAATGTAATATGATATTGCAAAAAATCAAATCTATTTAAAGTCACACAATATAAATTATATAATGTATATTATTATAAATAAGATATTATTTTATAATGAGAAATTACTTACCTTTCTTGATAAGAAAATTAAGACTTTAAGAAAATTAAGAAAAAAATTCATAAACAGTCTAGTAGATGACAATCTAAAATGGAAGATGGCAACTAATGAACTGGCTCAAGATTTTTTTAAAAATATTATGTAAGATGCTCAAAAAGTGTTATGTTATAAAGTGAAAAATATTATAATTATTTAAATATATTGAAAAACACTATTTTTGCTTATTATTATACCAACATTAATTAACAATTATATTATTATTTATTATTTATTAAAACAAAATAGATAATATTAGATATTTATTTTAAATCAATTATAAAGATAATATTTAATTAATATAATGGAAAAAATGTTAAACTTAGCATTTATTTTGGGTCTTTTGAGTATGTGGAATTTTAATCCAATGGACAAAAGTTTAGATTTGTTGTGAACCCCCTAAATCACTTCAAATCTTAAAAAATTTAGTAAATATACATTTAAGATACAATAAACACATTTTGGGAGTAGGGACAAAATATTTATTTGACATGAGGGCGTTGGATGCACCCTAACGATTGTAGCTGCGGCTCAATATTGTCAAAAATACGGTCTTCTATTAGATTCTCTTGTAATTTGTAATCTAGTAGCCCAATTCCGCACAACGATGAGGAAAAAACTCCTTTTAAAAATAGAATTTTTTGGAAAAATAGGATAAATTCTTTTAGGAAGAATCATTTTGATAAACTGCGGTTATGTAAACCTAAAATACTTATATTGTCCAGAGCTAAAAGTTTAACACATGAAGTTGTAGATAAATTTTTTACTATTTTATCTAATATTATTAATAATAGTAACATTGTACCAAGTAGTATATACAATCTTGATAAGACTAGTCTCTCCGCAAATAACTTAACAAAAGTATTTGTACATCCAATAAGTAAAGATGCATATGAACTGACTGCTTCTGTGTGTCTACGAATGGAAGATATCTACCACCGTTTGTTGTTTTTAAGGGAAAATGTCAACTGTAATCTAAATGGATAGAAAATGGACCACCAGGATGTAGTTTTGGGGCAACATCAAGTGTATGGATGCAAGAAATGCTTGAAAACTGGTATTTTACTTGAATTTCTATTATCTACTTAATCTTTTTTTCTTTTTCTTTTAACTTTTTTTTGTTTTCCATTTTCTATTTATGTATTTACACTGAACAGTCTTTGTTGTTCATTAGGTCATTACAAATTATTCAATAGAAGTAAATGCGTTCTTCGTTTAGGTTTGTGGAGCACCTTATACCATTTTTTGTCCAAAAATAAAAATCGATTCTCTTGGTCTATGATGGTCATTTAACATATCGTACCATAAAAGCGGCTATAAACAACCATATCCATATATCAAAACTGCTCACACGCATACAACCATTAGATGTGTCTGTCTTTGGACCATTAAAGAATGAGTGGAAAAAAATTTTAAAGTTGTTTTCAAGAGAAATACAAAACAGAAATGTTTATAAGACAGCTTTTACAGAATTATTGAAACAATTGTGTCAGAGACTCTCTTCAACAAATTTTATTGCAGAATTTCATGATACTGGTATCTCACCATTAAGTAAAGAAAAGTTGGAACGAAGAATAACAGTTATTGACTTTCTCAATCAATCACCTGAACGTTATAGCCCTAAATCTCCAAGATTATAAACATCAAGATATGTCATGCAAAAAGTTTTAAGGTCAATCATATGTCTTAATGAATCTACAGAAACAGCAGCAATACCAACAAAAAGAAAAAAAGAAGAGAGTACAAGCAAAATAGTACAAGAAAAACCTGACATACAATATGTATGTCAGATTTTTCATTAGCAGCAGTATTTTAAAGCAGAAGTACCCGAATTTTATGTAGACCCACATTACTCCACTACATGGGGCAATGTGGGTTTGTATAGGCATCTTCAAAAAAAGTTCCCCAGACGCATTGATAGTATTTTTAGTAATAGTTTTTTGTTACATTTGTTTAGTAGGATGTCAAATTATGATTTTAAGATATCTTTTGTCAGAAAGCTAATACCTTATTTTTACCTAATACATTGTTTGTTTTTTTTTAAACTCAAAATTAGATGATACCTTACATTTTTAAAGTTTTATAGTCAAAATTTTTTTTTTTCACGTATTTCATGTTAAAATATATATATTTTGATATTTCTTAAAGAATTTTATCATGTTGGTTTTTCACCAAAAAACAGTTTAGTTTAATATTATAAGTCTAAAATTATTAAAACTTTTATTTGACCTTTTTGCTATTTTTGACCTAATCTGCCTCACGTTGCTAAATTAACACTATGCAACATTGCTAAGTTAACACTGTAAAACGTTGCTAAGCGAGCTGCTAAGAATAAAAATCTATATCAACATAAAGACATTAAATAACTTCTTTTTTTTTAACTCGACAAAAAAATTGAAACTTAATTGTAAAATTTTGTCTTAAAGCAATAAAATCAAAAATTTGAGCTTTTCAAACAGCTCAGGTAAGAATATCCAAGATTTAGAATATTTAAGTACAATTCGTATTTGTAACAGGCTCTTTAATGTTGATTAAATGACGTCAGTATACAAGGGAAATGGACTTTCAGAAACATCATTTTGAGATAATGAACAAATAAGTTTTTATGTAATAGTTGAAATAAAAAGTCTTAATAACTCAATAATAATTTGATTATTAAATTTGTGTGGTATATCAAACGATAGAGTATTTTAAATACTAAATAGTGGTATAAATAACTCCATTCTGCCAAAAATGGACTTGGTGCATTTTCCTTGTATACCGAAGAGGATTTCTTTGTACATAAAACCTTTAGGAAAATGAAACTTATTACACTGAATAAGGTTTTTGAAAGTCATTGAGGTAAATTGCAACAAACAACTTTATATTGAAAAAAATGAACAAAACAACTAATCTTGATAAATTCTCTTTCTGTTGAACGTGTATTGAGATTTGCACCTTAAATTTTTACAAAAAAAAAATAATATAGATTAACGCTATCTTGTTGGAAATTTAATTTTAATTCTGATTATTTGTTAATATAATCATCTCTTACTCATTAAAAACCAATTATTATATTATTTCTCAATATAATCACCACATGATGATTATATTATTTGATTATATTCGTGTATATTATTTCTCAAAATAATCATCACCTGAGTACACTCACTCAATTCAGTTTAACTCAATCACTTTAACATATCAACTAAAAAAAAAAAACATACAAGGAAGACGATGTTATAGCCGCATTAGCTGAAATGAAAGAAAATAAAACATCACTGAGAAAAGCTGTATTCAAACATGGCGTTCCAGTCTCAACGCTCAAAGATCTCAAAAATAACAATAACAAAGGTTTCCATGGCCCAGGTACAACAACGGTATTCTCAAATGAAACATAAAGGTTGATAGCGCATGCGTTCCAATTACTTAGTGACTGCAGTTATGGTTTAACCCGAAATGAAATCCTAGAATTTGATATTTGTATGTGGCTACCTTAAACGCGAAGATCAGCCTTTTTGAAGAGATGGTTGAAAGAAATTTCAACAAAAAAAGCGGATAACTTAGCATTTAAAAGAGCCGCTTCTTGTGCGCCAGAAATAATTGATCGTTATTTTGAATGCGTCGCCAAGCAATATCAACAGACTGGTATATCTTCTGGTTTACATATTTGCAATTGTGATGAAACAGGTTTTTCAGGTGATCAAGACAAGCAACCGTAGTGTGTCGAAAAGGGACAAGCCGTGCATTTAAACTTACTGGCAACAATGAAAAAATTCATTATGCTATAAACAATTGCTGCAACGCTGATGGGCATTATGTGCCACCATTTGTGATATACAAAGCCAAAAGAAACTTTTGTCCTGACTGGGCAATAGGTGGTCCAGTTGGCACCAAATATTCAATTTCAAAATCAGGTTGGATGGAGCATGATACGTTTAAACGTAATTATTCAATAATTATTGAATGGCTGAAAGAAGTATTTATACCCACAACTGAGCAAATCGGTGGTATTGATGTTTTAGTATTAGATGGGCATAGACTCTATGCCAAGTACTCCAAGCGTAGACTCTATGCCAAGTACTCCAATCCCTGAGCATAAAAATGGTGAGTAATCTCAGCAAAACAATAATGAAGAGCAAGTACCAGCAGCCAAACGGCTGCTTCGTGATCAGAACGTAAGGACTTCTGGGAGCACCTAAATAACTATAAAAAAAAAAAAATTATAGATCGACGATCTATTGTGAACAGATATATTTTTGCATGCATTTGACTTATAAGTAATAATATAAAAGTTTCAACGATAAAATGTTTTTTTTTCAAAATAATCAATTTTGTCACGCAGGAAATGTTCAATATTACAACAAATCTTTATATAAAGTGTTAAGACAAAAAAAAAATTAGAGTATTTACAGGCTTCTACTAAATTGTTTGATTATCATGGCATTAACTTTGTGTTGTGTGTCATTAATAATTAGCGTGCTAATTATTGACAAAAGTCACAAGTTGTGATTTTCTATTATTATAACGTTTTTTTATTAATTGTCGACAAGAGTCACAAGTTGTATTATATGCTATATAAAGCGAACAATTTTTTTTTGTAAACGAAAAACTTTATATAAGTAAAAGAAAACGTCGACAACAAAAAAAATATCTTTTAAATGTGTCGAAAAACGCTTTGTTAAAAAAACATTACTTCCATCCCCTAAAAATATAGATGGCAGCAGCTATTTTCTGAGTTGTTTCTGTAAAGAAGTGCTGATGAGAGGGAAAAGATTATTGAATAGGAAAACATTATATATCCTTTTAGAAGAAAATAAATAAAATAAGTAAACTTACCGCCCATTAAACAGTTTTTAAACCGGTTCATTTTTTGAAAGCCGGTTTTAAACTTTATTCTAAAAGTAAATTATATGAGCTCTCTGTCCACTCACCGAAGTATTACTTGTTGATACAAATTTTATGTGTTTTTCAATTTAAAAAAAAAACTTTAATGTTAAATTTTAAAACCTAATAAAGTAGACAAATCAGTCAAGTTTGTTTTTTCTGGGAGCGAAATTGGTACAAATTCATTCAAAAATAATGGAATCACCGAGTGGGTAATGCGTTTTGATTCAAAACGGTCTAGTCATAATTTATTTTTAATTTTTGAAAAAAAAAATTTCAAAAATTAAAAATAAACTATGATATTAAAAATAAAAAAGTCAGGCGGGACGTATTTTTCAGGCACCTAGTAAGTCCGTACTTATTAATTGTGATAATTAAAAAAAAAAAACATTACCAAGAAGTTTTTTAATTAGCGGATACGTACTTTTGTATTGAAACCCTCCCTACCCCTCACCCCTTTTTTTATACACTTTGTACGCTATTTGCAGACTACCCTACCCCAACCCCAATGTGCATACGTACTTTATAGACGCCCCTTAACTGTTCAAAGAGGATTATAAAAACTGTTAACTATTGTCCAAAGATAATTATAAAAATTTGTTTATAATTGTTGAAAGAGAACAATAAAAACTGTTAATTGTTTCAATGGAATTGTTTGCATAAAAATCATTACAGCCAAGATTTAAATTTTCACTTTTAATCATATGTAGCAGCTAGTAACCTCACTTTTAATCATATGTAGCAGCTAGTAACCTCACTTTTAATCATATGTAGCAGCTAGTAACCTCACTTTAAGTTATTGGTGTCAATTGTAACAGGTAGTAACTTCACTTCAAGCTGTTGGTCTGAACTGTTTAGAATTGTTTAACTTTTTGGTAAACAAGTAGTATTTTTATGACTAACTTTTCAAACTTTAATATTAAAAAGTACACAAAAATTATTAAATATTAGCATTAGAAATTAATTTTAATTCAACGAAAAAATAAAGTTTGTGATATATAAACCATTTTTCAAAATCATCTTGCTTATGTTTTATTATTGAATTAATAAATGGAGTTTTTTTTTCTTTTATATATGTTTTTTGGTATTTCTATTGCTAGTATTTTAATTTTGATAATTTTTTAATCTTTAAAATGTTGTATAGATGCTCCAATGATGTGTAACTAAGTTATTTAGTTTATAAATATCATGTTATATACTATTAGATAAAATTTTTAATTTAAAAAAACAAACATTGATTTAATAGTGAATGGAAATAACCAAAATATTCACCTTTTACCGGTAAAACCAAAACACAGTATTTTTGCATATTCGAAATAACTGATTTATTTTTATTCTCTTGTGTAATGAAAGAAATTGTGAACAATTATGGCATACTGCAAAACAACTCTATATACCAATTCCAATAAAAAATAAACAGTAATGTCTGATAAATATATGAGATAATCTAATTTAGAGAGAAATGTCTTATAAAGTCGGACATTAACTAGCATGAAAAAAACATTTTATCTTGGCAGTTTAAGACCAGAGTGTTACATACAAGCAACTATTTAGAAGTTTTTTTATTATTAGTTTAATAGCTTTTAATTAAAAATATAAATTTATTACAAAATTATTAAATAAAAACAAAGAAAAAACAACGATTAAAACCTGGTTATATAATCTTCTTTATTGATCCTAATTCTATTTTAACTTTTGATACTGTTAATTAATTCTATTCTAATGTTTAATATTATTTGCAAACGTAGTTTACATCGTTTTTCCTACAAATAAAAAAAAATGAACCTGAAAAAAAAAAACATTCTTTCCAAAAAGAAATTCAATAGAAACAATAATATATTTTTGTCAATTAGATAATTTCCTTAATATATATAAAAATAAACTTTAAAATGTTTTTTGTTTAAGACGTGCATACAACCTGCATCGAGCTTTTGCATATTTTTATAGTTTTATAGGGCACACAAGTTTTAACAACTTTTTCTGTGCAGCTTACAATATTTCCTATTCTCGATCCTTTCGGGATTCCAATTACAGGTACAGTAAGTATTGCAGGTACTATTTTTGGAGCTATGCTTGAAAAATCCTTCGAGTCATCGTATTGTATCTGATCTTGTTGAACAGCAAAACAATGAAACACAATTAGAGTATAAAGTATTAAAAAACGGTTAAACATCTTGGTGTTAAATTTTTTGTGTGAAAATGTTGTTTTTTTTATCTATAGTTAATAAGCAATCGATAGACACACAAAAATTACTTTTTAATTTGTTGCCAAGTAACAAAGTTAACACAGAAACAATGTTATTGAAACCTTTTAAATCTCTGATAAACGCTTAACGCTAAAGGATAAGCAAAATGCATTAAGTTCCCAAAAAATTACTCTGCTCGGTCAGACTCCTGAATTGTATTATTTATCTATATCTTTGCTTTGTCACGTTTTAAATTAAAAAAAAGTGTATATATATATATATATATATATATATATATATATATATATATATATATATATATATATATATATATATATATATATTATATATATATATATATATATATATATATATATATATATATATATATATATATATATATATATATATATATATATATATATATATATATATATATATATATATATATATATATATATATATATATATATATATATATATATTTATTTATCTTTAATATATTTATTTATCTTTAATATATTTATTTATATTTTATATTTATTTATATTTTATATATATATATATATATATATATAATATATATATATATATATATTATTTATATATATATATACATATATATATTATTTATATACATTAAAGATAAATAAATATATTTATTTATCTTTAAATATTTTTATCCCATTTTGGTGTCATTAGAAAGTTAAAACCCTAAAATAAACAAAAAAAAAAACAGCCTTATAGACAAAGTTTAAATAAATATAGTTTATGTAAATAGCAAGTTATAAATTATATTTATTTTTTTAATTTTTATGTTTCTATGTGCAGCGAAGTATGAGATAAAGCAATTTTCACGGAAAATTAGAAACATTGAAAATAAAAACCTTTGGGGCTGTTATAAAAATAATAATAAAAACCATTAATTACGTCAACAAAATAGGGGAAGGGAGTCTAAATTTTTTGGACAATTGTTGACAAGGAGGAGGGAGGGAGGTCAAGTTGACGTCAATAATGTTACTTTTTTAAATAAATTTAATCACTAAATAAAAGAAAAATTAGGTAACATTTGCAGTCGTGTGTTACATACTCGCTCAACCTTTAGTATTTTAATAAAGCTATAGAAAATTCTTATTTCTAAAAACCGTGTTTTGCTTTAAAAAGACCCAACACTTACAGAACTAAATAAACACATACGAGATGTTTACTCGTAACACTATTTTTTTTCAAAGTTTTTGTTGGTTAGTCTGCTGTGCAAACTAAAAAGATTTATGTAAGCACATGGTCTACATTATATTATTTAAACGTTTATACCATGGGTCAACAACCCTGCCTTTGCCACTTGCAATCCTTATGTGGTTCTTTTGATGCTCTTTAGTTCTATGCACAAATATTTTTATAATATTGAAATAAAAATGTTGGTAGCTCTTTAAAAACTGAAAAACTTTGCAAGTTGCAACTTTTGGCTCTTCCGTCTTAAAAGGTGCCGATTCCTGATTTATACAATTTGCTAAATGCATTTTTTTTATACTAGACTCTATTAGAAATAATTGGTTTTTACTATGAAATTGGATTAGGTCTAAAGTTAAAGTGAGGAGGATTGGCAAATTGATTGTAGTATTTATGAATTTTCGTTTCAGTTATGAACATATTTTTAATATATGTTCATAATTGAAACGTGGTTTGGTTAAGGTGTTTTCATTTTTGTGAACCCTTTAATCTTTTTTTTGTTCAAAGTAAGTCTTTGTAGTTATAAACTGAAAATAGGTTCATAAGTTAAAAATTTATTAAGTTTTTTTTCAATACCTTTTACTTTTATTCCCTTATTGTTCAGAGCATTTGTAATTTTAAGTGATTACACACATTTATTGTTCAGAGCATTTGTAATTTTAAGTGATTACACACATTTGAAATATGTTCAAAAGTTAAAATTTGAATAAAATTTTTTTTCTAAACAATTTACTTTTAACCACTTTTTTGTTTTATTTGGATTCTATTTAAAATATTTTTTTGTTTAAATTTGATTTTAAGGGGAGGGGGGAGGTAATTGAACGTTGAACGTTTTATGAGGGGTCTCTGAAAGTTTGACGAGTTTATGACAAGAGGGAGGCAGGGTAAGGTAAAAATTACTAAAATATTGTTGGCTTAATTAATGGACAGCCCTTTTTTGTAACAACATACTTTGCAAATAGCTTTTGATGAAAACTTTATACGGTATTATGAAAAGGTTTGTTTTCGATAATAAGCTAAAATCAGTTTTTGAAAGTCTCACATGTTATAATAACACCAACCTAAATATATTTTAAGGCAATTTTGAAAAACAATGGTAAATCAATCTCAAACAATGAATGCAAAGTGTTAAGTTCTTCTAAACAGTTGTAAGTTCTGTAATATGCTTATTCAATTAAAAAACCATTTAGCAACAAGTTTGGGAAAAACATGGAACAATATCTGTTTTTATAATTCAATGGATGCAATGCATTGTATAAGAAAACCACATACATCGGAAAAGCTAACAACTTTTTTTTATGCAACCAATTTACATATCTATGGATAGAATTATATACACGTCTAACACAAACTTTTTATTTTTTCATAACAATTTTCCTTTATTAATTATTTCAAACGAATAACATTTTTAATGTTAATTATTTGAATTACTCTCAAATTTTTCCCCGAGTAATTTAACTTATTTTACACTAATGTCAACAAGTGACACAAAATAGTAGATCAATGTTGTTATCTTTTAAACAACTATATGTCAGGAAAAATAACATGTAGTAAACGAATAATAAACAATAATAATCTTAAAAAAACAAACAAAGTAATTTGAAAAAAGTTTAAAAAAAAATTGAAACTTTTTTGAGAATTCAGCTAGTGAATTTGTTTTTTGTTTAACAAGTAACAAATTCAGTAATGAGTTCAATCCTCGCCACGTCCCTGGTAGTACCGCGCTCAACTCTTTTCTCCGCGCAGCGGCCTTGTTTGTCAAGGTTCGTGTTTCAGAGTTATAGTTTTGAGAGAGAGTGGTAACCATAACTAAAAGTAGCCTCCTCGGCTGTAGTGGCGTTCATAACCTTAGGGAGATTAATTGAAATAAAAAAAAAAATCATTTAGTTTATGATTGCTAAACTCTAATGAATGATGAATTTTGATCAAAGCGTCTGATCTTTGCGATTAAAATATATATATATATATATATATATATATATATATATATATATATATATATATATATATATATATATATATATATATATATATATATATATATATATATATATATATATATAAAGCTGTTATATTAAGCACAAAGTCATAAAGAACACCAAGATAATATCATTATAAAACAATGAAGATAAAAATAAAAATACTAATAATAATAACTACAAATATCGTGACTTTCCTCTCACAATTTTTTAATTATTGTGGCAGGAAAGAAAAAGAATATTTAAAGCAAAATTAATAAAGATAGATGTGCACAGTTTTTTGATTTAGAAGTACCACTGCCGCCCTGTTGAGAGTTTTCAAATCTTATACCAAAAACATTTTGCATCAGATTTAAAAACAAAATTATAGTCTGATAGAAATGAATGAAAAATACTTACTCTGAACTTATTATTCTGGATTGGGAGGATGTTTCTCGATCAAGATGTCTGGGTCTGGTCTGGATCCGGAGGTCTCTGGATCAGGAGGAAAATTGGAATTTTTGCGTGCTTTTTCAACAAATGTTGCTTTGCAAGAATGGAGTTTTTCAGTTGCTTTGTAACTGTCAACATTATTGTCAGCGTTTCTATTTACCGTAATCCCAGCAAACAATAGACGTGTTTTAGACCGTCTAAAATTGGTCTAATTTGTATCTATTGCAGATACGTATATTTTAGACGTATATTAGAGATCAAAAAGACGTCTGGATCTAGAGATACTATTTTTGCTCTGTTTTAGATGCATATTAGATGCATAAAATAGATCGCGCATAGCTAATTTTTTTTTCATCTAAACTTAGATGTCTATAAGATGTCTTATATAGATTTGTTATATAAACAAGAAAAAAATATAACTAATTTTACGGAGCGACAATAATAAATGACCGCCATTTAAAAACCATGCTTAAACTTATTGCGAAAAAAGCATGAAGATTTTAACCTATGGAAAACATTAATGATTATTTCTTTTGATAAATTTTAAATAATAAAATAACATGCTATTATAGTTCACAAAATATTTCGATGATTTGATGCTTAGCATGTTTGCTAAAATCCTTGTGATTTGAAATTTATTTTGCAGAAATATTACAAAATTAATATTTTCAAGTTGATATTTTTATTTCTAGAAAAAAAAAAGATAATGTAATTAAAATATATGTATATATACATATTAAGGCTGTACCGAATTTCGGCTCCGGCTCCTGCTCCGGCCGAAATCCGGCCATTTTTACAAATCCGGCCCAAATCCGGCTCCGGCAAAATGTTAGCAAATCCGGCATAATTTTGGCCGGATTTCTGGATGTTTATTACATCTTTCTTACCCGTGATAACATGTATACATAATACTTAATTTTTGAACTTCATGTTTGTTTTGGTATCTGTATTTACATTTTTTTACAATTTAATTAGCTAAGGCTAATTTCAAACAAGAACGCAACAAAAAATTCTGAAGAGAAGACACACGATATTCTGCAATAATGCAGGTGTAAAGACTATGAAGTCAATCCTAATCAACTCATTAGATGAGCGTTTCAGAGGCATTGAGGAGAAACCTTTTTAGATTGAAAAAAATAAAGAAAATCCAGCAAAACAATTCCTGCTGGATAATTCTTATACATTATCATCATTACAATGGCAATATATATAGATGAAATTATTCATTCTACACCCGCTTGTGGCACAGCACATGAACAACAATTACCAACAGGCATTGACACTCAGCTAAGCCAATATCTGGAAGAATCAGAAATATATAGACACGCTGATTCACTACAGTGGCGGAGTGACAACATCCCGGGAAAAAAAGTTCTGTAGAATTTCTCTAAATTTTTGAAACATATGGCCTATAGAAACTCTATAAAATTTATATAAAATGTCTATTAATTTCTATAGAAATTGCTATAAAACTTTTAAACAACAAAAATGATGTTTAATAGAAAACAACCCGACGGGCATTTGTTTTTAAAAGTTACGTTCTGAATGTGTTTTAAATGTCTTTTAAACGTCTTTTAAACATTAATGTTTAAAGACGTTTAAAAGACATTTAAAATACATTTAGATCGTAACTTTTAAAAAGAAATGCCCGTCGGGAACTGTCACTTGGTGATCTAAATAGTCAACATTGTTGATCATTTTCAACACCAAGTAGGGATATACAGGATTTTGGTTCCTGTAGTTTTGCTTCAAAATCCGGCTCCGGCTCCGATTCCGGCCGGATCTGTTAGTAAAAATCCGGCAAATCCGGCTCCGGCCGGATTTGGAAAAATTAAATCCGGTACAGCCCTAATACATATATATATATATATATATATATATATATATATATATATATATATATATAAATGTATATATGTGTATATACAGTATTGGACAAAACATTTGCAACCAACATCGAACAATGCTAAAAAGTGTTCCTAATTTTATATGTCTTAAAAATGAAACGAACTATACTACCACAGCAAACAGTTCAGGAGTTTGGACTCATAGCATGTCATGATATGAGCAATCAGCTGACAGGTGACAGCACACAGCCAGAATTTCGTTGACAAGTGCCATTTTGCAGCATACATCACGGAAGTTTTTTTATAATTAAAGGAAGTATCCAGAGGTTTCCAGTAGCATACAGAAGCTTCCAGAAGTTTCCAGAAGAAGCATCAGGAAGCATCCAGAAGTATCCAGAAACATTCAGAAGCATTCAGACACATCCAGAAGCTTCCAGAAGTATTGAAAAGAAGCATCTAGAATCTTCCAGAACAGGTTCACACAGGTTCATTTTACTATATAAGAGACATGTAATTCAGTCAGTATATGGAAGTCAATCAGTCAGTATTATAAAGACAGTTTATCGAAGTGAGTTTTATCAAAGTGTTTTATCGAAGAACATCAATACCAGAAGTGAAATACAACAAGTGTTTCATTACATCAATACAGTCCACATCCAACCAAGACGTTATGTTCCGCAGAGCAATACTTTATCATCACAAGGTAAATGTAACACGGTAAGCCTTGAGAAGTGTGGTTATTTATTTTTATTATTTTTATGACTTCAAGTGCAAAAATGGTTCCCGACAGTCTTGGATTGGAACTAAGAGAGAAAATTATTTGCAATTACTTAAGTGGAATATCACAAAAAAATATTTGTTATAAATATGGCGTGAAAAAATAGATCGTATCAAGACTATGTTTCAAATATTGTTCCACAGGGAAGTTGGCAGCAGATAACAATGGTGGAAGACCTCCTTCCACCATTTTTAGAGAGAATTCTATGATCGTCAGATCTGTCAAGAAGGATCCCTGGATATCATCAGTTGAGATACAAAAGCAATTAGAGCTGCTTGTACGTCAAGCGGCCGGAAAACACCTTAATTAACGTTACTGCCATACGACTGTATGCAATGGTGGAGGCAATGTAATAGTCTGGGGGTGTTTTTCTACTAATGGTCTAGGTCCAATACATCGAATTGATGGAATAATGGACCGTTTCATGTATAAAAATATCCTGAAAGATGTTATGTTACCTCATGCTGAATGCAATATACCAATAAAATGGGTTTTTCAGCAAGACAACGATCCTAAACACACTGCAAAAGTAGTCAAGCAGTGGTTTCAAGACAACCATCTATTGGTGATGGATTGGCCGCCTCAATCTCCGGATCTCAACCTTATCTAGATCCTGTGGTAGATTGTCAACTGCAGAGTTAATCATGAATGTGTTCGTAATAAAGATCAACTGTTTGAACAAATCCAAAAGGCCTAGGCAGCGATTCCACAAAGTTTTATTGATCACCTGATCGAATCTATGCCTTAAAGATGCAAGGCTGTGATCGACAACAAAGGATTCACCACAAAATATTGATATGAATACAGCTTGGTCAACATTTTGTGGAGTTGCACTTGTTTTGTCCAGAAGGAAATCAACTTTTTTTAATACTTTTGATTAATTTATTAATTTTCGTGTACAAATAATGAACTTCGTGATGAATAAAATTTGAAGAACGTTGTCTCTAAACAGTTACATAGTTATTTCTCTAAATTGAAAAAATGCAGCACTTTTATACCAAGAAACTAAATTAGCATCATTTGGTTGCACTGGTTTTGTCCGATACTGTATGTGTGTGTATATATATATATACATATATATATATATATATATATATATATATATACATATATATATATATATATATATATATATATATATATATATATATATATATATATATATATATATATATATATATATATATATATATATATATATATATATATATAATATTTCATAAAAATAGATTCAGAATTCTACATGTCTTTTTAAGTCATTTAAATGTCATTAATGTATATATTTTAGATATCGGCGACGTGGAAGAAAATGTTGACGGCAATGCAGAAATATAGTTTCTTATGTATATTTTTGTGAAATAAAAATTAAGTAATTTTAGTTAAAATGTTTTTTTACTTCTTTAATTTAATCCTTTTTTATGACTAATTTAACCGCTGTAACAGCTTTGTATCAAACAAGTCACATCAAAGAAAGAGATATCTAAAATGCATCTAATATGCATCTAAAAACTGGTCTAAAAGACGTCTAAATTCACGTCGCGAAGCCACGTTAACCGCGTAAGTCGTAATGGAAAGAACAGCTACACTAGTGATTCTCCCTGCCGCCTTGACATGCACATATCGGGCTCTGATGAACCGTCATCCGTGCAGCAAGTCGCTTTTTCTAGCGTACGTATCATTTAGCCCAAGCAACTTTTGGCATTTATAAATAGATGTCTATCTAATAGATGTCTTTTAGATGCATTTTATTCGACATAAGTAAATGCCTTAGATGCATAAAAGATGTGAAATATACATTTAAAGATGTATATTAGATATATATTAGATGCATAAAAGAGCTATTATTAACTAAAAAATTATCTATTAATTATCTTTTTTAAACGCGCCTTAGACATCTATTTAAGAGACGTATTTTATACATCTAATATGCATCTGTAAGATGTATATTTTGCATCTTTTATGCATCTAAGGCAATTATTTGTTTCGAATAAAATGCATCTAAAAGACGTCTATAAGATAGACGTCTATTTATGTCCCGTTCTAGACCTGAATTTAGACATCTTTTAGATCAGTTTTTAGATGCATTTTAGATATCTTTTTGTTTGCTGGGATTGAGAACTTTAAGTAAGTTACTTAAATTCAATTTCCATTGGCTAAATGCTAGTCGGTTTAGTAGTAACTTTTTTGAAACATTATCTAAATAGTTTAAAATAAAATAAAATCAACTAAAAAAATTTTGTTAAAAAAAAATTATTTAATTACCGTGCTAGTCAACAACTATATGAATAACTATAACAATTATAAATTAAAACTAAATAAATTTAAAAATTATCAAGTCTTAAAATTACTCATATTTACTTAAATTAAAGATTTTTTCTTCCTGCGTCAACATTAACCCGTGTCGACAGAACTCAAAAGATTTAGAAAATTACTGTTTTTAAAGCTTTCCGCTATGTAGTTAGATCAATGGAAATATTTATATTTTATAAAATATTTATTAAAATAAGATAAAATTACAAATCAGGCGGGATAATTTTTTTGAGGGTCTACATTTTACAGTCTGGATAAAGATTTCTATGCTCCTAAAAGAATAGAAATCTTTATCCAGACTGACTTTATCCAGAAAAGCAATTTTGCTACGCTGTGTGCAAGATCTTGCACACAGCGTAGCAAAATTGCTTTTCTCCTTCTTTTGCAGTGATCAAACCATGAAAATCCTACATAAGTTTTATAGTTCTTTTAGCTGCATCATTAATTGCTTTTAAAGAAATGACTTTTTCGCTTATATTTAGATAACATCTTTTTCCGACTAAGAAACGGGTTTTGGAGGACGTTTTCGCCAATTTTTAATTGAGAATAAAAATTTGCGCTCTTGACAGACACAAAGTCACTTAATAATTTTCCTTCAATTATAAATATGGCAGTATTATTATTATAAAACAGTATAAAAAACAAATTCCTTCTTATCGTACAAATAATCAAATATATCTTCTTTCGATAAAATGTATTTTCCATGATTTGTTTATCAACTTTATTATCAAAAAGTGATAAAACGGTAATTTCTTCTGATAAGTACCAAGCATGTTTACTAAACTTGCTCAGGGTTGATTTGGAAATCTCCTAAACAGTATCTTATTTCTTTCTCCTCTTTAAAATGCACAAATCTTAGTTTGGTATTTTCACCCTTAGACTATATTCAAGTCATTTTTTTACATATATTATTGCAATGAAGAGACAATCGTCTTAAAGCGCTAGATTAACAAACTGATTTTTTTTGTAAAAAAAAAAAAAATAATAGTCATCCACTTTGCTTGATACATTGGTTCAACTTTAATTTTTTTCTCATTATTTCTTCGTGAGAAAATAATAAATAATTATTGATAATTGTCCAGTACAAATGTTTTTTGCAATTCTTGATTAAAAAATGTCTTCACTTCTTCTTTTGTTGTATTACAAAAATTTCGTGTGACAATATTATGTATGTTTCAATAGCAACAGGGTTAATAGCTTTCGAGTTGTCTCTAAACTTTTTGAATATTGAGGCATTAAGGCTACTTGTGGCTTTATGGATTTTTGTTTCCTACACATTTTAAAACCAGTTTGTAAACGTGAAGTAAAGATAGCAAGCAAATAGTGGTAATTTCCTGGCTATTTGTTTTAAAAGTGCACATGTTCCTTTCAATTGTCCTGTATTAGACGCATTGTTTGTACTTTGTCATCCAGGCTACCGTTATGGTATACATTTAACACAGCTTTAGCTTAAAGCTGGCCCTGTACCCAAACTGGATCTTGAAGAGCTCTCTAGTTTGGGTAAAAAATTGCTCTTTTTCTCCTAATGATATTAAATTTGGCATTAGATTTGACAGGCGTTATTTTTTAGAACTTTTCACGTCCAGTTCAGGTTATAATTTCCCACTCTAGTAAACGGTCGCAAAAATAATTGAAAATAAATGGGAAACATAGCGAGTATACGCAGCTACTTCCACACAACTTGTATGAACATTATTCAATGCAAGTCAGAACTGGTTATGGAACTCCAAATAATGTAAAAAAAAAAAATATGACGAAGTATTTTAGATGTAAAAGAACAAAACTAATATTAGGTAGTTTGAAAAAAAAAAAAAAAAATGGTGCATCTTAATGACCATCAACTTTGATCTGTGCTAAATGACATTGCTTTTTGGTCTGTTGAATTAATTATCACTAAATGAATATATCTTGTTGAACAATAATATAGAAAATGTGTATGCATTAATATATTTGTATGTTTATACTACTTTTATTTTAAATAAGTAGACATATACTATAGTTTCACGTTCTTTTAAAGACATTTTTAGCATTTTGAAAAATTTATAGGTATTTTAAAACGGATTATGCATATTTTTGCTTTTATATAAACACAGACTATTTTAGCGGGACTCAGTGATAAGACAATTTATGTCTTCATCTTACTCCAGCCTAAGTTTAATATATTGTATGTATTTATTGTAAATTTATCAAACGGACAACTCTGGAACAGGTAAATTATCAAACGGCAAAAAAAAAGGAAGATTATTAGCATAATTTTAAGCAAAAAATTTAAGAAAAAATAATAGATTTTTTTTTTTTTTTTCTGTATGATATTTTGAAAGATTTTTAGAATTTTATAAAATGAAATGAAATTGAAATTTAGGTTAAGTTAAATGGAAATTTCACAATTTTTATTATTTCTGCGTGGAAGGATTAAATGCAATGGCTCCAACTTAAATGTAGTTAACATTTGAACTACATAACACTTATCCGAACAAAATTATCAATGTTATGTTACATAAATCAGTTAAGTTACTCTCATTCCAACACTTAAATATTCTTTCTTAATACTCATTCAATTCAAATATTCTTTCTCGACATTCATTCTAATTAACTAGATATTGCGAAATTGCACATATCTTAGAGTAAAAACGTCATGTCCAGTTTTTGAAAGCAAGATTCAGAGTCTCAAAGGGTCTTTGGGACCCAAAGCTTTTTTTCTGCTTTGGGTCCAAAAGCAGAAAAGAAGCTGTAAAATTTAATTGTTTTTAATTTAGGATCAAGAGGCAATTTTGATTTAGGATAAAGAGTCTCGACATCAAAAACAAGGAACAAGAATGCAAGCACACTGTTTGAGCTGGAGAACTTAAAAGAATTTATAATGGCATGTGGTGAAACTGTTTTTGCTGCTATTATCAAAGAGGTCCACACAGCCATTTAATTTTCCATTATTGTTGATGGAACTTCGGACGAGTTTCATACGAAACAAATCACTTTTGTTCTTCGATTTGTCCGCTTAGGATCTGACAACCAATGGATAGTAACCAATGGATAGTAACCAATGGATAGTAACCAATGGATAATAACCAATGGATAGTAACCAATGGATAGTAACCTATGGATAGCGTTTTCTGACAACCAATATATAGTAATCAATGGATAGTAACCAATGGATAGTAACCAATGGATAGTAACCAATGGGTAGTAACCAATGGATAGTAACCAATGGATAGTAAAAGTTTTCTGAAGATAAAAAATCTGGAGAAAAAAAGGGTTTTGACATTGCGAAGCTGATTACAGACATTTAGGATCAAAACCAAATTGATTTAGAAAACTGTAAGGGCCAGGACTATGATAGCGGGGCTAATATGTCCGGTGTATGCAAAGGAGTGCAAGCCATCATTCTCGAAAAAAATCCTCAAGCTTTTTTCATGTTTTGCAGTGCGCATAGTCTCAATCTAGCTGGTGTTTATTCTGCAGAATCCTCTAGTGTAGTCAAGAACTATTTTGGCAACATCCAATCGTTATATAACTTTTTTAGAATTATGCGTTGTAAAATTTTGACTGAGGCAACTGGGCAGTCTCTTCGCTAAAAGTCCCAAATAAGATGGAGTGCGCGCATAGAGACTGTCCGGCCATTGTCAAAATGACCAAAAGAAATACTGAAGTCCTGTAAACTTTTTGAAGAATGTGATTTAGAAGATCATCAATTGACTTTAGTTAAGGTACTCAAAAAGCGGATTCAATCATTTGAATTCATTGTCTTGATTTTTTTCTGGTTCAAGGCTCTCCTATGTGCAGGGTTGCCACTATAATTTTTAAAAATTTTTCCTGTTTATTCCCTGAGTAAAGAACGTTTTTCCCTGAGTTGAACTCTTTAAATTCCCTGAGCTTTCCCTGACTTTTCTGTATTCTTTCATGTTTATCAACGAAACATTATTATTTTCCTTAATTAAACACAATCTTTATATTTGACAAATTAAAACTTTTACACCCACAACTAGCAAACTTATTATTATATGTATTAGCAAAATTTTTTTGAAAAAAAAATTATTGTACAAAATTTCAAAAAAAAATAAATATTATTTCTGAGTTTTCACAGAATTTTATGAAAATTTTAAGAAATCCCTGAGTTTTCCAGGTTTTCCCTAGGATTCATGCTATTTTCAGGTATTCCAGGTTGAGTGGCAACCCTGTATGTGTCAACAATGTCTTTAATCAGACAACATTTTTTTGTGATGACGAAACAAAGTTTTTAAAGACTCTAATCCATGATCTTGATGTTCTTATAAAAAGTAGTCGATTACCCGTACGCTTTTGGTAACGCCCAACTCTATTGGAACAAGGTTATCACCATAAGGTTTTTGTGTAATAACTGTGCTAAATGAGGTAGTGTCTCCATCGCCAAGATATTTGAAATAGCGAATGTTATATTTATTTACTGAAGAGCAAAATATTTCTGTTGCACCAGCTGATTCCATGGCACCTGCTGATTTAGTGTGGTTTACTTGGCAGGAATGATTAACTCTCCACTGCTCATATTTAAGTGTCCCTTTTTTTTCCTTCCCAAATTTCACAACCTTTACAAAACTTAGATAATATAACATTATCAAATACCTTGTTGCTGTTGTGAAACTTAAGTAGAATATCCTCTCCGCTGCCAGGTACCATCGATAGAAACACCACAATCAATAACATCATTCATATTAGAGTTGAGTTTCAGTCCATTAAAATTTATCTTTAAAAGCACAACCACTGCAAGAAAAAATAAAGAAAACCCCAAACGTCTTGAATGATCATGCAACACGTAAAGCTTTGTACCACATATATTACAAGTAGCATACTTTTCAAAGCAACTTTTTATTTGTTTAAAATGCATAAAATATATTACTTCGTTATTATCAAATAACGTTTTTTCAAGATTATTTTTCAGCTTATTATTACTTGCAGAACACGTTCCTGTGTTTATTAGTGTTGTTGGAATTATTATGGTGATTGCAATAAAACTTTCTTTTCCTTGGTCTTATTATTCCTTTTTTTTTTGTTTACAACTATTATAAAAACTATATCATACTGATTAAATGTTAAAAATGTTAATAAAGCAAATAATGAAAATACTATACCTTATTACTATGAATTTTATAAAATAGTTATTTAAACGCTTTATTTTGACAAGCACAGCTTTAAAAAAATCTCTTTTCTGTCGGAGATATTTAAGAAAAGCTTATTATTTTGTATAAGCAGGATCTAAAACTTGAAGAAAAATCAAGTAATGAGATTTTTGGAACGATAAAAACTTATTTGAAGATTTGTTTTGAGAAAAAGAAAAGATGTTATAGGTCACTTTTTTTTGAAACTTAGATTCGAGCCAGTTCATTTTATGGTCAATAATGGTTTATAAAGGATAGAATAAAAATATATATATTTTTTTTAGATTTTGTTCAAATATTGTTTGTGCAATTATTTCACAAATATTTGGTTGATTTACATTTTATTTGGCTAATCGAGCCACAGAATATCAAGTTTGAAAACATTAAAAAATATTTTTTTAATATTTCTTGGGGTACCACTAATAAAAGCAACTCAATTCCGTTCTGAGATTTACAGCCCTACTTTAATATTTAACGTCATGCATACTTAACTTTTTTTATCTGCCATCTTATCTCGTATCTTATCATGATTCACCTTTTCAATTTTAAGTCATATATAGCAATATTGGATTACTCCCTTTTTCCTTTTTCATTGCCCTAACGTTATCACAAAATAATTTGACTTTTGGCTTAATTAGCAAAAATAAAGTCAATTTAACATTTAACTAGTCGAAATAGTTTTGATTTATTTAATATATTTTTTAAATATTTTTATTGGAAACACACCAATCGTATGCATTATAAAACATTCGCAGCCAAGGCGATTTATTGAAACCATACCACTGTTGAAGTGCCCATGGCCATTGCCACATGACCGTACATCTTTCTGGATGAGGCATCATTGCTAAATGTCGTCCATCGCTAGAACAAATTGCCGCAATACCATTCGGTGAACCATTTGGATTGTACGGATATTTAGTTGTAGCAAATCCATCGTCATCAGCGTATAGTATCGGAATATTATTTTTATTGTTATTTTGAAAAACATCATCGTTAAGGCAATTTAATTTTCCTTCGCCATGAGACACCCAAATACCGAGTAGTGAACCCTCCATACCGGCTAACATCAAAGATGAACTTTTAACAATTTTAACGTTAACAAATCGAGATTCAAACCGTCCGGAAGAATTAGTAGTGAAACAAACACCTTGTTCTGGAAAAGCATTTTCATCGGTATTAATTTTACCAACCCATCCAAGCAAAGCCATAAGTTGACAACCATTACAAACACCTAAGCTAAACGTGTCTGATCGTTTTCGAAACACTTCTAATTCATGCTTTGCACGATCATTAAACTTTAATATTGACGCCCATCCTTTTGCTGACCCAAACACATCTGCATAACTAAACCCTCCCACAAATACAATTCCTTTAAAAATATCTAATGTTATTTTTCCATCGCACAATTCTTGCATGGTAACATCATAAACATTGAATCCAGCCATATGAAACGCAGATGCCATTTCACGATCGCCATTACTACCTTCTTCTCGTAAAACTGCAACATTGGGTTTTTTTTGCTCATTAATTGTTAAACGATACTCGTCAGGATTAAATGAAAGAGTGTAACAAGGTGTGTGGCGTAACTTTAAAGTTCTTTCTTCCTCTTCTACGCAAAACGGATTGGATTGTAAGCGCTCTAACTGAAAGCTTGTAGCTTCCCATATATCTCGAAGGTTTTTCATGTCGTGATTCAACACCTCATTACCTGATAGCGAAATAACAACATTTTTGCAACTTGTGATATGACCGATTTTAACACATTCAATGTTTACTGATTTATAAAAATGAATCACATCACTGGTATGATTGCTCTGAACTTCAAGTAAAAGAGAAGGTTCTTCCGCAAACAAAATGTCTAATAATTTATCGTTGCTTGTTATGATGCTTTCTAACTCAACATTAAATGATAAGTCGCCAGCAAATGCCATTTCTAATAACGACGTTATCAAACCACCATCAGATATGTCATGACCTGATACAATTAAACTTTGACCAATTAACGCTTGTGTGGCTATAAATGCTTGTGAAAACATCTACAAGAAAAGTAAACAAATTAAAACCATAAAATTTAAAATTACTATTAAAGTAAGCATATTTTCCGCTATTTTCACCATTATAAATAAGTATGTAAAACATATACCCGACCTGAAAATCGCTAATATCTGGCGAATCATTTCCAATTTGTCTAAACACCTGAGCCAATGCACTTCCACCGACTCTCCATTTTGAAATTTCATTCATTTTAAGGAAAAGAATTTCATTTCCAGAAACTTTAAAATCAGGAGTGACTTTTTTACGAACGTCAGGACAAGGTGCGTATAATGATACTACAAGAGAGCCAGGAGCTTTTACAACTTTACTCTCCACTCTAGCTGCCATACTTAACGAATCTTTTCCGCCATCAACAGCTACTCCCAATGAAGACAGCATATCACACATTGCTTCACAAGCTTCGTATATTCTCGATCCTTCCCCTGGTAGTTTTGCCGGCCACATCCAATTAGCGCTACATTTAATATCCTTAAATAAAAACCAAGTTATTTAACTACAAATTTACACATAATAATGAATTTACATGTTATAAAATTTTATATAATAAAAAAATATTAAATTTTAAAAAGTAAAAATGTTTGTATATTTTAAAGCTGCAACCTTTATATCTGAAATCTTTGCAAATACTAGATTAGTGAATGCTTCAGCAACAGTTAGACGTGCACCTTTCTTAGGATCAATAAACATCTTCACCGGTTGTTCACCAATAGAAGTAGCTGAACCAGCAACATCAAAGTGAGACAAAGCTATTATTGCTACATCTGCTAAAGGCGTGTGAAGAGGTCCAACGCACTGCTGCTGAGCAATAAGCCCTGTTACGGATCTATCAACCTACAAAAAAATTGTTAATTAAATTATTAAGCTTAATTATTAATGGTAATTACAAATAGTTACTAATGTAATAATTAAGTTAATGGCTATGATCATTATGTTAAAAAAGGGCGTGTTCAAGTGAAACAAGAGTTGAAAAGGGTTTTTTAATAATTTTTTTTTTTCAATTTTGTTAAATTTTGCTTTTAAGTGTTTTTAAATAAAAATTATACTGATAGTAGGATTAAGGCAATAATTAAGGCATAGTAGAATTAAGTAGTAGGATTAGTAGGATTAAGATAGTAGGATTAGTAGGATTAAGATAGTAGGATAGTAGGATTAAGATAGTAGGATTAAGGCAATAATTAAGGCATACTGATAGTAGGATTAAGGCAAATAAGTAGAGCTAGGAATAGAGTTAGCCCTTTAAATATGAAGATAGGTAATGCTAAATTCAATCAAACGAAAAACCAATTTTAAATAGGACTCGACAGAGAGACCGCAATAAAAAATAATAAAATATAAAAAAGTCATAACATAACAAAAGAACAAAAATTATAGAAACAAAATTAATGATTTTTAAAAAGCTGAATCCTATTATAAACTTATTATATTATTAATTATAGTTGTAATATACCCGTAAGTTATAAATATCTACAATATGCTGTTTTTGTATCTATAATGGTTGTTTTTAATGAACAAAAGTTGCAAAAGCATATATATATATATATATATATATATATATATATATATATATATATATATATATATATATATATATATATATATAATATATATATATATATATATATACAATAATAGCTGCAAAAAAGTAAAACAAACTCTTATTCATTTTTTTGCTCAATATGAAAAATTTATATCAGAAAAAGCCAAGACAAATCCGAAACTAATATATCAACACATAAATGTGAAACTTAAAGTTAAAAATCAATTAAGATCTATGAAAGAGTCAAATGGAAGCATTACAACCGATCAAAGCCATATAGCTACAATCCTTAACAAATTCTTTTCATCTGTTTTTACTCCTTTAAGTCAATTACTGCCTCCTTTAAAGAAACGCACATTTTCTGTGATTGATGAGACTTCGGTCTTGAATAGATTTAATAACAACTACATACAATCAATAGTCTCAAAATTTAACATGCATAAGCCTGCAGGCGTAGACGGTATTCACCCATATGTTCTCAACAAATGTTCTTCATCTCTGAATGTGCCAATTACTTATATATTTACAAAATCAATTTCTGAAGGTCAATGTCCCAACCGCGTAGCTGGAAGCTAACATTACACCGCTTCACAAAAAAGGATCCAAACTTGATGCATCAAACTACAGACCCATTTCTTTAACTTCTGTCTGCTGCAAAATCCTAGAGCGTATTGTAAAAGATTGTTTAACTGAGTATCTATGTGCTAATAATCTTTTATCTCAAAATCAGCACGGGTTTGTGCCAAATAAGTCATGCATTATAAATTTATCGGAAACTGTCGATCAGATCTCGTACTCAATGGCAAGAGGCTATAGTCTAGATGCTTTATATTTAGATTATGAAAAAGCATTTGATACACCTCCACATAATCTTAAGCTTGACAAACTTTCTGGATATGGTATCTCTTATATGTTTCTTAGTTGGATAAATTTTTTCTTTTTTAACAGAACGCAACGAGATGTCATGGGTTCCGCTACTTCAGATTGGTTACCAGTCACCAGTGATGTCCCACAAGAGTCTGTTCTAGGACCTCTTTTATTTATCTTATACATCAATGACATTACAGACCTATTTTTTTCAGATGTCCAAAGAGATTTTAAGATATACTATAAAAATTTTTTTTCATAATTTCAAAATAAATTACCTAGTAAAATTTTTAGTCACGAACAGATTAAACAAAAATATTAAATAAAAAATAAAATACAGACTTGAAGAATGTTGCGTAATTTAAATTAGTATTATTTTCTATGCCTAAAAACATTTTTTTGTGCAAATAAACTTTTACTACAACTGTATATAGTTTATAATTTATAGTTTCAAATATTAATTATAATGAAACACAACCACATAAAACAAAAAAAACATTATACTCTGATTTTCTTAAGTTTGTAAAGTTGCCTGTTAATAAACATGCAATGTTTACTTTTAAAATTATATTTAACCTTTTCTTGATATTATATTTATTATTTTCCTATTATTGTATTTGTTTCAATTTGTTTTATTATTATATTAAACTGTATTTAATATTGTTAATGATTTTGATTTAGGTTGTTGCACAGTATAAAAAAGTGAATATCAATTTTCAAATTCAGCCTAATCACTATATAATTCAGAGAATCGAAAAAGAATGGAAACGAGTTACTCAAACTGTTTGGTGAAGAGTACAAAATCAACCCTCAGAATTAGGAAAAATGAGGTCGGCAATAAATTGCCGACCTTAAACTGTCGGCAAAAAAAAAATTCATACAAAGGGGTAACCATAAAACATAGAAACGAGGTCGGCAATTTTTTGCCGACCTCAAACACTTCTAGGTCATCAGTTAGGTTGGCATTGCCGAATGCCGACCCTAATTCCGAGGGTTGCAAAATTCTATAAAAGATAAATTACATAATGAATTGACATGTTATTTAATATTCTTTGCTGCAAACACATTATATGCAAGGAAGATCTAACTTGCTCTAACTCATAATGTTCTCATTGTGCTATTTCTCCAATCTGCAATTGTCCTGCAAGCTTAAAAATTCCTGAAATAGAGCTAAAGTTTATCAGAGCTAAAAGAATAAAAGTTGGAATGAAAAGTACCTTATACATTATAGAGAAAAAAAAGAACATACTCGTCTAACTAAAAAATACAAAAGAAAAGAAAAAATAGTTGAGAGTGCTCATCTAAAGATAGAGTTTAAAAAATTTTATGAGGAGCAGAATAAGAAAGCAGAGTTAAGTATTAACCAGTTTTTGAATGAAGAAATGGATGTAGATTCTACAGCTACTAACACCGGTAGGTTAGGTGGGGCTTTAAAAAGAATAGAGATCTTCTTAATAAAAAGTTAACTTGGATTATATGAATGCTGCATACAAATGAGCTTCCTCTTAGACATCTTATTCAAAATCTTGATGGAAAAATAACTTCCAATAATGGATTTAGTGGAGTTGTGGGTAAATTATTAAGCTGTGCTACATTACTTCCAGTTCCAGTTTACTTAATTCAATTGGTAAAATTGAACAATTGAATTAAGTAAAGATATGATTTATGATCTTTAAACTTATCAGCAACTTATGGATATAAAATGATTTTAGCTATAAGTTCAGGTAACCTACCTAAAGATCTTAAGAAAATGGAGTGTGGTCCTGTTAATCACAGTAGATGGTTGACCACTGCAAATATACTATTACGATTCTGGGTCTAAGTTCATGGAGTGTCTAGGCAAAACTTTAATAATTGAAGCTGCACAGTTGAGTATGTTGTTAAGATTTTTTATCCAATGTGGTTTGATATTAAAGTAAAGTATTTTATAGAAAGTCCAAGACATGTTTTAGTAACCTTAAGGTTAGTAAAAATGCAGAACCAAATTACTAGGGGTATTGTTGAAAAATATATCATATCAGAAGCTTGGTTTTCTCACAGCGAAGCTGTTCTAACAACATTGCTTTGTAGTTCTATAGATTCTGACAAAGGAGAAATATCTGTTCAAGAAAGAAATCATACTTCTTTAAATATTAGTGCTATGAATCTCACAGAGCTACGTTTTTTGACTCATAATGTGTTTGAGCCAATTCAAACATGGTACTTTACTATTGAGACTATTGTTGATTTTAAAAATAATCCCATGATACCTGATTCCATACCATGCGACACACAAAGTATTGAACGGGCGGTGTTACAGACAACAAGAGCTTATGCTTCTGTTTATGGACATGATTCTAGAGATGGGTTTTATCTGAGCAATGTTGCCATCACCAAAAACTTTTACTTAATAACAATACAAAAAAGCACTTATAACAGTTTTATTCTGGTTTTTTAATTTTTATATTTTGAATGTGACTACTAAATGGGATCATCCATAGAGAGATTTTCGTAAAAACAACCTTTTTTATCCTTCTTATCTAGACATTTCTTTTTAATAGCAACACCTTCCTTTCACCCTATCAAATCCAACAGAAAACTTAAAACTATTGCATAAGAATTTACATGGAAATCTTTCCCTTTCTCTAGAAGGTTATACCTTTTATGGATGACCCTAAATAACAATGCATATGATCTAATGTATTTATGCTTTACTAATTGATATAAATCAATTTGTTATTTGTAATTTTTATTATTTGAATATATGAGTAGAGTTAAAGGTCACTAATATAAAAAAAAAACATTTGTATTCACTATGGCCAGGCTAAAATTATTTTAAAATGGAAAAAAAAAATTATTTGGTTTTGCAGTACTATTTTTCATTAATAGTTTCAGTTTTAAAGGTTTTAAAGGCAAAACATTCAAAGTTTAACAATCAAATTTTGATATTTTATACACTTGTCAAACGAGGATAGTTTTAAAAAAACCCATCATTATTCTCAATATTTATTGTTAATCTCAAAATCTACGATAAGTTTCCCCTCTGGCCACTGCCACACCTCCTTTAAAAACTCAAAAACCCTAGTCAAATTTGATTTTTTTTTTTTACTTAATATTTTAAAATAGATTAATGTCCAATAACACATTTTGAACTTTAACAAAAACATGTTGTGTTGAAATTTCATGATATTTTATTGTTAATAATTCCCCCTTTCACACCATTTTGGTAATTTATTTTGAAGTTATGAAAAAAATTTTTTAACAGTATATCTTAAAATCTCTTTGGACATCTGAAAAAAATATTTAAATTTTCAGTTTCAAAAAAAAAAAATTCACTACAATTATACAATTTCTTCTACAATTTTCAAACTAGTTTTAAAAAACAGGTTTTTCAAGTAATTTGACACATTTAAAAAACGGTTTTTAAATTACAAAAACCAGTTTTATATTTCCTAACATTTTTATATTATATTGTTGATATACAATAACATTTTATTAAGTTAGTTTAGTAAGCTGTATCCTTTGTTTTTTTAAGACGCAGCTTTAACTTTTTTCCTGCAGTAGATAAAGATTTCAACATTTTTGCAAAATACTATGTAATAATTACCCAACAGAATCAGTTGCTTGTCTAAAAATATACGGATGCAGTGACTAATAAAATTTGCAGATGCAGTGACTAATAAAAATACAGATGCAGTGACTATAAAATTTGTAACCCCCTCAATTTAAAGGGATTACAAAATTTTTATGGTCATAATTTTTAAATGCTGAATTTAAGTCTAATTGAGATTAGTACAAAAACTTTTTTATCAACTTGCCCTTCACATTTGGGGTGGGGGTATGAAGTTAAGGGCTTTTTTGTTCGAAGCCTCCAATCATCGCACTTTTTTGCAAAGCCTCGTTATTTGACATAAGCATAAACATACAAATGTTTGGCTAAATCTCAAACATCAAAAAATGAAACAGTACCTAGTGAACAAGTATTTTCAATAGCAGGCAATTTCGTGTCCAAAATTAGAACAAGACTTGACCACTGTTCAGTGGACATATGTTTTTTTAAATCCTATTTCCTTAGGAAAAATTATTGAAATTAAGTGAAATAAATATAATATATAAAGTATTTCTCATTATTAAATTTTTATTTTAAAAAAATCAAAAACCAGTAAAAAATTTTGCAATATGAATATTATGACAATTTTGTCGCAAATAAAAACAATCGATGTAATTGTCCACAGCCAATAACATAAATTAATAGTCTAATGACTTATACGATTGAGTTATCAACTTTCCATTTCTCATTTGGTTTTTATAATTTTTTAAAAAGAACTTATTTTTATGCCTGCATTTAGAAATTAATTCAGATTTTTTATTCAGTAAAATTTATTCAGTAATATATTAAGCTCCAGGTTTACACTTGTTGAGCACTCTTAATTGTATTTTACATAACATAAACATGGAAACTAACAATTTTAATTATTCCCTAAAAAATATCCCAATCCTAGACAAAAAAATGATATAATATTTTTTTAATTGAAAAAATAGAACACTTTATTAAAAGAATTCTATAAATGAAAATAACCAAAAAGAAAATTTTGGATTCATAACAAAAAACGCCCCACTATTTATTCCCAACCTAGAAAACTTTGAAAATTTACTACACTTGATTAAAACAATAAAATTTTGAAATATAAACAATGATTTCCGTAAGGAACTCAAACTAGACATTAATAGTATAAAATCAAACACTAATATTTTAGTTTTTGCTGATAAAACAACATATACCAAATTGCCCCAGATAATCACCATAAATTACTACGCAATAATATTTCTAATAATTACGCAAAAACTCCAAAAAACTTAAAAAATTCAATTAATGTAGAAGGCCAAAAGATTGCTAAAAAAACTAATTGAAAAGCTAGAATTGAATCAGTCACACCAGCGCAAGCGTTTATCACACTAAAAGATCATAAACCAAATTTTCGAAATAAATTCTTTTGTAGGCTTCTAGTACCCTCAAAAAATGAACTAGGGCATGTTAGTAAAATTAAATTAGACGAAATAAATAATATTAATCAAAATAAATTAAATTTGCAACAGTGGAAAAATAACACTGATGTTATAAATTGGTTTTCTAAAATTAGTTAAAAAAATGAATGCACATTTATAAAATTTGATATTAATGATTTTTACCCCTCAATTACAGCCGAAATTTTAGATAAAACAATAGAATTTGGATAACTCCTCACTGAAATTACAGACTTTATTTTGATACCAATACGTGGAAGAAAAAAACCACGCACAAATGCATTGATGTAACAATGTGAAGTTACGACGGAGCAGAAATTTGCGAATTTGTAGGCTTATATATTTTAAATTCCCTAACTAAAATAGTTCATTTTAATCAATTAGACTTGTATCGCAATAATGGTTTAATTATAATGCAAAAAAATTTAGGGCCTCAACTTGACAAAATCAGAAAACATTAAAATTTTCAAAATTTGAAATAAACATTAATTTAAAAATTGTGAATTTTCTTGATGTCAAATTTAACCTCTCAGGAAATTCTTATAGGCCTTATAAAAAACCTAATGATGAATTGTTGTATATTAAAATAAATTCAAATCATCCCCCTCGAAACAAATTTCTATTTTAATTAACAATAGACTAAATCAAAACTCTTCTAATGAAAATATTTTTATCTCTTCCAAACATGTGTATGAAGATGCTCTTAAAAAAAGCGGATTTAAAAAATTTGAGTTAAAATTTGAAACAAAAACTGCAAAAAAGCGAAATAAAAATAGAAATATAATTTGGTTCAACCCTCTGTACAGCAAAAACGTTTCAATAAATATTGGAAAAGCGTTTTTAAAATTAGTAGACAAACATTTCCCTCCCTCTAATAAATTGCACAAAATTTTTAACAGAAACACTATTAAAGTAAGTTATAGCTGTACAAAAAATATTGAAAGAATTACAAAAGGTCATAATTTTGCATTGATTAATAAAAATAAATTTCTTAAAGAAAAAAATACTAAAAATTGTAACTGTAAGCAAAAAATTGACTGCCCTATAAATGGCAAATGCTTATCAAAAAATATTATTTACAAATGCATTGCTTCCTCACAAAACAACCCCGATAAACAATATATTGGCTTAACCAAGGGCAAATGGAAAAAACGTTATGCCAACAACAAACAATTTTTTAAACATAAAAAATACTTAAAAGAGACTATGCTGGCAAAATTTATTTGGCAACTAAAAGAAAAAAATATTAATTATAAATTAAACTGGTCTATTCTAAAAACTGCGCCTGCCTATAATAACATTTCTAAAAAATGTATACTATGTTTAAAAGAAAAATTTGAAATTATTACTCATTTAGATCAAGAAAATTTACTGAATAAAAAATCCGAATTAATTTCTAAATGCAGACATGAAAATAAGTTCCTATTAAAAAATCATAAAAACAAATGACCAGTCTAAAATTATCCTGATTCTAAAAAATTCTTTTCATGATTTTTTAATTATCTAATGTAGTTGATGCAACTTCCTGGTTGCAAAATAACTACAGTTATTACATAATTAATTATAACAATTTAGCAGTCAGTTTGTAAATATTGTCTAAAAATTTTAAAAACTTTTTTTTTAGTGGACAAAAGTTGCAATGGTGTCCCCCCTCCCTTACATGATACCTTGCGGGCCCTGATCGGAAATATACTCTTTTTATTTAAAAAAAATCTGGTCAGCCTATATATATATATATATATATATATATATATATATATATATATATATATATATATATATATATATATATATATATATATATATATATATATATATATATATATACCTCTCTTGCATGGTTCAGCTTTTGTTAACTCACCTTAAGACAAAGCTGAATTGTTTGGTAAGAACTTTTCATCAATATCATCTCTTGACTCCACTAATCACATCCTACCAGATATAGCCGACAAACAGGTTGATCAATCGCTTGACATTCATATCACTCTAGTTTCTGTATCTAAAGTGATTTCCTGCCTAGTCTTGCAGAAGGGTTCTCCAGAGCTATCATCTATACTTTTAAAACTATTTAACAAGTGCTTATCTTAGCAGAGTTTTCCAGCCTGCTGAAAAGCAACATTTGTCCCTTTTTTCAAAAATTCTGGAGACGTGAGTAAAAAAATCTGACTCGTCTAACTTCTGTCCAATTAGTCTTCTTCCTATCATAAATAAGGTTTTTGAGTCTTTAATTTACAAACACTTAATCTCTCATCTTGAATCTAATAACTTACTTTCTGATCATCAATATGAACTTCAATCTTCTTGTTCTAATGCTAATTTGTTAACGGTAATAACCAAAAGGTTTTATCTTGCATTAGATAGATGTAAAGAGGTTAAGGCTATCGTCATGGACATTTCTAAAACCTTTGGTAAAGTTTAGCTTACTTGTCTTCTCCATAAGCTCTCTTCTTACAGTGTATCAGGTACAATCATTAAGATTATTGAACCCTTCCTTATCAATTGTAGTATAAAAGTTGTCCTCAATGGACAGCACTCTTTTTTTTCCCTGTAACTTCAGGGGTTCCTCAAGATTCTATCCTTGGCCCTATACTTTTTTTATTTTACATTAATGATCTTCCAGAAATTCTCACATTTAAGGTTTCATTGTTAACTGATGATACTACCATTTATTCTTCATAGATTATCCTGGCCATGTTATAAAAATCCGGAAAGTTTTTTTCCTTAAATATTCTGAAAAAATCCGGAAAATTTTTTCGTAATATTCAGAAAAAATCCGGAATTTACAAAGAGATGTTAACAAGGGGGGAGGAGGCGTGCTCTCCTCCATTCTTTTATATTACTATAATATTACGCCAGTTTAAAAGTATCCTTATTCAACAGATATATGAATAAAAAACTACATAACTTTTTTCATCAAAAAAAGAATAATAATAATGATAAAATTTTAACAATAATAATAAGAAGAAGAAGATAAAGTCAAAGAAGAAGTAGAAAACTATATTTAAAAGCTGTTAAACAATGCGGAAACTTTTTTAGACATGCACTTATACATTTAAATACATAATAGATAATGAAATATTGCTTCAATTCACCAAAGATATACAAATAGATAAACGTTTAACGCGTTGTTAGAGATCAGAGGTGCCACCATAACTGAAATCCCATGGGCGTTATTTGAGCGTTTTGGTTTTTTTGCAGTAATTTTACAAAATAAACCAACATATATCTATTTTCGGAGCATACTTTAACCGCAGTAAAAAATAATAATAATAATAACTAGACTTCTAAAATACAAAAACTTAGAAATCTTTAGTAATAAATATGTTAAAAAAGAAAATAAATAAATAAAAAGTAAAAAGATATTGAATTATTTTTCTGTAATCAGTTAGTTTTCTACAATTAGTTCTTCCACTCAGTGTTTAAAATGTTTTAAACTTAATTTACAATACAAAGTCTTCTTTTATAAAAAAATCTCCACTTCAAAAACTAAAAAAGTTATAACGTTAGTTAGATATAGTTTAAGTTTTAAGTTTATTTTAACTATAATAAACAAAAGGTAAGGCATTATTAACGATTCACGTGCTCATTCATGTGATTCAAAATTTAAAAGATTTAAAAAAATGATTTTTTAAAAAAAAATATAATTAATTTTAACAGGCGCTTTTTGAATTGAAAAGAAAAGGTACCTCAAAATGTGATGTTTTTAAAAACCTAGTAATGGCACTTAAAAGCAATTTGATTTACTTGACGTTTAGTCAAAGTACATATGTTCAGATTTCAATAAAATAACTACATACAATAAAATCCTTATAGTTTAGAATATAGTTTTATTATGTAACACTTATTTGTATGAAATAACTTATTACTAACAAAGTAATTAATCTTAGTCAGTAATAATAAGTTTTTTTTATAAGTTTTTTTCACCCTTTACGAAAACAAGTTGTACAGAACGACCATGTTACACTACAGTATTATAGTAACTGTAAGATTAATAGAAGTTTCTACTAGTTGAAGGTCATACCAAATTTCTTATTCTTAGATCGAACTATTTGTTTCACTGCTCTCTAGAAATAGATTTTACTAATCTCAAAAGAGTTTAAATTTAACGATATTTCTCATATTTGACGGAAATTAAAAACTGATTTCTCTCATAGCTTTTGTAACAGAATTTTTATTTACGAGTACCGTTTATTCTACCATCGTCAAAACTTTTTAAAGTCTCCAATTAATAAGAAATTATGCGAAAAAATTATACTTTCAAGAAGTGTGTATGAAAAGAGAGTTGCAATGGTACGACTGGACAGAAAACGAAATAATGATGCAGTAATTTTTGAACCACCGACCAACAAACTGAAAAAAGTTTCAGTCCATAAGCAAAGTGATTTACTTAAAAAATAAGGTTTTTAACAATAAAAAAAGAAATCTTTTTGCTAATAGCTAAAAGAGCTATTTAAAAAATGTAAATTTACAATATTTTAAAAAAGAGAAGAGTTTGACACGCATCGCTAAATTTATTTTAAAAGTAGGAGATCATACGCTCTTTTGCGCTGGGATTTTTTGGGTTTACTCTGCGAGGGAAATCTTTTAATCTTTTTGGCTTTGTTTGTTAACTAAATATAGCGTTCTGTAATTTATGGACAACAAATTTACTGTTTATATATACTTGTTACTGTTTCATTTGGTGACAGTAATAAACAGAAAAAATTTTATAAATTGTATTTTCGAAAACTTTTTAATTATCCGGAAAATATAAAAAATTTAAAAAATATCCGGAATTCCGGAAATATCCAGAAAAAGATAATTCCTGATTCTTGTCTTAATGAGAAGCCAACACTCTCTGATTGCTTGGAGGGGGCATTTGAGCTTGAAAAGGATCTCACTTCTGCTACAGCATGGAGGTCTCAGTGGCTGGTGAACTTTAACTCAGATAAAACTAAATTTTTCAGCTAATCGTTATCACAATCTAGATCTTCCTATATTTATAAATGGTAATGTACTCAATGAGTCATCTACTCTTCATCTTCTAGAATTAACTCTTACGATTTTCCTTGGAAACCATTTATCAAACCCATTGGAAAATTAGCATCTAGTAAGGCTGCATCTCTTTATTGCGATCATCACTTTCAAAATCCAACCTTGCATTGAATGTTACCATATTTTGAGCAGATCTTTGAATGATGCCCTTTCTCTTTTAGACAAGGTGCAAAAACACATTGTAAACATAGTTGGACCTGCTCTTGCAGCCAACCTTAAACCATTGTCACAACATCTTAATGCTGTTTCTCTTTCTCTTTTTTATAAATACTATAATGGGCACTGCTCTAAAGAACGAGTATCTCTTGTGCTATCTACTAAAATTTATTTATATTATATAGTGTTCCGAAAATCCTTATTCCTCTAATTATTATTTTTTTTAAATATATAAATGTACATACTTTATATATTTATATATATAAATGTACATATTTTATATATATATATATATATATATATATATATATATATATATATATATATATATATATATATATATATATATATATATATATATATAATATATACTTTTGATATAAAAAATATATATATATACTTTTGATATAAAAAAAACCATCCAGCATATGAAGTGATTTATCTAGTAAAATTTTACTAGTTAAATAATAGTAAAACCAAATAGTTAAATCTTCTAAATATAGCTAATAATTTACTAATTGGCGTAAAATATCTGATTATTAATTGTTATAAGTGAAAATGCAAATGAATATTTACATATATAAATTATATTTACATAAATATTTATATTGAACACAGTGGCATTTAAAACTACTCAGGATTTTTATCTGAATACATTAGCTTTAAAATCTTTCAAATAAAACTTTCAAATAACAAAAAATTTCTCTAAAATAATCTTTTTCTTGAGGTTACCGAGTTTTAAAACTTTTTTTATAAAACTAAATGCAGGTAATAAAATTATTTTTATAAAATTAAATGCAAGTAATAAAACTCTTTTATAAAATTAAATGCAAAAAACTAAAGATACCTTTTTAAAACAAAAGCATTCCAACAAGACAAACTCATTTTAAAAAAAAAAAATTAATTTAAATTAAACTTAAATGAGTTTTTAAAACAAAAGTTTGCCTTGTCTTAAAAGTGTCAACATTACTTTTCGTTCGACTTATTTGTAAACTCAAATATTAGGATTTTGTAAACAAGAAATATTAGGATTTTGTAAACTCAAATATGGTTACTTAATTTGTTTATTAACAATGGTATAGATGAATTTGTGAAAATCAGCAATATTCGACCAAAATTCATGAAGTCGACAAGCTCGCAAATTTATTGTAACCTATATACAAAAGTGATTTAAAAAAAAAACTACCTTGTTAGTTAAATAACGTTTACTTGCAACCGATGGCAACCTTAATACTCTTTCCAAAGCAGAAAGTAAATCTATACCCTCAGGTAATATTAAAGGTGATAAAATCTTTTCAATTGATGTTACTTCAAATATCTAAAAACATAAATTTTTAACCAGTTGACAGATATTTTGGCATTCTTCTTTAAATAAAACATGGTAACACTTAACTACAATAACAGTCATGTTATAATAACATTAACACAGTAACAATTTCAGTGTAACACATAGAAATTATAACAGAAAAACATAATCTTACTTGATGATTATAACTACCTTTTGTGGCATTTTTCCTAGAACAATATCAAGTGGGAGATCAAAAGGGTCTTTTTGAATAGTGTTTTTGTCCGAAGGTTCTTCATTACTCTGTAATACAACTCTCCCATCACCTAACAAATTAATAAATAATGAGCAGCAAAGTTCAGATGTTAGGTTTGCAATCTGTCAAATGTCTACCAAAAATATATTTTTGAGTAACATATTTTAAAACAACTTTTTCTATTGTTTTCATTAAATAATGTATTACCAATCAATGCGAAACAGTAACAAGCAAACAACAGTGTTCTTTACATAATAATTATAGTAACTAAAAGAAATATACAAAAAAAGTACATACTTTTATTAAATTAAATTTGCTCTTAATTTTACAAATAGCTATAACCTTTTTTGAAGCAATTAAAATAAAGCAAAATTCCTTGGAATGATTAAACTTTAAATGCATTTTAGAGAGAAATAATTTTGCTGCCAAAA
>NC_061158.1:40603273-40693273 GCF_022113875.1 Hydra vulgaris | reverse complement strand
TTTAAATTTGGATAAATTTGAGATAAATACAGGAGGGAGTTTAATTACAAAAATGCAGATGTAGCTTGATTTTTTTTTGATGTCATCCTAAATGGTTTAAAGTTGTAGCAAAGAATTGGAGAATGGTTTTCTTAAACAGAAAAAAAAAATATGGTCAAATTTACATAAATTTGTTACTTAAAAAACAGGAATTATGAAAAATGAAAGGAAAAAAAAGGTGGTACTCCTAAAAGCTTAATACACAGAAGTTGATGTTTAAGAACTTTCAGAGAACTTTCTCACCCACCCTAAGCTTATTAAGACCCTCTCTCTCTGCTTTTTAAATTTCACTTAGGAATGTGGAGTCCCAAAAAGGTTTGAAAGTCACAAAAAGATTACTTGTTCCAAGTTTTTACTATTCAGGAGCTCTAAAAGTTTTTCTTTAAGTTAAATTGTTTTGACAAACAATTTAACTTAAATAGCCATGTTTTGGAAAAAAAACCTTGCCTTTCTCAAAAAAATATTAGAGACCGTATTGCCTTCTGTCAAAAATACAAGCACTGGTCAGCAGAAGATTGGGAGGATGTAATATTTAGCGACAAATCACTAATCAAACAATTTCGTTGTCATTCTACATGCCTGCCTTGCCAACGATACAACCCACAGTATTTGCTTTCTACTGTAAAACATTGCCCTAAAATTATATGGGGTGCCATTACAGCAAATCAAAGTGTTGGTTTATGGTTTATACCTTATAACACCACAATAAACAGCTATATTTTTCTTTAAATACATAAAAAAAAAAACTTTAAATTTTCATGAACATCACGAATACCTACAATTTTCAGCATGATGGAGCACTCTTTCAGAGGGCCAAGCATGTAAGCAGTTCGTTATGTGAGAACGGGGTTGAGATCATTGGGCCCTGGCCTGGTAACTCTCCGGACCTCAATCTTATTGAAAACTGCTGGAATCATCTTGTTTTTAGAATCTCTCAGACCCTCATCTTTGGATGATTTACGAGAAAAAATTAGGCAGGTATGGACTTAACTTATGATTCCTAAATATTTGAGAAAGCTCACTCACTCTATGTCGACCCGGTTAGCTAATTTTTTAAAGGGCATACTAAGTATTAACTTCAAGTATCTAATTGATAAAACATTTACTTATGTTTCAAAGAATTTTTGTCAATTGAAATGGTTACAATTATATTTTGATAAAATAAATGAATAATTTAATAAAAATTGTGTTTTTTTATGCAATGTTCCAAACTTTTAATTGTGACTATATGAATTTATAATTATATATGTATGTATGCATGAATATATATGTATGTATAAATATGTATGTATGTATGTATGTATGTATGTATGTATGTATGTATGTATGTATGTATGTATGCATGAATTTACATGTATGTATGTATGTATGTATGTATGTATGTACGTATGTATGTATGTATGTATGTATGTATGTATGTATGTATGTATGTATGTATGTATGTATGTATGTATGTATGTATGTATGTATGTATGTATGTATGTATGAATTTACATGTATGTATGTATGTATGTATGTATGTATGTATGTATGTATGTATGTATGTATGTATGTATGTATGTATGTATGTATGTATGATGCATTACTTATACATACATTAGTCAGGAAGGCATACGATGGCAGGCTATTATATGATCACGCAAATTTTGACAACATGACCACTGCTGTTAACAGAAGTTGAACTTTAAAAAAATGCTGAGAAAGTGTGTCTAAGTGACTTATCTAAAACAATAAAAAATCCATCTTAACTAAAATAAAACTTGAAAAACTAAGACACAAAGATAATTTAAATCAAGTTTTTAATCATGCTTGGAATAAAAAAATCAAATCTTTCATCTTTAATAATATGTTTTATTAATATAGAAAACCAATCAAAGTAAAGTAATAAATTCTGACGATTGTTTGATAATTATGCACATTTAGTTTAAATTATGTTTTTTTAACTGATTTAAAAATAATAAGTTTTCAAATAAATTCACACAAGGAAATAATTATGCATTAAAAAAAAAGAACTAAACATTTTTTAAAACCATTTCATGCTTTGTATAAACATACATTTCTTTAAACATATATTCATTCATAGAAAGAGAAACATAATAAAGGAAAAATAAATTTTTGAAATCTTTTGTTAGGTAAATAAAGTAAACAAAAAAAGATTCTTAAAAAGTCTTTTTATAAATATAAAAGAAAAAATAATTAAATGATTTCCATTTCGATTGAAAGATAAAATTGTTTTTTTCCTTTGTCAGAAAAGTGATAAGAAAAAGTTCAACTAGCTGTGATTTTTTTACTTTTATTTAGGGGAGGTCGGGGATTGATGGCCTCTGGGGTAATTATGGACATATGATATTTCTATATTTGTGTAATTTAAGTGAGATTTTTAATCTGTACTGGTACCTATGTTCTACTAGAAGAACTAATAATTGGTCCTAGTTCTTGGTTCTTCCTACATAAGTGGCGCTAGTTGTCTTATATTGTTAACTGTCATTTACATTTTAGAAACAAAAAATAACACCAATAATAAGAAATATAATTATTCTAGTTTTTAAATATAAATAATATAAGTATCTTATTTGCAAATATGTTTTTATTTTTGTTAATAAAAATTGATTCATTTTGGGGTAATGATCATGGCTGTATAAAATGGCTAGAAAATAGAAAAGTTTTCAGATATTTGTTTAGTTTGTAGGGAATTGGGTAAAAACTGAGAATGGTGGGTAGCCTGTGCTGCATGTGGAAACTGGGCCTACAAAGACTGCACAGATCTCCTCCATAAAAATGATATTTATATTTGTGACTATTGTATTTAATATTGTACTACTTATTTTCATTAATTCTTAAACTCATTTCTTAAACTTATTCTCTTAAACTCTTATAAAACTTATTTTTAATAATTATTATTCTTGCTTTCATTACTTGTATTCAACAAAAGAATTGGGGAAATGCTGATCAGGCTGCCACAATTGCCCCAAAGTTATGGGGTAATACTAATTTTGTTTAACTTTTTTCTTGTAATAACACGTTAATTATTTTTTGTACATATTTGCCAAAAAAGTACTTTATAATATACATTGTAGTAATTCTTCTACCATAGTCACAGCTCAGACCATTATAATACAACCCTGAAAATGGCAAAAAATCTGAAAGGGCCACCATTCCCCTGACCTCCCGTAATAATATTTTATTAATATAAAAACTTTAGCAAAAATCTTGTTAAATTATAATGGTTTTCAAAAACATTTGTAATTTTTTCTCAACAAAATTTTTTTGATTATATTAACTTTAATTATTCTTATATTAAGTTCAATCAAGAGAACAAGTTTCCACTATTAAAACTGAAGCTAAAAGTAAGAATTTTAAGGAGATTTAAGGAGATATTATCCTAATATTTAAGGAGATTTGGTCACGAACGACAAATTTTTGAAAGAAAAAGTAAGGAGAAAATGGTTACATTAGAAACAGAATCTTATTTTTTTTCAATAAATTTTAAAAATAAACAGTGAAATTATTTAAAATATTAAAATATTACTTGATAAATATATATATATATATATATATATATATATATATATATATATATATATATATATATATAAAATAGAAATATAGGTTTGCAAACTATCAAAAAACTATGTATATTTTTTATTAATAATAAGTACAATCACTTCACTTTTATAAAATCTCCTAGATGAATAAAAAATAAAAATAAATAAGGAGAAATTAAGGAGAGCAATCAAGTTTTATCTTTTTTTAAGGTTATTTAAGGACTTTTAAGTAAGACTTTTTTTTTAAGGATATTTAAGGTTTTTAAGGAGGAGTGGGAACCCTGGAGAATACCGTTATTTAAAAAAGTTATCATTTATAAAATTAAAATGAAATTTTATTTTTTTTAAGTATTGTTATGATAAATAAACACTTTTTAAACTTATTTAATTTAAATAAAAAAAATTATATACAAATTTCATTAATATTTAAAACAAAATAAATATTAATTTTTTACTTTATTTTAAATTTTATCTTAACTAATGTTTTATAAAAACATTAATTAAGATAAAGGTTTTGATATTATTTATTTCTAAAAATCTATTATATTCAGCATGTTTTTGAAATGTTTAAAACTGTGGTTAATTTGTCAAAACAAAATTTATATTGGTGAGGTCATATAATTGAGTGAAATCGCACGCCTTCCTGACCAAGTCAGTACATTTTATGTATAAATATATGCATACATAAATTAGAGGTTGAAATAGGTGTCAGACCTTGCTGCCCCTCAAACCATTCTTGAAACCTGTTAAAGGAGGGCAACAAATCATTGTTCATTTTTTTCAGTAAAAATGAATAATTGTTAGTGGCCCCCCTTAAACAGGTCTCAAAAACAATCTGAAGACAATCTGGGCGCTGATGTCCAACAATTATTTCGACCCCTCCATACATACATACATACATAATACATACATACATACATACATACATAATACATACATACATACATACATACATACATACATACATACATAATATATGTATGCATGTATGTATGTATGTATGTATGTATGTATGTATGTATGTATGTATGTATGTATGTATGTATGTATATATGTATGCATGTATGTATCTATGTATCTATTCATAGTGATAATATGATATCTTTAAAAGACATCATTGCTAAAAAAAATTAAAAAAAAAAAAATTTTTCAAACCAAAAACAATTAGATACTGTTTTTGTTTTACTTAAATTTGAATTTTTGTTTTTTAAATTTTGTTAATATAAAGTATTTACCAGTAATTTCTCCAACCACACAAACAGATACTTTTTCACGTTGTGCAATTTTTTTCAGAATACTGATATCCTTTGATTCTATTAGTAAAGCATTACTTTCTTGGTACTCAGCACCCCATATTTCCATTAAAGACAATGTTGGATCCCCTAACTCAAAATCCTTAGCTCTAATGATTGCACCAGCTGGATCACAAATTTCTTTTAAAACGTTACCTAACAAAGACATTCATTGTGTTAACTATACAAAATAATTATAACATTTATCAACATACCCTTAAAAATGAATTTATTAGAAAAAAAAAAGGTTGCTCGTGTAAATAGTAAAAATTATTAATGGCCAAATAAAAGCAACAATCGCAGTAAAGTTTAAATGGTCATTGAAAGATAACAACTAACCATTTCCACCTGCTCCTTGATCATGAATACTTTTAATTGGATTATTTTCATCCATCTCTATGCAAGAACGTATAACCCTGTTCATCTTTTGCTCCATCTCTGGATCACCTCTTTGAACAGCATTGAAGTCAAGTTGTAATGAATTGTCACCTTGGACATGAATAGAAGAAGCAGCACCACCACCAACACCAATACGATAAACAGGTCCACCCACTTTTACTACTTGCATACCTTTAAATGGAGACTATTGTTGCATATAAAAAAATAATACAAAAAAAACATATATATAAATAAAGTAGACATATTTACCAACACTTGCTTTGCTTTTGATTACATGGTTACTTTCTATAGAACCAATTCCACCGCTAAACATTATAGGCTTAATCCATTCATATCTTTCTCCATCATATAAATCCATGGCAAAAGAACGTGCAAAACCAGCAATCAATGGTTCACCAAACTTATTTCCATAATCAGATGCACCATTGCTGGCTTCAATACAGATTTGCAATGGCAATGCAAAATTTGTAGGATATTTATAATCATTTTCCCATGGTAATTCATATCCTAAAAATTTGTTTATAATATTTCTGTAATATTTTTAAAGCCGATATATTTTTGATATAATAGCATTCTGTAATTTTAATAAAAGGTTTTTACTTTAACCAAAAGTTATGAGTAAGTATAAGGAGTTGTCAATTAATAACTTCAACAAAATAGAGAGGACAAGGGGGTCTGAACTTTTTTGACAATTGTTGACAAGGGGGAGGGGGGAGGTCAATTAAAGTTGATGTCAACAATTTTTTTTTTTTGAATTTCATTGCTTAAATAATGGAATATTTGGAGCGTAGCTTCTTTATATAGGGGGAGGTAATCAAGAAAAATAGGGGGGTAATCAAAAATTGACATAATTTTATAGGGCGGGAGGTCTCTGGAAATTTGACAAATTGTTGATAAGGGGGAGGGGGGTAAATATTTCAAAAAATTTGTTGACATAATTAATGGACAGCCCCAAACAGAATTAATCACTGTCTATCAATATCATTGATTACCACTTTTTCGTTCTATGAAAAGTGTGTAAATGAAATAAATGCTAAGGTAGCAAATACAAAAAAAACTACTCAAAAAAAAAACTGACAAGTTTTATTTAAAACTAGATAATAATTCTAATACATATAAAGATAATTATTGTAGACATGACATTATGTTACCAGGAATGAAATTTAAAAACTTTGTTTTAGTGGTCCCCATAAGCTTTGGTGATCTCCATTTAGATGCAGCATTACAATTATAACAATTAAGTTTAACTTATTTTCCTTTTTTCCATGAAAATACTATACTTAAGGTTTCTGCTTAGTTTTTAGATTTGCTTCTTCTGGGACAGAGAAAGAGCAAACAATTAAATTAGCTGTCTTGGATAAGGTGCTAATCTCTTATCACAAATAGCTGAATCAAGGCATCATTTTCAAATTTTTCATTTTCTGCAAGCTTTGCATTTAAATTTCTTAACTGCTTTTCTACTATATTAGGAAATATAATAAAGAGACACAAAAACATGTTGTTTGTCTTGTTGTACAACCTTCTTTAGAAAGTTCTTGCGCTTTTTTCTAGAAAATCATATTTAATTTTAATGTTTTAATAACTTTTCAACAAAACTTTTAAAAAAACCTAGATCATTCTTGAGAGGATTGAAATTGTTGACAAGTTTTTCAAAACCTTAATCTTGAAAACCTCTTTTACTTCCAACATTAAATTTGAATTTATTAATTTTGTTAGAGAAAAATGTTGAATAGCATGACAAATGTGAAAGAACTAAGATGTATGCAGTGCAATAAAAACATTATATTAGGCAATTTAGACAATTTATGAAGTAAAACAAAATATTAGCCAATTAAGAAAACAACAACAAGAAGCTCCTTTTTTTTCACAAATCATTTTTAAAATAGTAATAAAATTTATTGTTATCATTACTATTATTATTATTTTATAAAAGTAAAATATTTTACTTATAAAAATATAAGATAACAAAATTAATACATAATATAGCCACAGTAATATGAAGCATGTTTACAATAATAACAATGAATAATAAAAATCAAATAATAAAAATAATTATAACGATAGTTATAAGCACAGTATTATTTAAAATAATAAGTTAATGATTCATAAGGACGGTGTCACTCATACAGAAGTCTGATCAAAGGAGTGACACTAATTTTTAAACATAATATAAAAGAAAAATAAACACATAGACATACATTAAAACACACAGAACATAAACACATAGATTAAAATAATAACAAAATAATAATATCAAGAAGTTAGAACAAAGCTATATTTCAGAATTATTTTTTAATTAATGGTGTTTAAGATAAAGAAAATTATTTTTAAGTTATAGTTTCTTAAACTTATTTAAAACACATACAAGTGCATCTATAAATTATTTAAATATATTTTTTAAGATTCAAACGCACCTACGTTTTACGACTTCAGGAAAAGTCATTCAAACAATTAATTTCAATAGAATATGATCAATGAAGCATTACACAAAACAATGAAGTCGTTAATGCACAAATCAGTTATTTAAATTTTAAAAAAGCTAAGAAGAAAAGGCCGGCTTTTTCATAGCATAAAAAAGTGGCTCTTTCAAAAAATTGTATGGTAAAAAAAATAACCTGAAATTAAACATTTTTTACCAAAACTTTAATTTAATATTATTTGTGGAAAAGAAGGACAAATATATATATATAACAATGCATAATCTTATGTTAATTTTGTCCCTGTTCTATTCACAAATGCAGATTGCTTACCATACTTCTAAGTTTTATAAATTGGTACCTCCAGCTTTCCATTATATATATATATATATATATATATATATATATATATATATATATATATATATATATATATATATATATATATATATATATATATATATATATATATATATATATTTCTAGTAGAGTATATATGTACTAGTCTACTTTCTGTGAAAAATTTGTAATTGAAGATGGTAAATTTTTATTTAAACAGTCAAAAAAAAAAAAAAAAAAAGAAGAAGATTAGCAAATTTTACTAGCGGTGGGAAGTTTGGTTTTTATTAAGTTTTAAAATTTAACATTAGATTTTAATGTTAAGCTTTTAAAAGGATTCCATTGAATCTGATTTGAATGGTTGGAAGTTTATTATTCTAATGGATTGTCGCTGAGAGGATAGCAACTTGATAATGTGACAGTTTCTAATTTGATGAGATAAGAACAACGCATAGTAAATATTCTAAATATAACTTTATTGACATGATGACGTATTATTGAAAGCATACTGTTAGCTCGAGATGCGAAAATTCTATAAAACATTGCAGTCAACCAATACACTAAGATATTTAATTATTAATTTTGATTATAATTTCAAAATTTTTGTAGAAATAGTTCCTTCTCCTAAATGAAAAGAAAAAATTAGTTCAATTTTTTCGGTTAGGGACATATTAGGTTAACATTCAGTGAACTATACCTTTTAGATTTAAATTTATATTTTTACAGAAAGAATGATACAATTTGCAATGATACAATTTGATATGCAAGAGATTTGTATCATCAGCAAACAGATGAATTAACGAGCAGAGTTGGTTAGGTTGGTAAAGCAAATAAAAAACAAAAGAGGAGCAAGAACAGAACCTTGAGGACACCACACAAAATAGATTTATTACCAGAATTAAAATCATTAATTTTTACGAATTGTTTTTGATCTGCAAAATAAGATCTAAACCATTTAAAATTTACAACCAATTACAAACCAGTCATTTGGAACAAAAACCAGTCATTTGGAACAAAAACCAGTCATTTGGAACAAAAACCAGTCATTTGGAACAAAAACCAGTCTTTTGGAACAAAAACCAGTCATTTGGAACAAAAACCAGTCATTTGGAACAAAAACCAGTCATTTGGAACAAAAACCAGTCATTTGGAACAAAAACCAATCATTTGGAACAAAAACCAGTCATTTGGAACAAAAACCAGTCATTTGGAACAAAAACCAGTCATTTGGAACAAAAACCAGTCATTTGGAACAAAGACTGGTTTAGATTAAAAGACACATTATTAACCAATTTAGACAAATTAGTATTTATTTAAAACACAGTTTTTATATATTTTTTTTAGATCAGTCCATAGAGAATTATTTTGAGTATTATATCTAAAGAATTATATTTAGATTAGTTCATAAAGAATTATGTGTTCATATATATTTATCTTTTATCTGCTCAATTATATTTGTCGCATCTGTTCACAAAAACTATTTTATTTCTCCCTTTTGTTATTGAATTGCAGCTTATTTTAATTTTCAAAATATCTGTGCATAATTTTTTCTCTAACATCTTTTTCTTTTTTATTTATAGAACTTATTTTAATTTAATTGGAAAAACATTTTAATTTGGAATTTGATTGGAAAAATTTTTTTTAAACTTCAACATGTTGTAAACAAAATGCAAACACAAAATTTTTTTGTTGCATAACCTGTTAAACATTGATGGAGTTGAAAGTCAAGGGAAAAGGAATAATATCAATGATGCAGCTATAATCTTGAAATTCTGCAAAGCAAACATAAATATTCAAGTCACTAAAACAGGACAAAAACTATTATAAAATAACTATTATAATGTTAATATAATAAAAAGCTAATATAATAATAAAAAAATATATTTTTTTTATAAAAATAAATTTATTTTTAAAAGGTTTAATATACCAGGAATCTTCAAATTTCCAAAACAATAGCCAGCAGTTCCAGCAATTACATGTGCACCACGCCCTGTTGCTTGTACATCTCTTATACGACCTCCAGTACCAGTTGTGGCCCCAGGAAATGGAGCAACACCTAAAATTAGCAAAAAACAATTGTTAATATATTCATCATGTAAATCACTAATATAATATATAATCCACATTGATTTTCAGAGTGTCGCAGTCAAGATGAGATAATAAAAGTTTGTTAATTAAAGCATCACAGACCTTGCTAGTAAAAAGATAAACCTTGATAACAAGAAGATGGACCTTGATAGTGAGAAGATAAACCTTGCTAGTAAGAAGACTGATTGGTTAATAGCTAGAGAGGTCAGAACAATCTCTAGAGATTTTAAAAACTTGAACCATAGAACTTTTATACAGCAGGCAAAAAAGATTCGGTAACCCTAGTAACGCACTTGTTAAATAGTTTAGAGAATATGAAGGGAGTTTTTTGAAGAACACTTTTGTCAGACTGACTTGGCGTGAAGTCAGAGTTTAAGCACTTGCTCTCAGCCACAGTTCCTTTAAGTGGTTTACAGGAGCAATTTAAAGCTTTTGCAAAAGTTTAATTTTATCGTGATTGTAAACTACTTTCTTTTCTTCTATCTTTTTAGATATTAATTTGAAAAATAAAAAATTCTTGTGCTGACTACATTAAATAAAAAAAATAAAAGAATGAATCATTAACTTATTATTTTGCAAAAAAATAAAGAATCACATTTTGTAAGCAAAAATGTGATTCTTTATTTTTATTTTTTTTAATTTTGCTCACAAAATGTGTTTGTTTTTTTACATAAGACATTGATTTTTTTTACATAAGACATTGATTTTTTTTGTAGTGCTTTTGATTATATTTTAACTATACAAAACTTGTCGACATTATAATATTCTATACTTTTACAAATTAAAAACGTTCAAAATAGAAGCTTTTATTCCCATACAACAAAAAAAAGAACATTCTGATTTAAAATATGTTTAAACATGTTTCTTTTATACTTTATTTTGTTAGTCTTTAACAAAATAAAACAAACATGCTTAAACTTATACTTTACTTTTTTGTTTTTATTTTATGATTTTTAAGTTGAGCCACATTTTAATATAACTCTCATTGCTTTGTTTTGTAGTTTTTCTAAGATATCTAAGTTATTATTGTTTACATCAATAAAAATAGAAATAGTGTGGAGCAATAACAGTTTAAAAGATTATTTTTTTAGTTAAAAAAAATTTTTTAACATGGTGAAATATTTGCCTAATCTACCAAGATATCTAGTTTTGTTTGAATTTTTATTAGAGGTATGTAATATGCAAATGTGAAATCCACTTATTTAATGTTATGTACAAATCGGTTTGTACTTATAAAACATTATGTACAAATACAAGCTTGCAGATCGTATATTTAAGAACCGTATATAATATATTTACAATATAAGAAAACTTTCAAAACTTTTCTTACAAATTTAAGTCTTTTTTGTTAAAATTGTTTCACTTAGAATTTTTGTATTTATGTTATTGCATTTTAAAAAATCAACAAGATAAAAAAAATACAAAAAAAATTTTAATATCAATTTTCATCTAAAATATTTCATGTTAGTCAATAATAAGAAAAAAACTTGTTTTAACTATTGCTGCGATCTTAAACACGGTTACTTGATCAAACCATAACACGGTTTAGACTTGATCAAACCATTCAAAAACTAAAAGATTGAGAGAACCTAGAACAAAAACTCTTCTTGTGTTCTAGGTTTCTATTAAATGAAAGAACACAAAAAACTTTTTAAATAAACACTAGTAGTCTTACAAGGTTTAACATTTTTTTGTTCAAACTCAAATAATTAAATTAAGTTCAAATTATATAATTCAAATAATTAAGAACTTTGCACAAGAACTTTGATTTTTCACTCATAAATTTATTTGTATTATTATGTAGAAACAATAACATTTCTCTACATTAAATTAACAGCTTGGTACACTTTTCTCATAAATATTTTCATATTCAGAATACAATCTTTCTAAAAATGCAAAAAATGCTGGCGGCGCATGGCGGTGGAGCTAATAATTTAAGGACTATATGATAATCATTTATTGTATTACTAATAAGTTAATGCAATCCTTATTTTTTTATGTATTAGGTTTGACTATTCATCATTATTATCTTTTTAATGGAAGGCTTGAAAAAGCAAAAAAAATTGCTTTTCATTTCACATATTCTCTTTACAATTAACATGCTACCTTCTAAAATATTCTTGTGGAGTTAAAGGTTTTTTAAGTTTTAAATTTTTCTTTTCTTTTTATACAACTTTAAATGAAATTTTTTGGTGTGATTGTGATGTGGTGTGATAGTGGTGTGATGTGATTGTGGTGTGGTGTGATTGTGCAGTGGAGTTGTAGAAAACAATTTTGACCAGAATTATTAGATCTCCTGCTTATTTGATTTCTATATAAAATTCAAATTCAGATGGATCATTTATTCTTTATCCATTTATTTAGCCCAAAATTGAAAACTACAACTTTTTTTTTTATATATATATAATTTTACAAAATTACATTAAGTGTCACTCATATAGTTAAAAACTATTCATTGAAGTGACTCCTAGATAAAATAAACAAACAAAAAAATTAACAGCAATATTAATAAATAAAAGCAATGGTAAATTAAATTTTAAAAAAAAATGATTAAGTTATAATAAATTAAATAAAAAGGCAAAAAAATATGAAAACACTCAATTAATAACAACAGCAAACAACAATAAAAATAATTAGCAACAACAGTACAAATAATAACATCACACAAATGAAAAGGCAATTGCAAAAAATACAAAACAAAAACAAAAACTATATAACAAAAAGGTAAACACAAAAACTTCTACAAAATCAAATAAATTATATTTGTTATTCTTGGTGGAAACAGAAAAGCTTAAAAAATTTGTAGTGAATTATTTTTGTTTTAATTAGTTCTTTTTATCATTTTTTTGAACATTTTATGTACTTCTTTTCTTTTAACATGTTTTTAATTGATTGTTCTTGTTTTATTTTATTAAATCTATTTGTTCGTTTTATTTTTTTATTCATTTTCTCGTTTTATTTTTTTTGATGTTTTAGTTCGTTTATGCCTTTTAATATTTTTGTTATTTTACTTTATTTTTGTATTTTTTGTTCATTAAAATTTTTTGTTTTGGTTTTTCTTTTCTCTTTTTTTCTCTTTTCACCATTTCAAGTTAAAAAACTTTCAAACAAAGCATGTCATTTTTGAATGTTTAACATGGTGATATTTTACAATACTTGACTTATCAAAATATGTATTGTAGGTTTTGTAGTGAAAACATCTGTCTGTAGATGCAAATATCTAATATAAGTATCCGGCCAGATAACTTTCCGGTTATCCTGTATCCAGCCAGAAAAAAAATGCTATCTGGGACATCCCCAGCTATTAACTTGCTAAGATTCTCCACTCCTCCTTACTTTTCCACAGATTCTTCACTCCTCCTTACTTTTCCGCAGATTCTCCACTCCTCCTTAGTTTCCTCTTCTCCTTAGTTTCCACTCCTCCTTAGTTTTCCCTAAAATTTATAGTCATAGTTTAATAATCTGACATTAAAAATGAAATATTAATTTAGTGAAAACAAACATCTGGCATTAAAAACAGCTTAATGAAAAATTAAAGAAAACTTTTTTTTCATTGGAGAAATACCACATAACTGTCATACAGCAGGGCGCGACAAATCGACGAACGTGCGAATGTTTGTTAAAAAAAAGACAGAAAAACGAACGTCACGTTTCCTTACTTTTACTTAAGCAAACGTTGGCGTTCGCCTTAATTTTTTAAAAACGAACGCATATCTTCAGCAATTTTTTATTTCCAAATAATTATGCGATTGATAGTTTTTTATTTATTATAAAAAAAAACATAATTAATATAAACAAAAATAAGTTACTAAAATTTAGAACGCAGTTTCAATGACATTAAAAAATACTTTCTTCAATAGCGTTACTTTTAAGTATGCAACTGTTGAAAAAAATATATTTAGCATGGTTTTTACATGGTTTACAAAAGAATGGCAAGTTTAACTTAAAACGAATGCATTTGCAATCACTTTAAACGGAACCATGCTAAAACATTCTTTTTCAAAGGCGTGCTTTTTTTAAATTTTCTTATTATCATTAAAATAATGTTTATTTGCTGTTTTTAAAGTTTTAAAAAAAATTTGCAGAAATATATAAAATTTAATAGATTTTATAGAACTATTATGTTGATTATAGTTTTGATTTTTTACTGTGCGTTTACCAACAACCAATAATATAATATTTTTTTATTAAATACTTAATACTATAAATATAATAATAGCATATCAGGTATTTGATAGTAACTTATTAAATTATAAATTTAATAACTTATTAAATGCTTAATACTATATTATTATTTTTAAATATTCAAAAAATAAAAATGTCAAAATAACTTTTATTTTATTTTTATATAGTCCCTTTTATTTAAATTTTATCAAGTTTATTTATTTTTTTTTTTATAATTTAACAAACTAAATTGAGAAAAGTTCACTATTTTGTATTAATAGATAACAGTTATCTAGAAAAAAAAAAAGTGAAAAGTTTATTGCGTATTAGTTATCGTTAATTTGCGCACACTTTGCAAATGCGTGAAAAATTGTTTTAAATTAATAAAAATTGATAAAATTCGATAAGTATCTTTGATATATCTAATTATTATATATCTTATTATCTAGAATAAAATTAATTTGAAAATAAAACTCCCTTATAATTAAATAAAAAAATTTGTCTAAATAATAAAAAAAAAAAATTAAAGAAGTTAAAATGAAACTGGCTTATTCTGGCCAACACACGGGTTCAAAGTGGAGTTGCGCAACCATTTATTAATGAAAAAAATCCTCTATATCTTGAATTTCTCTTAAATAAAAAAAATATATATAAAAATTTTTTAAAAAAGTGTGTATGTGTGGAGGGGGGGGGGGGGTAGATATTTGACATACCTCTTAAATTAGACGTTCGTCAATAAATAATGAAACGAACGTCTACGTTTATTTAAAAAAAACGATTTTTCGCGCCCTGTACAGAAATACTTATAATAACTTACCATTACCTGTGTTATATGGGTCATGGTAAGTTATTATTATCCGGACAGCTAGTATAAATAATAGTTTATAGTATAAACAAGAAAATCCTTAAAAAGACATGAGTAAAATACAGCTAGTATAAGTTATAGTTTTCACTACAGTATAACTACTATATTGTTAAGAAAATGAGTGAAAAAAATGCACTAAATGAGCAGGTTGCAAGAATGATATTTACAACAAATTTATCATTTAAGTTCATCCAGAGTTCTAAAAACTGATGTTGAGACCAGGCTATAGTGGTCAAACAAGAAAAGATGTAGCAAACTCCTACTAATTTCATTTTTTATTTTTATTTTTTTAAACATTCTCACTTCTACCAAGGCTGCAAGTAACCACTTTTAGATTTGAAAGTTACTGGAAAAGAAAAGATAAAGCTTACAAAGCAATAAGTTTTAAAAATAGTATTAAATATATTTTTTGACTCATTATCTAAATTGTTGTGATAACAACTTGCTAAAAAAGAATTGAGTTTTTGAGTTAAAGTTCGCCAGCCACTGTCCCATGCTGTAGCATAAGTAAGATTTTTTTCCAGCTTAAATGCCTCCTTTAAGCAATCAGAGATTGTTTGCTTCTTATCAAGACAAGAATAAATGGCACAATGCCATCTTAGATGTGAGAATTTCAGGGTTTACAGAAGTCACTTTTCAGCAGCCTGTAAAACAAGACTGTGATAAGCACTTGCTAAATAGTTTTGAAAGTATAGATGACAGCTCCAGAAAATGCTTCTGCAAGACTATAACAGGTATGTTGTCTGGATTGCAAGTTGTAAAAGAGTTTAAGCAGGAAATCACTTTAGATACAGAAGCTGGAGTGATGTCAAGCAATGGATCAACTTGTTTGTCTGTTAAAAATTCTGCAAAACAAATTTATTTGTATTATTTTTCTAAACATCGCAAAAAAATTTCTGTAAAAAGCAAAAATGATAAATTATTTTTATTTTATAGGATATTTTTTACAGATATCTTAATTTTTACATTTATATATCTAACTTATATTTCTTTTGTTTTTAAATTAAAACAAATATTAAAGCTTTACTTACCAATCTTATGATTTTCATACAAATATTTTACATTATATAAAATGTTATAAATACGGTCTTTCATTTGCAAGAGAGCGCAGTATTATTTATTCTGAATCTTACTTATTTTTATTTAAACAGTGGGAACAATTTTTTAACTTCTCTGGTCATTTTTACGCAATAATATTTTTTGTTTTCCCGTTGAAAAAAAGTATTAACAATTACTTTCATTAACTGACAGTATTAATTAGAGATATTTGATGAACTGTTAAATTTTTTTACAATAAAAAATTTTTGATTACATTGATTTAATTTAAATTGCTAAATTTGCTGAATTGGATAAAAATTTAATATCATTTTATTTTGCATTTGATTTTTGACAACGAAACTTTTAAAATGTCAGCAATTCCATAACAATTACAACCTGTTAAGGTTATGAAAAAAAAGTACAAGAATACACTAAGCAATACAGTTGACAGTAGTATCAGATATAAAAACTTGTGAAAGGATATGTGCGATCCTGGTTTTGCATTACAAGTACAATTAATAGCAGCGCAAATCAGAATTATAAATTTTGATTATAAGTTTACTGTTATTTTATAACCATCAAATTAAAAACATGAAGTACGTATATTTTTGCCCGTTTTATACAACTAATATTTAACAAAAATAGGGACAAATTATTATTAACACAATAATTAAAACATTAATTAATGGCAATAATTCAAGATAGATGGTAATTTAAATTGTCAAAAATGTTGTAATGCGCGTTAAAAAACATATTATATTTGGAATTTTTCAATTTATGTGTCATATTTGGCATTTGTCTATTAACAAGGAAAATTAAAAAACTAACAAAATTGACAAATACAAGTTTTCAAGCAATTTTTCTCATTTATTCAAAGAAAAGTTACAATTAAACTTTTATTTCTCTCATCTAAAAAAAGAACAAGTGACGCAAAAAAATATATATTCTATACAACTTACTCGAACTTTAATTATGCAAAACTTTTCTTTCTCTTTTGTTCTATGCTCTTATAAAAAAATGAGCATGAAATAAAAACTTTTCTTTCTTAACATAGAATTAAACTTAGAGAGAAAATTAAATTAGAAAAAAATCAACAATGAGCAAAGCAACTAACAGCTTAATCTGGGACTATTTAGATGTTAATGAAAATAATCAACATAAACAACATTACCAGCAACAATAATCAAATAAACAACACAATATCAGGTAGTTTTAGGGATTTTTTATTTTTATTGCTTAGTTGTTCTAAATAATAAGTATATTTAGTTCAAGTTAATATTTCAATATTTACAGTTGCAATATATAAAAAAAAAAAGATGTTTAATGTTAAACTTTTTATTTAGTTATTTATTTTTTGCCTACATTTGTTGTAAAAAACTTTAGAACCCCCGTCATTAAAATAATTTGTTTTAAATATATTTCGACGTGATTATTCAAACAAATTTTTTTCGTTTGACTTCCCGAACTTCATGCAAACCAAATTCAGACGAAATATTATCTAACCAAATAAAAATGCTGTAACTAATTTTATACGGGTAATTATTATAAAACAATTTTTTATCAGAATCTTAATTGAGACAAATACTTTATCAATTATTAACATTAAATATAGTGCAATAATAATTTATCGCAACAAACGAGCATAAAATATTTGAGGTTTATAATATCTTTTTAAATGTTAAAATTAGAAAATAAATAACTAAACAAATAATGAAAAAATTTACGAATAAAAATAAAAATTTTTCCAGAGTTTCATTTGTCAAAAGTCTATTGTGACGTCAAATACTAAAACTTTTATGAATTATACGCGCTTCAAAGGAATCACCGAAGTCTGTAGATTGCAACGTATAATTTAAAGACTCCGAGTTTTTGAATAAAATGGAGAAGGGGAGCTTTGGCTAAAACAACAACATTAGTTTTTCTCTGTATGCATTCATTATTTATTTTTAATCAAAAAAACTTGGTTCAAACCTTTTTTCTTAACATTATCTTTAATATGAACACAACATGTGTTGGGAGTTTGAGATCCCTTTAACACCTGCAGAGTCACTGACACTAAAACCAAGCCATTCAGTGTGATGACATGTTGGTGTAAAGCCACCAACAACAACGATATTGGCTGAAGCGTAAAGAGAAAGGGCTTGGTCAACTTGATCAAAAACAACATCAAAAAAAGTGCAGTCTTGAGATCAAGGAGAGCTATATAGAACAAATAGAAAGGTAATAGAATGAAATGGAGCTAAACAAAAACACAAAAGAATAGTCTGTAGATTAAAACCTAGTTTCCTGACAAATGGGTAAATTCTTACAAATGTAAATGCCCAAGCCAAGCATGTGACTATTAAATTAAAAGAAGATAACCATTAAGACTAAAACCACAAGATGAGACAGCTGAACTCAAACTAGACTCACTAAGAGCAAGTCGGTCTGGTGAACTTTGCAAGAGATAAGACTCAACAGAAGAAAAGTTACTTCAAATGTTCACAAGTTCTAAAAACTTATGTTGATACTGAGACCAGGTTATAGTGGACCAATAATAAAGGATGTAGCTGACAAATTCCGACTAATTGTGTTTGATAAGGAAAAAAGTAAAACAAAAGATGCTTTAAATGCAGAGTTTGTAAATAGATGGTTGTTCAAACATTCACAAGGAGCCAATTGTGTAACAATTACAACTGAAACCTATATGTCTATTTAACTGACATAATTGACATATCTGAAAGCTCACAATTCTGAATACCATGAAGAGCAGTTTCATGAGTTAAAAGAAATAAAGCTCATTTCATGTAGTAAGCATTGCTACTGACATTATAATGTATTAAAAATGAGGCATAACATTGAACTTCAATTATATATTGATGCAGTTACATATGATTGCTCTACACATATAAAGAATTTGTTAGCACATGGCTTAGAAATCGACAATGTTAAAGACTATATAGTATTTTAGGAAATATCACTTTGCTTTGACATTAAATAGAAAAGCTGGTGGACTAAATCTTGTATTGCTGCAAAAATACCATGATTGACTGTTTGAATGTGTATATTTCAAAATAGTCAACTTAGCTAAAAATCTGTGAATCTTGCACTGAAAATCAGTGCTACGGAATGTCTTTTATCTAGTCATAAGAAATCTGCAAATATCTACTTGCTCACCTAGAACCTGTTGCTTTTGCACTTAATAAAGCACAGAGTGACAAATTCCAAACAGCAGATGTAGTGAAAGTCTTGAAGCTTTTGGAAAAAAAGAAAAGATAGTAACACCATCCCATCTTATGGCTTTTTTTCTTTAGCTTCATTACCAATGTCTAATTTTAAATGAAGTTGAAAAAAATACTGTGTTAGAATATGCCATATCAACATCTTTCTACAGTTATGAAACTCAGAGTAGTGATACATATTCCTGGAATTATAATTTAACTTGGAGGTTTTAACAGTATTATATCTGTTCAGTGGTTTATATCACATCGTGGTAACACTGAAAGTAAAATATTAAATTCAATTGATGACTGCGGTAGTTGAAGAAGTTGAGTGTGTTCTCTTCCTACAGCTTAGTACATTCAAAATTGAGAAATAGATTGGGTATTGAAAAAAAGCTGTTAAGCTTGTGTTTTTCTTAATGACAAATAATTGCCAGAAAATTATTCAACTGATGATTAAATTTATTGCTGAACAAAAAAAAGATTTTCTTGGTTTTACTGATGATTAAGTTGATTGATTAATTTTGTACACTGTTGCCATACCAGTAGTTTTTATTCTTATGGCATATTTTAAGTCATTAATTCTATAAATACATAGTTCTGTTATATTTATTTTATTTTATAAAAAAAGTAGAGAGAATGAAAATGATCAATATTAACTTTAAATTAAATTAACACTAAATTCAATACAAGTTAAAGGTATTTTAATACAAATTTAAATTCAATTATTAAACAGTATATATTTTTTTCTTATAACCAACAGTTTCATTTATTATATATTTATTAAAACCAATAGTTTTAATTTTACTAGATGATTGAAAAATTCTACTTTAATGTATAAAGTTTAAACAGATTCAATTAATTTTAGTTAGATCAATTTTAGATTTTTTTAATTATTACTTTTTTTAAAATTTTTATTGAGTATAAGTTTAAATAAAGAAAACATACCAGTCGGAAAGTTGTGTGTTTCTGCAGTGAAAATGATGTGTCTTAACTTTTCTTTCTCTATATATTCACCAACTTCAAAACAAACTTTTGGCACAAGTACACGCACAACAAAACCTTCAATTGCACTAAATTGAATATATATATATATATATATATATATATATATATATATATATATATATATATATATATATATATATATACATATATATATATATACATATATATATATATATATATATATATATATATATATATATATATATACATATATATATATATATATATATATATATATATATATATATATATATATATATATATATATATATATATATATATATATATATATATATATATATATATATATATATATATATATATAGACCTATATTTTAGTTTAAAAGTATATGGTTTTTTTGTTACCCCTCAAAAAAAAAATTTTGGGTGGTATTGAAAATCATGAAAATTGGTAACTTTATGAAATTTTTCAGTTATTCCTATTGTTATATATTTATATTTTGGTGTGACAAAAGTACATACAATAAAAATAATAAAAATGAATGAAGCACGACTTAGGTCAAAGAAAAAGGAACTTTTTATTACAATAGAGGCAAAACCAGCTATATCAGGTAGAAAAGTTTTTATTAATACTGGAATTATTAAATTACTGGTCACTAAAATGTTTATTTAAAAATGTCTTAATCTTTTTGTTTAGATGTACAGTAGGGTGTTTCATTTCCAACAATTTTTCGAAAATGGTTACGTTACATGCATAACGGGGTATATAATGTGCCAAAAAAAAATTTTTAAATGTCATCAAGAGGTTGCCATCTTGAAAAAATAGCGTTTTTTACACTTTTTTCAACTTTAAACTTGAATAACTTTAAAAATAATTAATTTTATGTTACGTTACTGGGTGTATATATCAAAGGTTATTAGATGAACATTTGGTGAAATTTTTAGAAAAATTGGTCAATATCTGGAGGTCGCCGTATTAAAATATAAAGCTGAAAAACTTTTTGTTTTTTTAAATCTTAAAAAAAAAAATTCAATTAGGCTATTTTTAGGCTTCAGCTTTTCTAAGAATAATAATTAATAAAGAAGATAGTAGTAATATAAAAAATACTATAAAGTATTAATTAGTTTCGATTTCGAATAGGATGGATTTTCCTTTCTGTGTTGTTTAACAACTTGCAAAATAAATTGTTGTTGTTCTTCATTTTGCACACACTCGTGGAAATCACCAATAAGTTTGATTCCTCTTTCGGTGCAATCATTTGTTACCTCTAATTGTTTAACAAAATTTTCTGCAGTTCGATAATCTTGGAAGAATTTTTACTCTTGTGGATTCATCTGGAGCCATTCCTGGTTGTTTATTAGTCCTAATAAATCAAAAAGAATTAAAAAATAAATAAAGGTTGAAGAATTTAATGTCAGAAATTTTGGTTTCCCGATTAAAAATATTTTGGTCTTGGGGTAGAAAAAAGTTTGTTTGCCATTATTGTTCTGGTAAATTCTGACACCAAAGGTGACGGTTAATCGACGAAATCACAGCGGTTGCGATATCTGAATCTTCTTCTTGATACTAGTTCATTGCAACAAAAAATTTGAAGTCATCTATTGGAGTAAATACCGAAATCCTTGAGCAGAGAAATTGCATCAAATAAAAAAGATTAATAAACTTAGCTCATTATTGGACATAATAAATTTATTAGATAAGAGTTCCATTTTTAAAATATATATAGAATGTGACATAAATCACGCATTGTGAATTGCACCTGGTTTGTGAATTTTGAATATTCTGTCCATTGATAGTTTTCCCCCAAAGATAGATAATAGTTAATTCAATTAACTCAAGATAATCTTTTCGCTTAAATATTTTCTCTTCGAGGCATTGGTAAGCCCATTTCAGAACTAAACTTGCTTGATAAAATATTTCTGATTTAATATCAGTAGGCCATTCAAAAAAATAAAAGTAATCAATATCAATTCTAGAAAATTCGGCTTGGAAACGTTTAAAAATTGGTTCATCTGGACTTTTGCTACCTCCTCGTAATGCGGTAAGTTTAATTGAAGTTGCTGCTCCTTTTTTATTACCTGTGTTGCTTGCTGTTGTATCAAAGCATATACCAACAATATTTTCCAAAATGTTCCAATCTTGCGCAAGTTTCACAGCCACGTCACATTGAGTTTTACCTGTCAAATCTTTAATCAAAGGTACACCAATAAGTTGCAAATAAAAGTTAAGTTAGTTTCTTTGAATACAAAAATAAAAAATATACGTAGGATTTATATAAATAAATAAGTACCGTTAAGAGATCCGCTAATAAGAACTGCTACACGTTCTTCATTATGAGCTATGCCTAAATAAAAAAGCTTTGAACCCCAGTGCAAAATGGCCTTTTTAGGTTTGTTTATTAAATCTCTTAATTTTTTTACTGATTCTAAAATTAAAAACAAAAGCTATAATTTTTCTGTAAATTAGGCAAAAGAAAGTATCAGGAAGAAAAATTGTCTAAGACAATTTTTCTTCCTGATACTTTCTTTTTACAGCCTAAGAGTTTGATAGATGATATACCCAACAGTGAACTTATGGACACAATTCTAAGCGTGGACTCTTTAATCGAATCTGATTTTGATCCAAGTGATTGGTATCACATAGTAGTCTCATAAAAACCCAGATACAGTAACTGCCAAAATTCAAAAAGATATTTATGCGGGTAATGTTTCACTTACTGCTACAACCTGTGATATATCACCAAATGTTTTACAGAAGGTAACAAATGCAATTTTATACCAATTAGGTGTTGATCTTAAAGAAGTTAAAGCAGCCAGTTTACTGCTTATAAACAAAGGAGAAGTATTAAAGAAGGATACAATGGCTGTTTTAGTTAACATTAATGGAGACTTACCTACTTGGAGTACCTCCGCTAGCATTATTCACTGGTGAAGATCAGTTCTTAGGTGTAATGAATTTAATTAAGGAGTATCAACTTATGTCAAAAACTAGAACTTATGTCAAAATCTAAAGAACTAGATAAGTGTCTTCTCTAAATAGCCTGTAGACATCACGTGACTGAATTAAGAATGCTTCATTTTTGGAAATTAGTGACCAATGACAAAACTAATGGACTTGATAATTCTCTTTTCAAAAAGTTCAAAGATATTTTTGAAGAATCTAATTTTAATTATAATCCAGTTCAACTGATACAATTTGATTGATTAAAATAAGGTTAAAAGCTCTCTTTTAAAAAAGAGAGCTAATAAGTCATTGACATTTCATTGCAGAGCTTATGTTGGTAAACCAGGTATTATAAGAGAGGATAGAAGCAAGCTTGTAGAATTAGTTGTCACTTATTTATTGCCTTTTACATATAAAGTAAGAAAAACTGGTGCTATTCATGATGCAAGATTTTTAGGAAAAGCAATTTATTATCTAAAGCTTCAACTTCTACCCAATCAACTTGCGTTTGTTCGAGAAAATGATAAGCTGAAAACTGAAATTAAGCTTATATCAGAACTTGCTGTTTGCTTTTATGCAAAACAGTATCTACAATCTGAGGATGTCATTAAAGCTCAGTTTCTTGATCTTATGGCAATACATCAAATGCATCTGTACAAAAATGTATGTACAAACCCAATTGCTTTTGATGCTGTATTAGAGTCTCAGTATAAGAATTGTTAGCGGATTGTGAAGAATTGTTATTGGATTCAACCATGATACCTCTAGCTTTGCTACTTGATGAGTTAGCATTAGAGGAGAAGGCAAAAATTGCATCAGAAATTCTGTTATTTGATATGTCTAGCTCTGACTACTATAAGCCTGAGAACAAAGTAAAAGTTGATATCAAGGTAAAAGTTGATATAAATTTATAATATGGATACAAATATTGGTAAAAAAAACCACCATCTTTGTCTGTCTTAATGATTTTTTAACCTGATTTTTGACATGATTGGGCTTGATAAGCAACAAGTTAAAGACTAGCTCTCACTTCACCAAACTATTGGCATACTTAGTCATGCTTCAAAAGTTTTCAAAAATGTTCTGAAAATTTTTGTAAATGACCATTCAGAATGGTCAATAGGCATGAATGGACAGTATATTCATAGATATATCGATGAAACTGAAAAACAGAACAGATAGCTCAGAGCAGACAAAGTTTGATCTGTATATAGATCACCAAAACAAAAATCCAGTACAATTTCAAAAAGTAAATTTAATGATGGCTTTGGTGTGATACAGAAAAAGATAAAGAGATAAAGTTGATAACTTAATTAGATTGTCAAATGTTTTTTTTTTTCGTTTTAAAATTTAAAATATACATTTATCTTTTTATTAGGTATAAAAAAAAAACCATTTATTTTTAAACTAAAATATAGGTCTATATATTAAAAGTAAAAAAAAAAATTTGAAAAAATTTACCGCTCCATCAAGATGCCCAAAAATGATAAGTTTTCGGTCTTTTTTTCCCCTAAATTATTGGCTTGAGGGGTTAGGGGTCAAAAATGATCCAATAGCACTCAAACTTTTTAGGTTCATTTTTTATATACTTCCCTAAATTTAGGGGGTATGGTTTTTTAGATTTGAAAATTTACTTTTTTCGACTACCCCTAATATATATATATATATATATATATATATATATATATATATATATATATATATATATATATATATATATATATATATATATATATATATATATATATATATATATATATATATATATATATATATATAAATATAAATATATATATATAAATATATATATATATATATATATATATATATATATATATATATTATATATATATATATATATATATATATATATATATATATATATATATATATATATATATATATATATATATATATATATATATATATATATATATATATATATATACTCTTGCATGGTAGTTAAAAAGAGTTTCCCATAAACTGTAGTTTTAAAGAACGCGTTAATAAACCACACCAGAAAAAGTTTTAAAACTCAATTTTTTTTTTTTTTTTAAAATGATAGACTGCCTGCCCAAACCAAACCCTCAGTCGATGTAGCAGCACTCCCTTGCGAGTCAGGCTATTTGTCAGTCGTTGTAGCAGCACTCCCTTGCGAGTCAGGCTATTTGTCAGTCGATGTAGCAGCACTCCCTTGCGAGTCAGGCTATTTGTCAGTCGATGTAGCAGCACTCCCTTGCGAGTCAGGCTATTTGTCAGTCGATGTAGCAGCACTCCGTTGCGAGTCAGGCTATAAGATAGTCGATGTAGCAACATTTACGCATGTTTTAAAAATGTTTTTTAATAAAACAAAAACAAAAACACTACTAATTAAATATAAATAAAAAAACTTTCTAGTCATTATTATTGCGGTTTTTTAAAAAAATTTTAAAAAACAATAAAATTTAATGTACTTCCGCATTAATTTAATTGCTTTGACATTTCGACGACAATCAAATACAGCTTAAGAGACGAGGTAATTAAAATTGCAGTCAAAAGAGACTTTTTTTACATTAAAAGACATATATATATATATATATATATATATATATATATATATATATATATATATATATAAAAGTGAAAAGTGAAAACTGTTAAAAGTGAAAATAAGAAAATTTATGAAAAATTTTCTTATTCCCCCCCCCTGCGCCCTTCTTTTAAAGTTTTTACTGTTACTTTTTTACTGTTGCCCACTTTTTCAAAATTATTTACTTTTAAATTGATTTTAGGCTAAATATATAAATGTATTATTGCAATTAAATATGTTTTGTATCAATATTGATCACTGTTATAATTCTAAACTATGTATCTTAGTAATATTAGTAAATATAACTTGTTTCAATTCAATGATTCTCAAAAATTATTAAATAATATTATTCGCAAAGCTTGAGATGAGAAAATTTTTTATGATGGATATGTTACATACATTATTCAAATAATTTTACAATTTATAGCTACTTTTTTATCTATAGATATAATAGCATATATAAAAAATATTTGATCAGTTATGAGCAATAGTAAATTGAGGAAAAATGATGAGAAGTTTGATAATATTGTTGGTAAATTATTACCTAACCTTGAAGCAAAGATGTATTGCATCTGTAGTTTGGGAAAAAGTTATTGTTTTTTGGAAAATAGCAGGAATTCCAATAAAACAGAAGAAAGATACTACATCTGATTCATCTTAGAGAGAACTTGATTAAAAGTGCAAAAAAAAAAAAGTTATGCAACTCAACTTCTGAGTTTTACTAATAAATTATCATTGTTGTTTGCTATTGCACCATCAAATGCAGAAAATTTGATAAGAAAAGATATCTCACGTAGTATCAATAGTCAGATCTCAGATATAGACTTTCTCTCAGATCAGCGTCACTTAAAAAAGCAAATTTTGGACCCATTAGACAAGAGTTATGCTATGAAAGTGAAAAGAAAAGAGGAAAAAGAGAAACATAAAATCAAGGCTATTGAAAAAGAGAAATCTAGAAAGAAAAACATAGAAGAAAAAAAGCTTTAATGTATTGGCATCATTGGAAATTGTTGTGTGTATCCAGGATTCCTGATACAACTGGGTGAAGTCAGGCAACAGCTACCATAGATGCTGTAAAGGCATGGAAACTAGAAAAAACACTTGTGGCAATGATTTTTGACACAACTCCATCAAATTCAGGTTGATTGAAGAGCACTTTAACAAAAATTTACTTTGGTGCGCCTGCCGACAACATATTTTTGAAAGAGTTTTGTCTTCTGTTAACTTATAAGTTTTTGGAGAATGTAGATCTCCAAATTATGAGCCATTTAGACACTTTAAAAATGAGGTATGACCTAAGCTTTTATTAACTTCAGATACTACTTTTAGAAAAATAAAAATCGAAGAACCAGTATTAAAGACCAAACAAGCAGAAGTAATAAGTTTTTTGTCTGGTTTACTTAACTGGAAATCTCGAAAAATGTTAAGAGATGATTATCGAGAATGTTGTCCACTTGTTTTGCAATTACTCAATCCAAAATAAATAAATATACAATGGCACAAAGCCTTCCATCATGCTAGATGGATGTGTACAATTTTTTACACATCAAAGATGTTTGCTGACCTGGCAGAGTATGAAGAAAGTTTTATAGAGAAATTGTCACAATTTTGTAAATTTACTTTACTATTTTATGTGAAAATATGACTTATGCGCACAAGCACAGTTGATGCCCCATTTAATGACATTTAATGAATTCTACAAAGAAATGCTTATTTATAAAAAAATTGACACTGATGTTGCTGTTGCTACCCTGGAAAAATTTAATCGGCATCTTTGGTATTTAACCAAAGAAACGTCCCCTCTTTCATTATTTTCTGATCGAGATAAAACTAAAATTGCTAAAACAATTCTAAAAAATATAAAAGAAAACTGTGAACACGATATAGGCTTTCCACAATTTCCTTTTCTGAAGCAGAGTACTTGTTTGACTGATTTAATTGGACTAAAATCAAGTAACATTCTAAATTTATTCGGATATTCAAATGAGGACGGCGGTTGGTTGGTAAAATCCCCAAAGTTTTGGAAAGCTAACACAAATTTTAATCACATGTTTGAGCATATCAAATCACTGAAATCTGTAAACGATACAGCAGAAGGAGCTGTTAAACTAATTCAAGACGATGCAACATCTATTACAAAAGATGATGAGCAGAAAGAATTTCTCTTACGTGCAGTAGAACACCACCGAAAAGTTCTTCCTCACATAAATAAACAAGCAATTCAAAAACTTAATTTTTGAAAATATGCTTTAAACAATCTCTTTTATTATACCTTGAAAATATTGTTATTTTGTTGTTATAATTTTAAAACAATGAGATTTTTAATTTCTTAGTAATAATTGAGTATTTATCAAGTTTTTTGTTTTAATTAAAAATTATAATTTATAAAGTTCCTTATTTAGGCAGAAAAAAATCATACAACAAAGGTATTATTAAAAAGGAATGGGGGGGGGGTCATAAACCAGGTGAAAATTTATTTTTAATAAATTTTCATTTTTATTTATTACAAAATTATTTGAAATTATGATAACAGTTAATTATATTGGATATAAATAATAAATATATAAAAGGAGTATATTAGGAATTGTTTTAGGGCAAAAACACATTAAAGGGGTTATAAGGAGGGGGGAGGACCGAATATGAATTTTTTTGAAAATAACTATTGATTAAGTTTTATTAAACAAAATTACACAAGAAAATTATAAAATATGCGAACATGGTTTATTATCAAAAATAATTTTAGTCCTTTGTGTCATTTTTTAGAAAAACACACAAAAGAGCGGCAGGGGGGGTCAAATATGAAAATTTTTTGATTTTTTTTTTTTTTTTTTGCTTTTAGTAGATAAAAATACATATGAAACTGATTAAAAATCTAGAAATAATTAAAAACTAAAAAAACTCATGTCATTTTGGGACACCCTAATATGGACTGCTAATGGAGAAAAAATCAAGACTTATAGGTCAGAAGAACAATCAATTTTTGAACCTGGAATCCTTAGGTATAATGGCGGTAAGGACTTTAGGACTCCAGAACTCCGGGCTTAAAAACAATAAGTTCCAAGTCATTAAACAACATCAATTTTTTTCTTATACCAGATCATTAATCAACCAACTTGTTTAGAGCTTCTGGACACCAGAGACCATAAAAATATAAAGTTATAAAGCCAGAGTCTTTTTGGGACTCCGCATCTATATGCGATATATATATATATATATATATATATATATATATATATATATATATATATTTAAAAATTTTTTTCACTAATTTTTTTTTTTAATTTTTTGAAGGAAAAATTACCGTTCTCTAATTTAAATTTACTGGTAAATTTTATCTGTAAATTTTAAATCAAATTTTACAGGAAAATTTACATCCCTAATACTTATGTCAAATGAGAATGTTTTGCAAAAAGTTGAAGTGATTGGAGCTTAACCACAACTTTCCACGAATTTCAAATTCCATGCAATAACCTCTTAGTTTTTAGTTTTTATGACCCTACAAAGTTTAAGGCCCCCTCAAATTGAGGGGGGTTAAAACTTTATATAATCATAATTTTCAAAATATAAGAAATTATTGGATGAAATTTGAAATTTGTTTATGAATATAAACTTAGATAAAAATACTAAAAAAATTATTTTATCAACTTGTTGCTCCCACGTTAAGGGCTGGGTGGGCCCAAAAATTGGGGTTTTTTTGTCCCCAAGCTCTTATCACCGCAACTCTTTGCGGTGATATATATATATAAAATTAATAAAACAAAATATTTCAGTCATTATTTTTTCGGTTTTTTAAAAAATAAAATTTACTAGCCATGGCCAAGTTGTCAAAATAAAATATTGTATGCGTGATCATATAAGGCGTGTGATCACATGTGTCTCCTGAAAAAGCTTGAATATAATAGTTCTGCATAACACCAATATATCTATATGTATGATACAGTTTTTTAATTAGCAAAAAACCACAATAATTTTCTAAAGGCCTTTTACTGTAAAATTTTTATATTAAAAAAATGTAACCTACAACATATAGTAACAAAATAATACCTGCTGTTATCTGAAAACTTAATAACATTGTTGTTGTTAGAAAATAGCTGGGTACCACATACCATGTCCATTAAGCATTTCTCTTTTTCTTTTCCATCAAAAATGATTTTACCTTTAAAAAACCAATGTCTAGAATGTTCACTGTTAGATTGTCCAAGATCAAAACATTCTACATTTGTTGGATTGCGACATACTTTTTCTTGAAATAGTTGCGTATAATAATTCAAATCCCACTCATCAAAAGCTAAGCCCAAGTCAACATTAGCAGTCTCTAAAGCAGCTTTTCCTTTACCTAAAATATCTATTTCATATACCTCATTTGGTTTTTCATTAACTGTAAAAGATTTAAGTTTGCTAATGTATGGCATTTCTGTCATTTTATCGTAAAGAAAGTTTTCAACAATGTTTTTTATTTTGTTGAATTCTAAAGTTGAAAGTGACTCTTTATTGGAACAATTTATTTCAAAAACATAACATCTTGACATTTCGATTCTTTTGATATTATTCAAGCCAATACTATGACATATTGAAACAGCATTTGTTGAAAAAGGAGTAGCAAAGTTTAACCGTGGACCTACTTCAATAAAGAAGCCATTTTCGATCAACAAGTTTGATGTATCTGAAACATTGTGTTCTTCAAAACTATTAGCTAAAAGCCATTTAAGCTGAGCCAATTCATTGCATTCTATATCTCTGGTGTAACCAATATTAAAGCAAACTTCAGTTTTTATATTAAATTTAAAATATGGTAAACTCTGTTCTATTTTCTTAACTAGTAATTGACTGAACGATTCATTTAACCCAGGTGACTTGAATAAATGTAAAACTTCCATGTAATACTATTTTACTAATATGTACATAAAATAAATTTATATATATATATATATATATATATATATATATTATATATATATATATATATATATATATATATATATATATATATATATATATATATATATATATATATATATATATATATATATATATATATATATATATATATATATATATATATATATATATATATATATATATATATATATATATATATTAGTGTTTATAGATAACAAATTGTTATTAGTTTTTCCTACCTTTATAGCATATGAGGTTTTCAGAAAAAGAAGGGAAAAAAAATAAGAATAATAAAAGAAAAGATTGCTGCTCATGCCAAACCCTCAGTCAATCTAGCAGCACCCCTTTATTTTTATTTTAGTGTGACGTATACATGTATATATATATATATATATATACATATATATATATATATATATATATATATATATATATATATATATATATATATATATATATATATATATATATATATATATATATATATATATATGTATATATTAATGGTTTAAAGCCACAATAGACACATGTCCAACTTTTTAGACAATACTACTTCTTGGCAATTAATTCATAATATAATATGCAACTAAAACATTAACATAAACTATAATATATATTAATTAAATTAAACAATTTAAAGTTAATTTAATAATTAAATTTAATTATGTATATACTGAAATAAAATAGTTATTATACAAAACATAACTTACTCATATATAAAAGTGATATAACTAGAATTATAATTAAGAAGTTAAAATTCCATTAGAATGCAAGCTTCTGTAAAAGATACAATAAAATAAATCATTATGCTTATGTGTTTATTATTAAGTTTTTACTTCAATTCATTAGGTTTATATGATCTTGCTTTAGCCATATAGGCTGAAGCAATTAAACCTATTCATTAACAGGTTAATTAAAGTTTTTTGGGCCAAAGAATCATTGAGCTAATAAATTTTATAAGGTTAACAACAATAAAACTACGCAAGACAATGTAGTAAGTAACAAAGTAAGCATAACTTTTAATACTTTTTTTTTTAACTAAAAATATTGACTTAATGGCATAGTTATTACATTGTAAAAAACATCTGTCAAAAATGGCTTTTACCAAAATATATGTTAAACAACAAGAAAACAAACACAAAATTGATAAGTATATTAAAAGACTACATAAGATCAAAGTCATCTCGAATATCATTATACTCCATAACATGTTTTCTAATTTTTGATGAATCTACCCATGTGATATAGTCCTCCATATTACGAGGTACTAAATAAGCAGGATCTTGAACAACTTCTGGACCAACTCGCACATGACCTTGTTCAATATACTTTACAGCATCTTTTATATGTTCAGCCATTTTGATTCTATGCATAACAACAGGTAATCTTCTTCTGCAAAAGGAAGATGAAGTAACTTTTTCAATTAAAGAAAAATCTTTGCAATCATTTACAAGACCTAAATTATATAACTTTAACAAGAGTTTTTTTGTACACTCGATACGATATGGATCTTTAGGACTCAGCTCTTTAATCTTTGTTGCTAACTGATGAACAGAGCCACACAGTTTGTTATACTTTGTGTAGTCTTCAGATTTCTGAATGTGGTATTTACGCAATATCTTGTTTTCTCGTAGAGTACTATCTTTCTTCCAGTCAATAAAATCAACCTTTTTTAACAATTTTTGCTCATGAAATTTAAGTTTCCGAACCATTTTTATTAATATAATTTAATATAATGTTAATGATATAATACTAAATAAATTAATATAATATATAAATGGCATAGCATATATTATATAAAATATAAATACTAATATAACCTTATATAAACCATTTATTATTATAACAACATTATCTAATGCATAATGTTTTTATATTATATATATTGTAAAAAATAAAATAATAGTACATAAACTATAAAAACTTATATTGAAGATCTTTCAAATTTTTGAAATTAAACTCTCAAATGAAAACTAATTCATTATTTTGATTTTCTGAATTCTAGATAATTTAAATGATAGGTATAAGTTATAAAAAATAGTTATAAAAAACATAAAATATAACAATTAATACATTAAAAAACAAAGGTAAAGTTATGCTCAACCCTTGTCTATATCCTTAACAGTAAAACAAAAACCTCATTTTTTTATTAGTAATATTTTGTTCTTCAGATTACCTAAAAGTTCAACACAATCTAGGAAACATTTCAACAACTATAAAATAGTTAATTCTTTTTTTATTATTTTTATTATTATTATTTTTTTCTAATTTTTTTTTTTCAAATTGTCTTGTCTAACTTTTTATGATTGGCATTTTTGTTACAAAAAATCAAGCTCACAAACATATTTTGTTACAAAATAAAATTTCTTTACAATTAAGATTTTTGTTATAACAAATTAAGTTAACATATAAAAAAAAGTTAAAGGTTTTAATTCTAATTTAGAGTGAAAAAAAAAAATTAAAAAATACTTAAGAGCATTTCCATTTCTGTGCATGATTTTTTATTTTTCTTTGTTTTAGCAATTAAAAGCTGGGACTTAAACCAATATGCATACTATTATAACTTTCTTAAAAAACATTTATAACAAAAAAATTTTATTATATTTTAGGCTACCTGAATAAATTAAATATATATATTTTGATCATTTCATTTTTTTTTTGCGTAATAATATCACTACAGTTTGGAAATAAACAACAATTTTCAAAACGCTATACTTTAGCTAGAAATAAATGACGATTGCCATTTCTCATCAAAAATATATTAAATATGAGTCATAGAAGTATAATATTTCACTTAAAATACTCACAAATAATTTATTTTCTAGAAAATATCTACAGAAAATTAACAAATTTTCAATTTCTGTGCATGACTTCTGTATGTGATCATTCATGAACTGCATTTAAACGATAGCTGTGACTCTAAGATACATATGCAATCTTGTAACTTTCTGGAAAGCTTTACTGTTTAAAACATTATTTAAATATATATATATATATATATATAATGCTGAAACTTATATTTTCAGAGAAATTAAAGTTTATTTATCTAGTAACTAAAATTTGAGTTTCTCTGTTCTGTGCGTGATTCTGCTTGAAACTTAATTTATTCTTTGTTAACATTACTAACAACCCTAGGAATTACCTAACTGCCGACCTGAGAGTGTTTTAGGTCGGCAAAAAATTGTTGACCTCGTTTCTATGTTTTATGGTCAGACCTTTGTATCAAATAATTTTTGTCGACCTGATGCCGACCTTAAAAAGATTGAGGTCGGCAAATTATTGCCGACCTCATTTTTCTTAATTCCGAGGGTTGTACTAATGTATACCATTTTTTGTTTACAAAATATTTATATAGGTTAGAATTAAATGAGAGCAAATTGGAGATTTGCCAGCCAGTTTTATTATTATGAAAATAATAGGCAAAACATATATGAGCTTGCATGTGTGATTTTTTTGAAATGCACTTAAGAAAAAAATCAATAGTGAACTTAAACTAAAAAAACAGGAAACAAAACATAGAATAACAGGTATGTTATTTGAACATTTGTGAACAAGTAGTTAACAACTTTGACAATAGACATATTACAAAAAAAAAATTATTCAAAGAGAATAAAAAAAAAAAAATTAAAAACCCATTAAGAAAAAAAAATTAAAAACCCATTCCTTGCAGCAAAGTAATAATCTCCCTTCTAAAATATCCACAAGCAACAACTTTTCCATGCTTTTCGTCTATGTTGATCACAGTAGATTTACCTAAACGCCATTTTAAACAATCTTTTAACGAATTAAAATTGCCTTCTACGTTTTCTATTGTAGTAAAAAATTTGTTTTTAACTCTAGTTACATTTGCAATAATTCGATTCTTTTTGTTTCTATGAACATTAAAATCTAAAGCTGGTGCAGGAACCATCCTATTCAACCATCCATTATGTGATTTTCCAATTTCATCTAGTCTATTGATATATACAGGAAAAGATTGATCCAAAAGAACAATAGATTTTAAAATAGAGTCTTGGCGTACAACTTGATAATCTCGCTTTGGTTCCCACTTTTCCCATTTGTAAAGAGCAAATTGAGTAGAAAATGTTCTTTGAAAAATTAATTTTGTTGCCAACTGTTTCAACAATACCATTATAAAATATTTTCTAAAATACTTTTACCAACACTAAATATTAATAGCAGATATCATTAAAAAAAAATTATTGTAAATTTATTTTATGATCAAAAAAAAATTCTTAAATTTATATTATTGGGTATTACAATCAAGTTATAAAACATAAATAAAAAAAGAAACCTACACCCACCTAAACTCACTCAGGTTTAAGGAAGAGAACTAAATCTAGTAAATATATTGATCTTAAATCTGCACCCACACTCAAAAAAATATAATTACGAAACTTTAATTATAATAAAATGTATAAAAATTATGCAAATAATTTTTAATAAGTAGATGCAAAGAGTAAATACAATTAATGTCAATTAAGTTGTATTTAATTTTTATAAATGAACTTATATAAAATTATTTATGTAAGTTACTTTATTATAATTATTCGAACAGTTTTGATAGAAAATTGAATTTTATTAAAACTTTAGAAACCAACCAATTTTACTATAACACTATAAATGAACTACAAATTAATAAAGTACTTCAAATGTCTTCTTATAAAATATGATTTAGAGTTTAAGTTACCATTTGAAGTGACATTAAAATTCAGAATTACAATTACATATCTAATTTTAAAACCAATATATACTGAATTTTTCTTTAAACTATAAACAATTGAAAAAATTTATTGTCTTGAAAATTTCCTAAAGATCACTGCAAGTATGCAGACCTAGGGTCTATTAATTATAATTCTTGATATTTTTTATTTCAAATAGTGAAAAAAATAAATAGAATTCTTATAATATTGTTATTATAAGGGTTATTATAATAATAATTCTTATAAAAAATAAATAGAATTCAAATAGAATTCTTTTTTCAAATAGTGCTAAACAATATAAATTTTTTTTTAATTCTTATTAGAATTTAGAAATGCAATTTTGAATCTTAAAATGTTTTCACATAATTTCAAAAAGCTTTTTTTTTTTTAATCGTTTTTACCAAGTATAAACTTATTTTTTTAAGTTAAAATCTAAAGATTTTGAAAAACTGAAGGATTCTTAACATACAAATATTAAAACATCTTTAACACCAGGATGAATATAAAAAGTTAATAGTTAGCAATATTCCTAAAAGTTACTTTTTTTTTAAAGACTAGATCTAGAACCCTTGAACACTAGATCAAAAACACCTAGGTCTGCCGATACTATCTTTGTGCACACAACTTTGATTTAAAAAAACTTCAAAAAAATTGCATATGTACAAAATTGAAAAAGAATCTAAACTAAATTTAATTATTATTCATAAAACTTTAAACAAAAATAAAATAACAACATTATTAATAAATAAAAATTTTATTTTTTTACATTATGAAAACTTTTTGTTTTGAAAAATAAAAATTACATTTAGAACTCTAACTCCTTCAACAGCCTGATTAATTTATCTTTGTGATTTCCTTTTATATGAATTTGACTGGTGAGCTCGTTGATTTGGTAATGATAATTGTCACCTAAATGCAATCTGATTACCCTTTCAAGTTCTTTTAAATCTCCTCGAATTTTTCTTACTGTAGTAATAAGTTTTCTACCTCCTGATTTAGCAGAAACATAAACTGGAAGATTATTGGTACGAGTTCGATCAATATCAAAAGGAAATTCTGGATTTCCTCTGGGAACCCAGCCACTTGGAGATTTTGCAATTTGATTCAATCTCTCTTGTTTTACTTCATATGAAAAACTTTTCTGAGTAGATGTTGACACAGATGTAGAGTCAATTGCAGTTGCAAGATGTCTTTTAAATACTATTGTATTCCATTGAAGACAACTTCGAATTCCTGATTTAATCATCTTGAAGAAAGAATTTTTTTTATTCTAAAAATTATTATATAAATCAAAATATATTTAAAAAAATTTTTTTACCAAAATTGATTTAGATATTGTTTAGGTTTGTTTAGGTTGTTTAGGTTAGGTATAGTTCATGTTTAAAAATTTTTATCAACAGTAATGTTTGTACAATTTTTGTTTTTAAATATAAGTTAATAAAAACCAGAAATATTGAAAGAAAACTAAATCAAGCTCAATTAAAGCTATTTAAAAATCAAAACTGAAAATATAAAAAAATAATTATTATATAATTATAAGCATAATAAGTAAAAAATAATTACAAACTTGGTTTAAATTCAAAACAATTACTATATGTATCTCTATAATAGTTATAGTAATTTATTGTAAATTTATTTTCAAACAAAATATTTAGTATTTATTCTTTTTTTTTTTGTTGTTTGTTTGTTTTTTGTTTGACAAATCCATTCCTATATTACATAAAAATTGACAAAAAACTACATGATTTTCAACTAGATATAAATAGTTCTACGTGGTAAAGAAGTTTTTACATAGGCTCTAATCACTTTTTTTATTTCCAAAGCAAATTTTGTAAGCTTAATAAAACTTTGTTTTATAAAGGATCAATTTTAATACCACCAGTCTTAAAGTTTTTTCTTTTATGTTACTACAGTAAAAAAATTTGCAGGTAAAACCAAATTTAATTTTTAAATGTGGTAGGATATTATTAACTGTACAGATTTAGTAATATTTGCAATGTGGTTAGAGTTAGCATACAACAGATATTCAAATGGCTCTTATTAATAAAAAAAACTATAGTAAAAAACTTTTTCAAAAAATAGCCATGAAAATTTTTGGCTTGATTATTTGATAAATTAAACATAACATAGTGAAAATACCTAGTGTTCTTTTGCTAATGGTATACATAATGTGATGTATAATATATTTAAAACAATTTAGTTCCATATTATAAGCTCCACTATATTTAGTTCAATGGTATTTTTAGTAAATACTAAAGACTTTTTTGATTGAATTTCAATTGATTTGTATAAAATTTAAGTATTTAATAAATATTTACTAAATTTTTTTAGAAAAATTTAAAATTTTAGCTAAATAATTGAGCACATGCACTTTATAAATATATTACAAAAACTGTACTTTAAGTAATCGAAAAGCAATTATTTCACGATTGAAGAATAAAACTCGTCTCAAGACGGGTAGGTTAGTTTGAAGCTAGAACCTAGCTATTTAGGATATCAATCCAGATTAGGCCAACTAGGTTATCTAGACAAAAAATAGAACAACTCAATAAGTATTTGCCTTGCAGAAAATAATACTGTACAGACAACCAACAAAACCAATATCTTATTTTTAATAGGAAAAAATCGAAAATTTGATACTTAATAAGCATTTTAATTAAGTGATCGCGTGAAATCAACGACCACGCTTCCACAAATTTATTTTCTTTTTTCTTTTTTAGACGTTAGAATTACGCGGACAGGGGTATCCAAAATTACATTTTTTTAGATTTTATGTAGTTTAACCAACTTTTCTAAATTAATTTTTTATAAAGATGGGTAAGCTTTATAAAAAACTAATTAAGAAATATTTCTAAATTACTTGAATCTTGATTTCACAATGGCTTTGATATTTAAGTAAGTAACCTTAGGAATTTTTGTGATCGACGATATTTCCGAAGCCGATTGCAAAATTTTGATTTGTAGATCTCGACCAGCTATATTTTAAATTTAAACAAATAGCAATATTTGAGTACATTATTACAAAGTTGAGTTAAAAATAATAAAAACAAAAAACTACATATATATATATATATATATATATATATATATATATATATATATATATATATATATATATATATATATATATATATATATATATATATATATATATATATATATATATATATATATATATATAGTCTTGCTTGGTAGTCGAAACCAGACCAGAAATAGTTTAAAAACTTGAATAATTTTTTTTTTTATTAAATGATAGACTGCCTGCTCTAACCAAACCCTCAGCAGGGCCGACGACACGGATTTTAAAGTGGATGGGCACAATCATCAATTTGTTAAAAAAAGTCCTCTATATCAAAATTTTTCTTTTAAAAATCAAAAAAAAAAAAAAGAAATTCCTTTAGAAAACGTGCACCCTCCCCCCCCCCGTGTCGTCGGCCTTGCTCAGTCGATGTAACAGCACTCCTTTGCGAGTCAGGCTATTTGTCAGTCGATGTAGCAGCACTCCGTTGCGAGTCAGGCTATAAGATAGTCGATGTAGCAACACTCCGCGTATGTTTTAAAAATAAAACAACAACAAAGACACCATTAATTGAAAAAAACTTTCTACACCTTTTCAAGATGTAAATGAGAACATGAAAGTTGTAATTAAGAAGTCGTAATATGTAATTAAGAAACACAACATGTAATTGAGAAAACGTTATATGTAATTGAGAAACACAACATGTAAATAAGAAGTCGTAACATGTAATTAAGAAACACAACATGTAATTGAGAAAACGTAAGATATAATTGAGAAATCATTATATGTAATTGAGAAATCGTAACTTGTAATTGAGAACACATAAATTAAAATAGCAAATTTACAGTCTAAGTTTGTAGGTTGTTACAAAAGGTCTTTTTGGACATGAATTTAAGTTATAATCTTAAATTTTGCTTTTGTATGCACAAGTAATAATAATGGAATTGAAAGATCGTTGTGTTATATGCCAATACACTATGACCCGAAAGTCTGTGATGAAGCTAAATCCGTGTCAACATTTATGTCACCAAATTTGTTTACGTCCAGTTCTGGAACAACCAGATTCAAGTTGTCCGATTTGTCGGCATGAAATACACACAACTGAACAAGTTGAAAGGAAACGTTACGTTTTGTCTTTTCAAAATGACAGGAGAAGAGATGTTGAATGTGCGGAGCGATTTGAAGATTGGGTGAATCTCGCGCAAACGCTAGGTATCAAATATAAGACGTTAATTTGCTATTGTTGTTGTGCTAACATAAACGTTAGCACAACAACAATAGCAAATTACCTCGAAGGCAGATTGTTCTCATTAAAAAAAGAACAGTTATGAAAACAAACAAAAAAGAGCTGAATATGTTAGAAACATCAACGAACATATCACAAATGGTCGTCAGATAGTTTGGTTGGATGAAACAAATTTTAACCTTTTTTGTAGAAAAACGCAAGGACGCGCGAGACAAGGAAAAAGAGAAATTATGAAAGTACCTGCTTCAAAAGGTTTAAACATACACTTGATCGCAGCTCTTTCAACTACAAATGTCGTCATGATAGAAACTCGCAGGGGATCATTTAAAGCAGATTCCTGTAACGAGTGGATGTTGGCTATGTTTCACCAGTGGGTTACATCCGGGAATCGTTTGGAGGATTTGATCGTCGTAACAGATAATGCTCCTTGTCACGCTCAAAGGGTGTTTGATAATTCACCAGCTCAGTTGTTACGTTTGGGACCTTACAGTCCAATGTTGAACCCGGTGGAAACGATCTGGTCCAAAATTAAAAGTAACGTTAAAAATGCAATTCGCATTCCACCTGTATTAGGTGACGGGATTGCGGAACAGCGCATGCAGTACTTAGAACGAATTGTAATTGAGGCGAAAAATACTATAATGGGAGGAGATTGTGCACGTGCGGTACAACACACAACCACGCACTATGCAACTATTTTAAATATGGAAGACGTACAAGTTGGTGCTTAAATGATCAATGAAGTGATTTTTAATTATAATTTTTAATTGAATTATAAATTTTTCCCTAAAATGTTTTTAGTGTTTATTATGTTAAATTCATTTGCCCAAAAATTATAAATTTTTACGTAAAAAATTAAATTTACGCTACAAATCTTGCGTCATTTTTAAGTGCGTCATTTTATACGCTCCATTTTTTTACGCGCCATTTTTTTTAAGCGCCATTTTACACTTACTCCTTTAAAGCGATATCTAAATTAAAATTTTCGTGTTCTCAATTACATCTTTCTATTTCTTAATTACAGCTTACATTTTCTCAATTACATGTTACGATTCTTAATTACAATTTTCGTTTTCTAAATTACATCTTATGTTTCTTAATTACAACTTACGTTTTCTCAATTACATCTCACGTTTTTTAATTACAACTTTTGTTTTCTCAATTACATCTTACGATTCTTAATTAAAATTTTTGTTTTCTCAATTACATCTTGAAAAGGTGTAGTCATTATTATTGCTGTTTTTTTAAAAAAACAATAAAATTTAATGTACTTTTGCATTAATTTAATTGCTTTGACATTTCGACGACAATAAAATGTAGCGTAATTGTCTAGGTAGCAAAATATATATATTAAAGTTTTAAACATCTGAAACTTTAGATGTAAAGACAAAATAAAAAAACTTAGTCTTAATTCAAAAATATAACTATTCATATACGTAGCTATGAAAATAACTGTTTTGACAATATTATAGATCTGTCACAATTTGATCAGTCAAAAATCTTTCAGAAGCAATTATCTTTTCAGAAGTTGATGGCATATTTACTACATAACCATTTAACAAAACATAAAAAGTAAAAGTGTTTTGTGAGCACTACCAAAACAAATTGCAATCCAGTTGCATCTTGCTGTTTTAACAGTTTTTTTAGTTGCATGTTACTCTTATGACTACTACTACTACTAATGCTTATTGTGCCAGTTAAGTCCAATTGCATATCACTTCTCATTAAATGGTAGACATGCATAAGTATATAATAAGTATCCACAGAAGAAACAATTCCATTTATAGTATTCGGAGTTAAAATAATATTGTCTTTAATCAAAATTTTCTTTCCTTTTATAAGAAGGATTAGTTTTATCAGTTGCAGTTAGTTTTACTTAAATCGACATCTTTTTCCACCTTTTTTGTCTATGGTACTCAACCCATCATTTTATCTTGTTGGCATTAAGTTCAAAAATAAAGCATTTTTTAAAAATGCTTTACGATCATTTTTACTAACAAAAAACCTCGTTCAAATTTTTTTTCCAATGCCATTATAAACTTATATCACAATAATAAATTTTATTAAAGCTACATTACACTTCATAGAGCAGCTATGCTTACAGGACCAGTTTTGGACATTTGTGAGAAATGACCTGGTTAAGAAAAGAAAAAAATAACTTTTCATCAATAAGACATATTGTCTCACACAGCTCAAAAAATCAGCGCAAAATTCAGTGAATTAAAGTATGAATTGTTTCAACATCTACCATACACACCAGATTTGGTTCAGTGTGACAATAGCCATTAGTTGAGTAACAAATGGCTATTCACACATTAAAAAAAATTCATGTGTTGAAAACAATTTTCATAAAACAAAGAACTTATAGAAGTTGCGTAAGTTTATTTCGAAAGTCTTCTGGATTCTCACTTCAGGGATGGAGTCGATAAATAAGAAGATCGTTGAAAAAGTGTATTGGAGTTCACGGCGATTATATTGAATAACAAACTGTATTTTAAACACTAAAATTTTGATTTTTTTAATAAACGTTAAAATTTGTTGAACAACCTGGTAAACAAATATAACTCAGAACAATAGCATATATAAAAACAATCTTGTAAATATTGGCCTACTTTATGTGCTGCAGGTATTCATATTTAATAAACCATTTTTTTTTTTTTTTTGGATCACCCATAAAATGGTTATTTTTACCAATTTTTTGAATCTCGAACCATTCATTTTTTTGATTTTTATCAAGATTAAAAGTTACTTTGTTACACAATTGCTTTAAACATTGCTCAGGTTGATATCTTGAGTTAGTCAAAAAAAAAAGCGCCTAGTTTTTTTGGTGCCTTTAAATAGGCAGATTAATATTACAAGCTAAAAGCCAATTTACAAAAATGATTTAGAGATTTAAAAAAGCCTCATGAAACTGTCGAGTAAGCATTTACTATAATTAAAACAGATTAAACAAAACGTTTTTATATGCTGATTTTATTATCATTACCTCCTCTTATATCGAGCGTCAAAAGCGTCTAATTAGTTATCCTGAGCAATAGGTTTTTAAAACCGAAATGAGTCGAGAGCAGTTTTTACATTTATAAAGCTCAATTTTACTTAATATCTCAAAAAGTATTGTATATTTTTGATGTTACAAAAAGTATTATATACTCTTCTTCCTTGATTAATACTTCATTACAAGCAATGCAAGCAAAATAAAATAAAAACAAAAACAAGGTAGATAACATAAAAAAGCTTTAGCCTGTTCCTTTTTTTTAATATTATAAAATACAACATTTTTTCTTTCAAATTTTTCTTTTAAAATACATTATAAATTAAAAAGAAAATTTAGTTGCCAAATAATAAAGTTAAGTTGTAGGATGAAGAAACAACGCAACAATCACAAGTTTTCTTCTAAATTTTTTTCAAATAAGTATTTGTTGCGTTTTTATTAAATGCTATAAACGTTTTTGTATTATTCGGACGTACTCGGTACAACTAAATTTTATTACTTCAAAACGCATAGGGTAAAGTGACCAAATTCCAGCCGCATCTTTACAAAATTGTTTCTACAGACATATTAACAAAGAGGTCTATATGAAAATTATACATTTCTAGAAAGATAAATCTTTCAGCATTTAGGATATAGTTACAGTAATTTTTATAAATAAAAAATATTTGATAAAACAACGATTACAAAAAGTATATAAATTTGACCAAAATACAGCCACTATGACCAAATTTCATCCAGGCGTATGCGGAATGAACCTAATTACAGCCAATATAAATAACAAGCTTTTTATAATACTTTTATGGGTTGGCATTTAAAATATTTTAAAATTAATTGAATTACTAAATATTGAACCAATAATTTTTTTGTATATAAAAAACAAAAAAATTAAAAAAATTAAAAAAAAATAAATCTTTTATTTACTTAACTTTCTACTAACTTTATCTTCCTTCTTACTAATAATGCAATATTATCTTATCTTTGATATCATTATTTTGCTTATTATATTATTATTGCTATATTATAATTTACTACTTTATTATGATAGCCTTTTATGTTATCTATTATCATTACTATTAGTATTAATATAGTTATATTTATTATCGTTATAATTTTACAATAATTGTTTTATATCATCGTAGGTCTTTACGCATCATCAGTTTTTAACTGTTTGTAAATGTCCCTCACTATTGTATATATATATGCAGTTATTAAGTGGAAATATATTGATTGATTGATTGATTGATTGATTGATCGATTGATGTGATCTTAAACATCAGTTAGAAAATGATTGCTTAACTTAATACTAAGCATTCATCAACAAATAAACTTAGTAAGGATGCCTAAATCTAAAAAAAATAAGTTTTCAGGACATGATTTTAAAACTATTCAAAAATGATTTTGAAACTATTTTAAAAGATTTGCATAGAATATAATATTCACATTAATAAAAAAAAAGAATTCAGTGAACTCTATAAAAGACTTTTTGAAACACTAAGAACAAAATTTCATAACAACATGATCAAATTACACATTGCTTTTTTATACTTTTATTGGTTTTATTTTTATAGCAACGGTTTTTTTCTAGGATTATCTTTTGACAATACCGTTGCTTCCTTTATTTTTAAGTTTTGTAGTCTTTTCAATTTACGCATTTCTTTTTCCTTTTCATTTTGAGCTTGTTTTTGCTTCTGCTTTAACTGTGTCTCATATGCTTTCTTAGAAGTAAGCACAAAAAAATTGTCTGCATTCTTAGCTTTTTTGCTCTTTGTAAAATTTGGATAAGAATATGGCAAAATGTCATTATTTCCATATCCTGGATAAGATGAATTTTTAAAGGGGAAATTTAAGGCAAAAGATCTAGTTTTTGCAAAATCAGAAGCTAAAAGAGTTGAAACTGTAAAATCAACTTCATGCTGATCAATAGGCTGTTCAATTTCAGAGTAAGACATAATCCTAAAGCTGTCTTGAAACTTACTAGTAGCTTTATTACTTGCAGCTTTTAGTTCTATAGTTTTCATATTTAGTTCCACTAAATCATCACTCCTATGTTCTACTACGGTTATTGGTTCAGCTAAATAGTCGTGATCATTTGCTACAGCAAATCTTGGGTTGGTAATTAGATGTTATTCCAACTCAATATCTGGTAAAAGTACTTTTGTGCTGTCTGTTGTTTGCTTAATCTGCTTAACTATTGTTGTATTATCAACTGTTTTAATTTGATCAAAGAGATTAGTCATTAACCTGTCTTCTGAATACACATAGTTTGGCAAGTAAGCTTCAGCTGGAATAATTGAAGGATTATATGGAAAGATTCCACATGATTTAAAGCCAGATATTCAATATTAGCTTTTGTCATACTTTTATTCCAGGCTTTGGTTAAAAGTCCTGTAAAATTAGCCTTGTTTATTATAACCCCAGGGTGATTAGACATCATATCCTGGGCTGCTTTATTATATGAAACTTTGAATGGCTTAAATACAGTTCGATCACAAGGTTGAAGCCAATTGCTTGTATGAGCAGGTAATTCAACAATTTCAATTCGGTTTTGTATGGCCATATCTATTAACTCTACGAAATTATGGGAATCGTGGCCATCTAAAATTAAAACTTGTGGACGTTGTGGTCCAATGTTTTTTAAAAATGTAAGCTCAAACCATAGTTTTGCAATCCCTTGTTTAGTCCATCCAGATTCACTTGGACTCCAGTTGGTTTCTTCAGGGGCATCTAGAACTTGAAAACTTTGAAGGGATTTTACTGTCTTTCCTTTTGGAATCACATGAGGTGGTAAGGCTCTTCCTGCTGCATTCACACAAACAATTAAAGTAATCATTTCTCGATTTCCACTTGTTCTCATATGTAAATATTTTGTACCTTTTGCAGCAACTATTTTGTGCGCCTTAAAGTCTAGCTGCAGTCCTGTCTCATCCACATTCCATATTACTTCAGGCTGACAGTCTTTAATGACTTCTTTAAGTGCAGTAAAATAATTTGCCACCTTTATCAGATTCATGCATTGATGACGAACTAATGCTGTTGATTCTGGTTGTCGAAGAGTTACTTTTTTGTTATGTCGATTGTTAAGTAGTCGCCACCATTTATTAGATGGTTTGCCATTCTTAAAAGAATATCCATATTTTTTGGCAAGCTTGCCAGCATTTACCAAGAATTGTTCTTTTCCAAAACCAATGCCCATCCTAGCTCTGTTGTCTGCAAAATAGAGTAACTTTTTTTCAAGATCAAGCGGCATTAAACTTTTTCTTCCTGCTTTTGCACCAATCTCAACTTTTCCATTTATCCTGCTATGCAAAGTTGTACGGGGTACTTTAAAAAATTTAGCAGCAGCTCTAACAGACATTTTAGGTGAACTAATAACACTGTTTATAGCTTCAAGTAACACTTCCTCTTTTTATTTCATATATTTACCTCGAGTTGGATGACATTGTTTCTTATTATAAATTTTATTTTTATTATCAGCCATTCTAAAATGAAAACTTTATATTATAAATTATTAAAATTTTCAATTAAAGATTATTTTTTAATATAATTTCATTTATAAGTAATAATTTACATGAAACAATATAATATCTTTCAATTATTTAGACTTTTGTTTATTTTTAAGTCATCATCCTCAAATTTTAAAAATATTATATAAATATTTAACTAAATAAATGCAAATATTTAAGATTAATAACTTTTAGGACATAAATGTAACATAAAGTACTTATATTAAAAGAATAAAATCTAATAATATAAATATCATACAAGTATGAGTTACTTTTAGACACTCGTGAACCTAATTTCGGCCTTGGCCGGAATAAGGTTTATACCTGGCCGGATTTTGGTCTTTCTACCAGGTGCAATTAATTAACAAATACAATCTATAGTAATGACTCAACAAAATTATAAAGCTAAAATTGTCTTTTTAAGAAATATATTTATAGTTTAAAATAATTAACATTTCGTTAAGTAATAAATATTTAATATTTATAAGCTTCAAACTGGATGCTTACATGATATTTTAAATATAAAGTAGTACTTTTTTGAGATAAATATTTTTTATGATGTTACTTCTATTATAAACAGCCGCCAACTATAACAATGCTTTTTTTTATTGGCTGAATTCATACCAGTCTCAAAAAAGTAGCATTTACAAACATAAAGCAGAAAACAAGACAGAAATAATAAATTTAAAATGTGGCTGGAATTTGGTCACTGGCTCGAATTTGGTCAGTTTACCCTACCATGAATTCCATCGTGACGGAATCACCTTTTTGAGCTTATTTTTCACATTTATATTATAAAAATAAAAAAACTGTAATGTGCATATTGTTATTATATATGATATATGTGTTTGTCACACTTTGGCTTGAAATACTTCTAATACCAAAACTATAAATACATAATAATCATATAATATTAATATAATAATATGCGTGACGGAATCACTAATTTATGGACAAGCATTTTATGGTATATTATTATAGTAACAGATTTCTGCTCTCCTATTTAAATTTACTTAACTTCACAAGTGTATGTGTGCGTTAAAATACATACCATTTGCAAATAATTAGAAACAATTATAAATTATTTAGTAGATAACAGGGCCGACGACACAGGTTTTGAAGTGGGGGGGGGGGGGAGAATCTTGATATAGAGGACTTTTTAAAGGAAAATCTTGATATAGAGGAATTTTTTTCACAAAAAAAAATTGTGAAAAAAGTCCTCTATATCAAAATTTTCCTAAAAAAAAAAGGTCCTCTAGAAAAAAGTGGGGGGGGGGATACGTGCCCCTCAAACAAGTATAAATAATAAAACAAACTAGGCATAAAAATTCAAAAATTATATGCATTTACTCACATTAATAAAATTTAAATATAAGTTAAGAGAAATTTAGATTTATTTAAGAGCCATTATCTGAGAAAGATAGGCAAAGTCTGGAAGTGATGTCTTTAAAATCTCTTTATTTTCAGATATCTTATAAAACACAATGAAATTAGACCACAGTTAAATTTTTTTTCGAAAACAAAATACCCTAGCAACGACATAGATATGCTTAGCAACGGCTACTTTTACTCTTTAGTAGTTAGTACTCAAATTAAAAATAAATAAAAAATACATTTTTATAACAAAACTGTATAAACTGTACAAAAGTGCTTGATAAAAATTATTTTTTAAGCTTTTTTAATGTAACAAAATGCGCAACAATAGGTTCAAAGAATACGATGGCAAAAGTGTAATAACCAAAGTAAGGAAGTGACATTAAAGATACTTTTTTTAATGACTGTAATGATTGCTACACAAGCAATTCCCTTTGGGCAGTCATTTGTAATACTTTCTTTAGACAATTATTAATGATTGCAAGACTATTTCCTTGGAGACACATTCTTCTCGAAGAATTAGCACATGAATTTAATAAATAGCCATAGCATGAGATAAGAAACTACGAAATAAAGTTTTTTTGTTTTGTTATCTTTTGTTTATTCAATAAAAAATGATAAAATAAAAAATAAAAGTTAAATACAAAATGTCAGAGAGCAACAATATAGTCAGTCTCTATGAAAAATGCGTGTATTTTGATAAAGGACAGACTTCTTGTGGCCCTTTTAAGCGTTGGAAACAACATGGGATCTTTCAAGTTAATGAATTAACTGCTGACATAAGTAATCATTTACAAGTACTAAAGGTATAATTTATCAATTAATATATATATTTTTAATTATAAGCAACAATACCTCTAACAAATAGATGACAAATTTAACATTACTATTTTATAGTTACCGCAGACAAACCAGTATAATGAAAAAACTCTAATTGAAGGTCGATTACAAACTTATCTTTCATGCGACGACTGGTTATGTGCATACCACCGTTTTTCTTTTGGTATTGGATGGAAGCCGCCAAACAGATGTCAATACCCAAGTCATATATTTCAAGTTGGTAAAAAAGCACCAAAAATTAGATCCATACCTTTGAATACCCTTGCTACTTATAATAAAAGTAATTCATCGCTACCTATTGGAGCCGTATTTTGCTTCAAGCACCTAAAAACTATTTCTATAGATAATATTATTGACATGATAGAACCAATTCCAACAGTAAAGTCTAGTTCTTATGTTGATAAAGTTTATGTTCCAGATTTAGCAATCATTTCAGATAAGACCATCGAAGAATCAAAATTAAAAGCTAGTTCTTTGTGTGAAGCACTAGGAGCAAGTCCACTGTCTTTTCACATAACTTAAAAGCGAATAGAAGACTTAACACAAGGAACTAAACAGAAAGTTAAAAAAAAATTTGAGAAATGTAAAGTGCAGCTCGAGAAGATATTTGCTGAAGCAATTGCACCTGGTCAATCAGAAGCACTTATAACCCAAGTATTAAACAGTGAAGATGAAAATGTTGCAACTGAAATGGTTCCAGAAGACCTAATTGTACAAGTTAAGATGTTCCAAGAAAGCGATTCTTTAGGAAAAATTCTTTTGCTTTCAGTTGTTAATCATAATAAGTACACTAAAGAGACATTAATGAAAGTCTTTGATTGCAAAAAACATCAAATAGAAAAAGGACGCAAGTTGCAGAAAGAAAACATTGGACTTTCCATACCAAAGAAGGGTAAGCTAAAAATATGCCGAATGCCTCAAGAAAAAATTGAACATTTTTTGGAATTTTTATTTTCTCGAGGTCTGCTTCAAGATGTAGCATATGGTATAAATAAAATAAAGTTTGACAACGGAGAGAAACAAAAAGTGGCTAATGCCATTTTGATGATGAAGTTTAGCCATACAATCACATTTTATAAAGAACTTTGCCTAGAAACTAATTATGTCCCTATGTCAGATAGTTCTTTATGGAGAATTCTTTGTGGAATAAAACCTTCTCAAAGGAAATCTTTAGCTGGTCTTGATGATGTTACAGCAGCTGGCATGAACGGTTTCCAAACATTAATTGCCATTTCTGAGAAGTGGAAATATAAAAATGTTACTAAGTTTCTTGAAAAAGGTAAAAGGTATCTGAAGAGTAATTATCCTTCCAAATGTAGTGAAAATTCAACTTTGCATAGTCACTCAACTTCATTTGCCCTTTCGGATATAGATCCGGACTTAAACCAATCAAACATAACCGCTGACGATGAACAATGCATTGACTGTACTGACCTCATTTCAGTAATCAATCAGGTTCGTGAGTTGGTTATACAAAGTGAAGATGAAGATCTACTATATGATTTAAATGTGGCTACAGAAGATGTTGAAGCCTATAAGAAACATTAAATTCGTGATGCGCAGCAAAAAATGGCCAAAATAATGGCTTTTGAGCAACTTGATGAGGAAACAGGATTTTGGCTAAAGGATTTTTGTCAAAAAATATTGCCCACTAAATTTCGTGAAGGCCAAAAAGAATATTTTGGGAAAAAAGGAATGACTCTACATGTTGATATCTTCTTCTTCTATGAAAATGGTCGAATGAAAAAAAAAGTGTATTTTACTGCTGTATATAGATGTGAGCAAAGCCTTGTTGATGTACTCTGTCTCGCTGATGTTGTTTTGGCCAAAGTTAAAAATGATTTTCCTTATTTAAAAAATCTTTATGCTAAGTCAGATAATGCATCATCTCATCATGGAAACTTCTACTTAGAAGCCCTATACAATGTTTGCAAAGCAAAACAATTTTTCCTTAAAAGGTATGATTACAACGAGCCTTCGCGTGGAAAAGATCAATGTGATAGAGAGTCAGCAGGAGCGAAATGTGTCATTAGGAGTTTTGTTGACGCAGGAAACAATTTATTGACTGCAGAAGATCTATATGAGGCTCTTCATAATGGTAAAGGAATTCAAAACGCTGATGTTGCTGTAGTTATAATAAATTCCAAAGCCTCTATTTTATCAGGATCAAATCTGATTCCCAACATAAGCAGTTATCATTCTTTTCAGTTTTTCCCTGATCACATGATAATGTGGAGATACTTCCGAATTGGTAAAGGTAAAAAATGGAACTATACAAATGTGACATTCCATACTTCAGTTGAAATTGTTAAGCCCTTTAGTTTGACTTGCATAATTTATACTGCCCCAACAATTTCCAAAAAACCACGTGTTGATAGAAGAGTTAACACTTTAAAGTTTTGTACACAATTTGGTTGCACTGATTCATTTTTTGACAATGAATCATTAGAAGTACACTTGTTATCAGAAAACCACAATTTTCAATCTGTGAAGAAATCAATGGTAGAGCAAAACTATCTTATATCAACAAAATGAAAATTTCAAACCTAAATTCTTATGATTATCTGCCGTCATCCCAATCTGTCATTAAAGGGATTGAAAACTTCACAGACATCACTGGGTGGGCATTACCAAAAAGAAAAGTGTTCAGATATTCTTCAAAGCAGAAAACATTGTTAATGCAGATGTTTATGTCTGGAGAAGAACAAGGGAAAAAAATGAGCCCAGAGCAGGTTCACCAGCAGCTGAGGACAAAGTTAAAGCCAAGTGAATATGTGACAACTCAACAAATTCGATCATTATTCTCTAGGCGAGTAAATTTACTTCTATATTTACTGATACCCAAAGTATGAATGATATAAAATTTAATTTTATTCTTTTCTTGAGTTTTAAGATAAATATTTTGAATTTACCTTCATGCTTCAAGTACATTTTTTTAGATGGAGTAAACAAAAAAGAGAAGGAAAGCTAGTTACCATTTTTTGTGAAGATGCTAATCTAACTGATGACATGATTGATCTGACTGATGATGCGAGACATACAAGTCAAAATAAAGATGATGATTTAAACAACGATATTCAGCTCATAGCAAAGGAGTTAGCAGCTGATTTTCAAATTGGTGATTGGGTTGCTATTGAATATAATATGCAGTGGTATCCTGCAATAATTCAAAGTGTAAGACGTTATAACATCAAAATATTTAATTTTTGAGTATTAGATCTTTTTTATTAAGTTATATAATTATTAATTTATTAACCACAACATTTAAATGTAAGAAATATTCAGAAAGCACCAATGATTAGACGTTGTTTTACTTTTAACTTAACCCTGTAGGTCAATCGTGACAATGTTCATGTTTCTTGTATGGAATATTCTACTACACCTGGAAAAAACTGTTTCAAGTGGCCAACCAAGGAAAATATTCTCCAATATTTATATCTTGACATTATTTGTAGGATTGATGCACCAACACCAACTAATCAAAGAGGGGACTATTCTCTCTCAATAGACGATATGTATAACATAGAAATTCAGATTGACAGATAAACTTCTTTAAAACTTTATTTGGTTTGCTTTCTTAAACAAGTTGTATTTGAAAAAACGTTTATCCGAAATTTACATAATTGTTTTAACAATGATATAAACACTTCAAAGTGTGTGATGTTTGGATCTTTTTCTCATTAAAGAAGCTTAGAAAATAACTTTTATCAAACGTTTTTATACAGTTTTTTCTTATAAAAATGTATTTTTTATTTATTTTTAATTAGAGTACTAATTATTAACGAATTATAGAAGCCGTTGCTAAGCATATCTATGTCGTTGCTAGGGAATTTTGTTGGTTAAGAATGTGGCAAAATTAGACTATTTCTAGGACTTCTCTAGGCTTTTTATCGCTTAAGCACATGAATTTTTTTTCAGATATTGGAAGATGCATGTATAAGGAAACGAAATAACTTATACATTTCATGGCAGACCTAAGGCCACGATTGTTATTTGTAATCTAACAAAGCGAATTAACCGCGAAAATTCATTTTTGGAAGCTTACTCTTTCCCAGGCTCTTGCATACTCATAATTTTTTTTCTATAAATTCAATGTATACCTTATTGGCTTTCAAAAGCAGTTAAGTAAATTATGTGCAAGTTATGGCCTTAGGAGATATAAATGGTCAAAGTACGGGTAAAATTTCAAATTTAGCGGTTTTGAACCGTGATTTCTAGACAATAAAAAATGTAAACATTTTGAATTTTTATTTTAACCAGAGAAATCCACTCAGAGTAGTAGAAATAAGAAAAATAAATGAGTTTCTCAAATTCATATTGCTAAAATTGCCCCTAAAAGTAGTAATTCCGTTCCATGCACCAATATTTTTACAAAATGGGCCAAATTTCAGCCCCCGATATTCCGCAAATAATGGGAGTTTTCGAAAAAAAATTTTACTGTGGCCTAATTTTATTGTTTTCTATAAGATATCTGAAAATGAAGAGATTTTGAAGACATCACTTCCAGACTTTGCCGATTTTGCCTATATTTCTCAGATAATGGCTCTTAAATAAAATCTTCTTTGTAAATCTTTAAGTAAGTAAAATATAAAAAAAGTGAACATACAGTTAAATTGTACTGATTAAGCGGGTGTTTTTGCAATAGGTTTATTTTATTGTTTATTCATTTTTTTTGTTGTTAACAATTTTGTATAATTTAACTTTGGTTATTCTTATGTAACTCTTAAGTACGCATTAGTTTTTTTTTTAAATATTTGTTATTATGTTGAGTTCATCTTGCATTTAAACAGTGTACACTTTGTAAACCTCCAAGTGCTTCTAAAGGAATGCAAATGTTAAAAGAAAAAGTTCGAGATGAATCAAATATTTCTAATGTATGCATTTATGTAGAGCAGACATTAAAAAGGATAAAACACTTCCGTATTTTAAAAATAACACAGCCATTATTATATCTACCAATCATGAATAATATACTGTGGGTATGTACTGCTATATCAAACTTGAAAAAAATAACTAGTTTCTAAATAGTCTTTAACAAAAAAAATTTGTTTGCTAAATTATTTTATCTTTTGTAATATAATATAACGTTTTTATAAAACAATATAATGTTCCTCAACGATTATAAGAAATTTAAATTTTTTTCTGTTTAAACTACTGTTTACTTACTGTTTAAACTTTAGATCATTAGGGCTGAAAGATATGTAAAAAAAATAAGTAGTTGCTTTTTTAAAAATCATGTCTATTTAGTTTAAATTAAAAATTTCAATCCAGCTTTTTGATTGTAAAATCTTTTAAAAATACAGAAAAAAAAATCAAGAAATACAACTTTTTGTCAAAAAAAAAAATAAAAAAAATGACTATACTGATCTATGTTTTAGATAAAGGAATTAAATCTAATGACTGATAAGAAAAAATTCAATGTACTGATTGATTTGTTATAAACATATAACACATATAAAGACATACTCTTGAAGTTTAAAACTTAACACAAAGTAGACATAGAGCACATGTAACAAATCCAATCTAGAATCTGCTAATAATTCATAATTATCTTTTTTTAAATATTGCCAAGAACAGCAGAACTAAGTGCAACATATTTCACACTGAATACTGCTGTATTGTTTAAATTCATTAGCACTGATTTCTGGCTCTTTAAGTATTAACTTGTCACATTTTCCAGTGAATGTTATATGTTCTAATAGTAACAATGCTGGAGAAACATATGTTTTGAAAAAAATATCTTAAAAAAATTTTTTTTTTTACCTTATCCCAGAGCTCTTGATCAAATTTGACTAATTCAACATATAAGTCCTTAAGTGTCCAAACAATAAAATATGCTGACTTGCAATTTGGGAATTGATTTAAGCGTAATATTTATGACTTTTGATGTAACATTTATGACTTTATTACAATGATAAATGATGAAATGCTATTTCATCATTTATCATTGTAAAAAAGTTACAATCACTAGCTTCCTTTTTAATTGTCTCATTAAAAATTATAAAAGGACATTTTACTTCCAAACACACCCTTCCATGGCATTTGCATACTATAAATCCATATGGTGAACAAGCAAGATACTTTCAATATTTCTATTAAATGCTTTCAATACTTTTATTTTTACTTATACTTTACATATACTTTCAATATTTTTATTAAATGTTTTAACTTTTGATTTGGATATTACAGCAGAAGACTCGATTATATAGATGTTGTTTAAAAAAGTTTCAAATGAATGTTCATTAAAGTCGATGACTTTCAATTCTTGGACCAATTTCTTTCAATGCTTTTATTCGTGTTTTTTCCTTTTTATTAATACCATTTTCCAAACTAAAGTGCATAATAGGGCCTACAAAACCACTATCAAAAAATGAAAATGCTTTTTAGTCCTTGTACTTGCCAATATATTCCGAATTAAAGTATTTTTTTCAGGATATACGTTCTGGCAACATTTTACTTGGCAACTTTACGTTCAGTTGAACTTAACCCACGAACAGCCAAAAAACTAACAAGCTGCTTGACAGGTAAATTTAAAGAACCTTCTTATTTTTTAAATGGCATGTTAAAACACGTTGTATTTTCAAATAAACTATTTGATTTATATAAACAATAAAAAATCAGATAAGCTTCCTTAAAATGTTTTGTTTACAATTTTGCCCTCCTGATAAAAACATTATACCACGTGGTTCATAATTGCCGCTTTATTACGAAAAGGTCTAAATATACTAATAAATATAATAAAACTAGGTAAATATACTAAAATACTAAATATACTAAAACTAGGTAAGAGCGAAAAGTTTAAAAGCGAAAGAACGTAAGAGCGAAAAGTTTTAAAGCAAAAGAACGTTAAAGCGAAAAGTTTGAAAGCGAAAACCGGGAAATTGAGTATCGCGATAAGTTCAATAGCAACAACAACTAAAATTTATTGAAATTTTTTATGATTTTTTTATTATTTCAATGTTATTTTATAGATTATTTAGCGTTTGGATTTTATTTTTTTTAAACTGTTAATATTTTTATAATTATAAGTTAGTTATAGTTTAGAATTATTTATTTGATATTCTAGCTGCGAGTTATAGTTACAGTTAGAGTTTATTAGAATAAAAAAAACTTATTGTATATAGTTTAGAGTTTATGTATATAGTTTTAGACAAAAAGGTATAAAATCTTGCATAAAAATTATAATTGCACTACAAGTTAATAAGTTATAGATAAAAAAAAAAAGATTTGCATAATTTCTTATTGATATTATTTAATTTTAATTTGTTTTTTGAAATTTATGCATTACATTTCAAGCAAAAGATTGCTTTAATGTTTAAATAAAAATTATTCATAAAATTAGAAAGATACGAATTTATAATGTTCTTTTGTTTTGATTAGCTATGGCGAGTTAGGCTGTCTACCCTTGAGCGAGTTAGGCTGTCTACCCCCTCACTTTAAAGACACAGAATCAAAACTAGTGATGTAAATTTTCCGGTAAAATTTGATTCAAAATTTACCGGTAAAATTTACCGGTAAATTTTAATTATAGAACGGTAAATTTTCCTTTAAAAATTAAAAAAAAAAAAGCTGTGGTTATTGTTCCGACACCGGAATAATAACTACTTCAATTCAAATGAAATAATAACTACTTCAATTCAAATGAAATTCAATTCTTCCGACACACTTGCGCGCATATATAAATACTTAAAATTTCGATTTATTCCTAAATCAATTTATTTCTAAATCACAATTTCGCAATTTATTTATAAATCACAATTTAAGGTTATTCTACAGTAGACACTTTTGAAATAGGCAGAGCATTTTCCTCTTTTGGTGATTTAAAGAAGGCGATAGAAACGTTACAAAAGACAACTTATTTTTGTTCAACCATGAACAAAAAGTTTAATTTTTGCAGAGTATCAAAATCGACCAATACCTAAAAATTGACAACAAGTTATTTGTGGATGCAAAAAAAAAAAAAAAAAAAAAAGATGACGCAGAGAATGACCAAAAAGTTTGTCTATATGATCCTGGTTCTTGTTCTTATAAATAACAGATTTTTAATTGAGTATTTGACATTTTTATTTGGTAAAATTGGTAATGTAATATTTAAATGCTTTTTTCTCAAATTGTCAATTTTTAACCTCCCGGCCATCCTATCTCATTAACCATATGTCAGATTTGCATGAAATTTTCACCAAATGTATATTGTACAATTGGAACTAAAAGTTTTACAATACTTTTAGGAGTTTTTGATTTACATAAGATTTAGTTCACAAAAATGTATTTTTTTAAATACGTCATTTTGAAAAACTCAGCATAGCTTAAATACTTTGTCTTTAAAACAATTTTAATTCAGTTTGTAGATTACTATGTTGTGAATCATATGCCAAAAAATCATATATACTTTTGGTTACTGAGAATGGCCAGGGTGGCCTAATTAGCTGTTGAATGACAATTTTGAATCTGCCATTTTACTTGGTAACCATGACAACTAATAAATTTATTTTGAATTATTTTAAATCCTATTATAAAGTTGTTTCTCAGGATATACTTGGTTTTTTGTAAAAAAGATTTTTTTAATATAAAAATTTTTGAGGGTTCTTATACCTTAATAGCAAAGTATTTTCTAGCGATGTAAATCGAAAGAAAATTTTTACACTAGTTTTTAAACTTATTTTGGTTTCAGACTTAAACATAACTTTTATTTATTATTACTAAAAGTTATTCAATCGTTTAAATTTAATTTGCATAAATTTTAACATAAAGTTGCGTAACTTTAAACACTAAGAGTACGTTGTAAAGTTTTTTAGTTTTTTAATATTTTCAAAATGTTAAAAATAGAAGTTGAAAGTCAACCACTAAAAAAATAGAGAAAACTAAATTTTTTTTTTGAACTTTTCTAAAAAAGATAATTAAGAATAACTGGTTTAACAAAAAATATAGAATTTTAGACCCGTCCCCATTCCCCCTAACTTTAGAGAGACGAACTTGTGATTTAGATTCTTAGAAACGTGGTCAAAAGAGAATTTTTATTCTGTAAGATTCAGTTTGATTCTCTATAGTTTTGATTCAGTAATGATGGTACTAAATGCCAGCTAAACATTCAGTTCTTTTTTTTTTCGTATGCTTTATTTCTGGTCTTTTTCTATTCTAAAGTTTTTAAAAAAAAAAATTTTAAGAAAACTTTAGAAAAGAACTTTGGGGGATTTGTACTTATTGAGTTATATTTACGACATTAACCTAATTGACGAGGATTACTTTGAGCATTTAGGCATTGTTCAAATCAACGTGGGGGTTGATAACGGGGTACGAAGGTGTGAAGGTCTAAAAATAGTGAACTTCTCTCGTTAAAGAGCATTTGGTAAAAGTTTAGAGGTCCCGATCAAAAGGAAGGGCTTTTATTTTTATTTGAGTCTCGATTCCAAATGAAAGATATTTTTAAAAGAAACTATGCAGTTAGGTAGTGTATCGGCAGAACCAATCTAGCTAGAATCCTGTAATTTTGTTCCAATTTTAACAGAACTGTTTTATCCCTCTTTAAAACCAAATATCTTTTTTAAATGTATTTTGATTTTTGAACGTTCAAAAATCAAAATACATTCAAAAAAGATATTTGACGATTTAGGAACGTCTTTTGAACGTTCAAAAGATGTATATTAAGGTCCTTTGCCCTCTGGAAATCAGGTGTCATTAAAAGATTTCTCATTACATGTGTATAATATAAACATTGTATAAAAGAATAGTCAGTAGATTAAAAAAAATAATAACAATTACTAATAATTTTAATATTTTTTAGTAACAGCTATATTACATGTGATAAAATAAAGTCTTAAATTTTTCAACATTTTGATTATTATTGTTTTTATTCAACAATTAGCATCGTCTGTCTCTTTTTAAAAAAATTAACCACGCGGTAATTTTTCAAAATTTACCGGTAAGTTTACCACCTTCGCAACACTAATTTCCACTATGCTTGAAAGTATATAGTATATTTTTATAGTTTCACTTCACATTTGCCTATTAGTAACAACTCCGCTTTTAAGCCATGTTTTATTTGACATTTGTAAAATGTTGTCATTGAGACATCTTGAAAAATGAAAAAAAATTAAAGCTACATTTGTACAATTTTAATTGTAGTAGAAGATTAGAAGCATTGTAAAAACTAGAAGTAGAAAAGTTTTCTCTTACACATTGGCAGGGCCGCCGAAAGATGGAAAAGGGCGCCAAAATAATAAGGGCGCTGAAAAACGATATTTTTTTTAGTGTCTATACAATGTTTAACTCTTTACTAAGGATTGTTGCCAGACGACAACAAAGTAAGGAAAAGGCGCCTATGATGGCATACTTAACTTTGAAGCTTCATTATTCAGTATAGGGGAAGGTTGCGAAAGCTAAACATGTTTTCAGTGTAATGTATTTTGCTCCCAAAAGATTACAATGAGATACATATTTTTTTTAAGAATAATGATAATTTCATCTTTCCTCTCAAAGAATATAAATGAATAGTTCATTTAAAAAAAAAATCTGAAAACCAAAAAGTTTTCTTCAACACACCCAATCATTTCATCTTAGGAAACCAGTTTCTTAAGATGAGCTTTTTTTAATAGAACTCAAAAAAACTCAAAATAACAAAAAAATAATCACAAAAAAAAAATTGTATCTTCAAGGACTATACTAAAGTAAAAAGTAATTATCTCAACTATAAATAAAAAAACAATAATAAATCTTTCCTTATCTCTATAAAAGTTAACGATACTATTATTAATATATATTTTAAACGATACTAATATTAATATATTATTATAATACTTGTATTATCTCATGTAACATGTAGCTTATGTATTATCTCATGTAATATGGAATTAGCTGTAGATAAGCATAAAATATTGAGGATGTAATAAATTTTTGATGATCTTGTTTCATTCTGACGATGTTACAAAATATTGAATAATAAAAAATTACAGGGATGGTAAATTTTTTTAACAGTAAAACAATCAAAGAATATTAACTATACAACCTAAAAATTAAATTAAATAACACCGTCGAACTTGTATGAATATCCTTAACTAAAAAAGTTCGCGAAAAAATCATTTATCTACCCGTAAAATAGGTTATACCATCTTAGGAACCAGCTCATCTTACGCAACCTTCCCCTACTGAAGACCAAAAATAAATTTTTTGATTTGAATACATTCCTTGTTACATTTGGAACAATAATATCGCTCGGAGTTTTCATCAGTTTTGCTTTTTTTAAAAGTTAACCCTATTTTTTAAAAAAAGCGCAAGTGTGCCATCATAGGTAACCGCTGCTCCTATGATAGCATAGGAGGGGCTGGATCAAATCAGGATAAAAGGTAACTTGAAATTTTCATTTAACTGTTGAGTCCTTCATCAGAAATGCCATAAATTACGCGGAATCATACTAATTTACCATTTCATGATATACAACAGTATTGTAAAGTTTCACCCATGTGCATAAGAGATACTGCATTTTATGTATTTTTTGCCAAAATAAGACTTTTGAAGCTTTCCTTTAAGTTACTTACAAATAAGTTGTTCTTATGAAAAAAAAAAAAATTTCCTAAATCGTAAATATTGCAACACACCCAACTCATCAGTATGCCATTATAGGAAGAAGTCATTATTTTAATTAAAACAAGCTACATCTACCTTGTTCAAAAGATAAGATTAAAATAAGTATTCCACTAAATACACAAATCTTGGATATAAAATGCATGAAAACACAAAGCAGATCACTTTTATTTTTCGTTTTATTCACTTCAACGTTATTAAAAAGAGCTGGGAGATAAAAGAGCGCTTTTTTTATTTTGAAGACACGAAGAAAACAGGAGTGTATATTGCTAAACTGATTTGTGATGTGATAATAAAAGTGTCTTAACTTGCATAAATGCCTTTACAACAAGGTTTTGACAACTGTTCAATGGCTGGAAATTACATGGGGGTACAATAGTTAATTTAACAGAATATCCCAGTCCTAATAGATACAAGATTCTGCTAGAATTGCCAAATAAATATTGCTGCCCTCAATCGTACTATAGAAGATCTTGATCTTACTTCTGACTTGTTAAATCAAGCTAAGTCTTTGGTAAAGTTTTTTAAATTGTTCGAAACTGATGTGCTTCTGATCTTTAAAAAAAATCTTCAAGTATTAGATGAAGTAAGTTGTTTGTTACAGTCAACTTCATTAATAATCAATGACAAAGTTGTTGTCATTCAACAGCTATTTAGTAATTATTTATTGCATCATAGAATAATATTATGGATAAAGAAAAAGGCGTTACAGGTCCTCTTGACTTTGAAATATACTTTTTGGAAAGACGAAAAAAGAGAACAAAACGGTATTACAATAAACCTGCAAATGCAGCTTTCTGCTATGAGAGACAAGCTTCAATTTATAGTAAACAACTTCACCGTTGCGCTTGATCATTTTACTCATTAAACTCAACTGGCGTTTGACGTTGTAAAGACTGTTTTTTTAAGGTTCTCACTTATCTGATTGAAAGATCAATAACCAAATTCTAAAGATTTAAAAGCTCTTAAATTATCACATCTCTGTAAAAGATGTCAAAAAAAAGAATATCTAGAAAGAAAATAGTGTTTTATATAGGCAATTTTTTATTATTTTCATTTCTAAAAAATATGTCTAAATAATGCAGTTTATATGGTATTTGTGTTGCTTAGTTTTAGTTTTTCAAGGTACGGTTTATGAAAATACTACCGTTAACATGAAAAAAAAAATTATTTCAAAAGCGTATGCAGTCATATGCAGTATAATCTCTAATTTGAATCTTATGGGGGGAAATTTTGAATTAGAGAGGTTTTTGAATAATAAAATTTTTTTTTCACATAAGGGCATTTTACGTTGATTTTGCATTTAATGGAAGGATTAACAGTATGGCCACCCCTTATTTCTCTTTATTTTCTTGCTCTATAGACCCAGTTGATGCAGCTAACAAAAAGTATATTGATCATGCCAGTATAATATAAATAAAGAACAAATTTAGTACAGGTACACATAGTTTCCAGTTCCGTCAAATCACACCTGATGGTATTACAAAAGTTATAGGGTCTATGAATTATAAAAAAAAGACTAAGGGTATAGTGATATGCCAGCTTTTATGTTAAAATCTTATATTGTTCACTTTAGGGACAGTCTTACAGATTGCATAAATAATAGTATCCATGATTGTAAATTCCCGTCATTTCTAAAAATGGCTGATGCTATATAATGTTTTAAAGAAGAATGACCCAACTGAAAGTCGATTTACTGTCCAATTAGTATTTTACAAGCCCTTTCTAAAGTTTTTGAAACTATTTTGTATGAACAACTCTTGATATCTATCGAGCCTAGGTTTGATAAACATTTGTGGTTCTGAAACCACATTTGTGTGGTTTCAGAAGAGGTTATAGTACTCAGCATGCCCTTTTTTCGTTACTTAATAAGTGACACGATTGTAATAATAATGGAGGTGTTGTTGGATCAATATTAACAGACCTCTCAAAAGCATACGACTACATCCCGCTTGACTTACTTATTTCTAAATTAGGCGCCTATGGCGCCTAATTTAGGAATAAGTAAGTTTTTCGAAAAAAATAAGACTTTTCGAAAAAAAGTCTTAATCTCTTGCTATCCTATATTTGTCGCCGTAAATAAAGGGTAAAAATAGGGTATTCTGCCTCAAATTGGGTGGATATTTTATTTGTAGTGCCTCAAGACTCAATCTTTGGAATTATTTTGTTCAATTTCTTTATAAATGATTAATTTTTATTTATTAAAGATACGGAACTTTGTAAATTTGCTTATGATAACACTATTTATGCTTGTGATTATAGCTTTGAGGAGGTTATTTTTTGTTTGCAAAAAGAAGCAACCAATTCCATCAGTTGGTTTCAGTTTAACTTGACGGTTGCTTACCCAGATAAGTTTCAATTTCTTTTAGTTGGCTTAAAAAACACAAAAAATTTATCAAAAAGTTAGTAATATAAAGGTTTTTGCCTCCGATAAGGTAAAACTACTTGGTATAACAATTGATAAAAATCTAAAGTTTAGGGAACACATTAAACAGCTATGCAGTAAAGCTGTTTTGCTCTTTCACGCATAAGAAATTTTTTATCCCGTGATAAATCTATTTTTCTGTTTAATGCTTTTGCTTTGTCTAACTTTTCTTATTGTCCTCTAATTTGTATGTTTTGTTCAAAAAAAGATAACTATCAAATAAATAGAATTCATAAAAAAGCTCTAAGTACAGTCTATAAAAGATTTTATTTGTCTCTGGATGAATTATTAAATTTTGATAATAGTGCAAAAATCCATCTAAGAAATTTGAGAATTCTTATGATGAAAACTTTTAAACCTATCAATTGTCTAAACCTAATATTTATGAATCTTTTTACTATAAAAAATCTTACGTATAAACTCTGTTGTAGCAAAAAACTCATTCTACCTCCTAAAGGCTCCATATATAATGATTCATGCTGTACATTATATAGAGTCACCTCGCTCTGGAAAACTCTAAATAATAAAGCTATGTCCGCAAAAAGTGTTGAGGTGTTCAAAAAACATATCAAGAATTGGTATGGTAACAATTGCTTTTGCAAAAATTGTCATTTTTAAAATTTTGTTTTAATTTATACTGACTTATATCTTTAGCTAAGATTGTATTATTATAAATATTTATTTTTTTAAATTGAAACAATTGTAAATTTTCATGACATTTTTTTTATGAAACAATTGTAATTTTTTAAAGAAATTTGTATGTGTATCATACCCGGTGGGAAATGAGCTAGCGACTAGCGAGCGACTAAGCTAGCTTTATAGCGATTTTCTAGGGATTTTTTTTTCCTACTTTATTATTTCCTTATGTCTTTAACATCTTTAAAAATTCTAAAATTCTAAATCTAAAAAAAAGATTTTTAGTGTTGAATCTATTACAATTATGAGGATAATTGAACTATAAACATTCCGATTTTGTAGCAATGTGTCGCTAGCTACATATCGTAGCTTTGTAGCTAGCTACAAAATATCTACAAATCTATAGCTGGTTGATAGCTACATATCAAATTTTTTTAGACAAAGACTTCATTACAATATGACGCAAGCTACAATAGCCTTATATCAGGAATTGAATTTTTAGATTAAAATCAAAATAAACAATGCATTAAACAAAAATCTAAAAAGAAACCAAGCTGAAGAAAATCTCTTGGTAGAGAGTAGCTTTAAAAAACTAAAAGTAAGCGTTTCGAGATTTAAAAAAGAGAAATTGGAAAAAGAACAAGCTTTACGACTTCAGCTCTTGAAATTGGACGTTGCTTTCAGGCGAAAGTAAGTTCAAAACGAGAAAAAATTCAATATTAGAATTTAAAAAAAAAAGTGTGGAAATGGCATAACAATGATACAAAAAATTCTTGTTAACAATGACGTATTCCTTCTTTATGCTTTATAGAAATGGCCAAAAAATAATCAAACAGCAATAAAAATTTTGTGTTTACGCATTTTTTTAGTTAAAAAAATTAAATTAAAAAACTACGTTTTTATGAAGGATTTTATCAGAGGCGATTTTAGGGGGATGGGGTTCTTACCCCTCCCCCTTCCCCAATAAGGTGATTTTTAAGTTATATCGGTATTTTGACAAATTTAGTCGGCAGGTCCGGTATTTGACACAATTCAGTCGATTGAATTTTAGCTTTAAGGACCTTTTTTTTCTTGAGGAATCAGTTGGTACCTTTAAAGGATTCACCCTGCCTTATTCTATTCGTAGAATCGCCTCTGTGATAGTATCAAAATTTTTCGTGCTAAAGAGCATGCTATGAAGTGATCTAGAGTAGACAAAAATTCAGACTATGAAAGAAATATAATCACAGGAATTTTTATTAGTTGTAGAATTTTTTTTTTAATAATACTGGAGTTTTTGGTGTTTATTAGTTGATGTTTGTAGATTTTTTGGTGTTTATTAGTTGATGATGTAGTTTATTATTTATGTATAAGTACAGAAGAAAGTGAAGTTTCCAAAAATTTAAAATCTAAGTTTCTTTAAAAAAATGTTATATAGATTTTTGATATTTTTAAATTACATCCCTTTCTTATATATTTTCTATATATAGAGTTAATGAAATAATTTTTGTTCGTTTTATTAGTTATTTCAATGCATAGCAACTCACAATCTGTTTAATATTGAGATCATTACGTAAAATAAAGTTAATAGGTTTGTGAACAATAATTATACCATCCTCAACGTGGGTTTGACGCGGTTGGTTAACTGATATGTAATTACTTAGTTCATAATTAGAACTTTATTCATTTCAGTCACATTTCCGTCAGACTAATTATTCTAAAATCACATTATAGTTCCTGCAATAATAATTTTAAACTATCATAATTTTTATAACACTTCAAATGTTTAAATTCAAAAAAGACAAAAAAAATTTTTTTCAAAGAATTAAGTAGATTCACAGATTCAATAAAACTCACTTCCGAAGTATTTTTGATTAAAATACTTATCATCACTCTCATTCTTAGCATTTAAACTAAAGGGTAGGCAATTTTTACTTTTTAATATATATAAAAAAAGAGGTTATTTTGGCATACCACCGTACTAAGATAATTTAACTTTTAAATTATCTACTAAGTATTGATTGATCATAATTCTTATATGATTAGCTGTTTAAGGTTATTAATTAAAATTATCGTGATTGCCACCCATAAAAGCAGGGTTTTTTGGATGGCAATCACGATAAGGTTTTTTTGATTTCAAGCGTTGACATCATTTGTTGAATTATCGTGCTCCCGAAGGATTATCGAAAGCAAGTGGTATATAGTTCTTAATAAGAAACAATTTGAGAAGCTGTTTTATATTTTTAATATATATTCTCGCATAAATGATGTCAACATTAAAATTATATATATGTATATGTGTATATATATATATATATATATATATATATATATATATATATATATATATATATATATATATATATATATATATATATAAATATAAAGTATGTAGAACACCTCTATACCGCCCTCATCCATAACTTTAGTATATGGTTGTCCTGGTGGTTTTGTCCCAGAATGCTTTAAAATTGAAAAGAGGCTTGTTGATCACACACACTAAAAATAAACGCACAAACAAGAGTTTTCCAACTGACGTTTTTATGCGAGGCCATTTCTATGTTTTATTTCACTGCTAAGTTTTTGGCGAGGAAATAACAAAAAGAGTTGAAACTGCTTTTATTGAGGTTGTGTACTACGTTATAAATATTATATTCCAATATTTATTTACTATATTGTTAGAATTTTAAAAATTTAGTATTTAGTTGTCATTAAAAGGTAACGTTTTACATTTAAGAAAGCAATTTAAATGCTACAATAATTACTTATGTAACATTTTCCTATAAAATATTAGAAAAAATTGTTAGAATAGATTTTAGGAGAAAATACATCGCATGTTTTTCCTCTAAAAAGTGAAACATTTGTTTATAGAACTCCTCAATTTGTGCTAGTTTACCACTTTATTTTCTTTCGGAAATGTAAAACAATGTCAATATTTTTTAATATTATTAATATTTATGTCAATATCTATTAATATTACATTATTTTTTGAAAATAAGAATATAAAAGCAAAAAACTACCAATTATTCTACTTTTGACTTTAATTATTGTTACCATTATTGTTATTCAACATAAAATCATTTAATTAAATGTTATAAAAATAAAACTGCCTAAAATTACTATTCTGAAGGTAAACATCATCTAAAAAAGGCAATTTTACTAAAACAAATTAACCTTTTAGTAACAGTAGGTATGTGCGTATGTATGTTTTATGTAACCAATTTCTCCAATCGTATTCCGTGCCACATATCTTAAACTTTGCTTACTGTTTTGCCTTAATTTTGAAAAATTTTTTAAAAGAATAATAGTTTAACTTTATTGCATTATGTTTTTTTTTTTTTTTTTTTTGAGTTTGTTTGAATTGAAAAATTTGTTAATTTTCTGACATTGCTTTTATATTAAAAAAATTAATATTTTTTTATTAAACCTAGTTTTTTTGATTTTTATATGTATTCTTGAAATACCTTATAAATTTCATTTAAAAGTATTATATATTGCAGACATTACATTTTCCTTTGCAAATTGGGTATGTAATCATTGGCTTTTTCAAAATTTAATTTGATATCATTTAAAATGTCAAATTGCGAGTTCCTAACTTTAAAACATGATTGGCATTATGTGAATACAATAAATTATTATTACTACTAAAGTGCAGTTAATTGAACAGAATATTTTAAAATTAGTCACAGTCTTCTTAAGGACTTGTTATTGTCAATTTTTATACTTATATGCACATAACATTTTGTAGAATGATCCAATTTCTATAAAGTTTTCACTTTTGTAATATTAAGTTTTTTTCACTTTTTATATTTCACTTTTTTTATTTTAATTTTTAAAATTTAATTTACTTATAATGATATATAATAATGCAATGTTTTAAAATTTAACAATTTAAAATTTTTACACACATACCTTTGTAAAAAGGTCACCCGCCATGACCCATGATCAAACACTGGCTCCCATATATCAGTGAATTTTTTTCTCTTCTAAAGTATATCAGCCTGGGTCTCAAAAGAACTAGAATTTCATAGAGATTTCAGAAATTAAATTTTATGAACAAAATTTTATGAACAAAAACAACAATTTTTAACTAAAAATGGAAAAGGTCATTTTTTATGACATTTTGTTTGCAATATTTTTTTAAGTAGAAAAGATTATGAATTTTGAAATCACATATCAAAATGGCTAATAGAGTAGTGGAAATTTATTTTATTTTATCCTTTTGATATTTTGAACATTCAAACAAGATTGCCTCGTTTTTTTTAATTTTCCAATGTTTGGGCAATTAAAACATCAATTCGTTCTTTATTTGGTAAACTTTTTAAATTTTAATTTTTTTGGTTTCATAAATTCTGTTGATTTCATCAATTTTATCTTTTTTTAAAAGGTGAAATATTACTGTACTAATATTTTATATATAATTTTTATTGATGTTTCATATAAATGCTTTAAAATTTGCCTAATCATCTAAAGTTTATTTGCATTATTGCATTTTAATGTGTCGTTATCTGTTTAATTCATTTGTTGTGGAAATATTGAAATTATTTTCTTGTCATGCTTTTAGATAATTTAAACCTTTAGGAAATGTGCAAAATAAACTAACAGAAAGAATATAAAAAAATAATAATAAACTAAAAAAAGAAAAGAATTCCAACTGAAAAGTAAGTAAAAAAATAACTAAAATAAAACTCAAAAAACTAAAAGTCGAAGTGATTTTTTAAATTGTTTTTCTTAAAATTATGCGAAAGACTTTTACATGAAGTAACAAATTACTTTTAAAAAAATCCTTACTGAATAAAAAATATTATGTATACTTTGATAATGGTTTAATAATAAATAACATGAACACATTTTTATTTAAAATTATCAAAGTATATATAATATTTTTTATTTAATAAGGATTTTTTCCAACAAGTTGCAAAAAGAAAATAACTGTTTAATAAATAATGTAGTCTTTTTAAAATTGTAACTTTGAGTTATTTTATGCTTTGATTTGTAAATTAAGTTAAGAAGTTTCTTCGTTACTTTATTTGAAAATTAAAGCTATAGCAAAAAAAAAAATTTTGAATTATTGTTTAATATTTTTAAAGAATTCAAAGAATTTTTCAAAAATTTTGCATCTGAGTCGGAGATGTACTCTGAAAATTTCAACAATTGGAGTCGGAGTTGGTACTTTTTTTTACAACTCCACACTCCTGCCTAGTAGTATACTAGCTGAATTATCTGCCTACCATGTTACACTAATTAAAGTTATATTTGCTTGAAGTTAACAATTTCTATTAGTAGTTTATCAATTTTCTTGCTTAACCCTTTGACAGCGCAATAAAATTAAAATAAGTTTAGAAAAATTTAATTATAATTTTCTTTAGAAAAATTCAACTAAAAAAAAACAAAAATCATAAAAAACGATCACTCATTTTCACAGTAAAACATTTATGAATAATACATTTAAAAAAAAAAAATTATGCACTATTTAGTAGTGCCATTTATATAAAATACTGTATATATATACTTTAAAATACACTAAGATTTACTAATATACTAAAAATTAGATTTAAAATATACTAAGATTTTATACAAATGCTTCATTAAACAGTCATTGCAATAACAGCTTCAATACTTGCTATTAAAATTTTTATGTTGTAAATCAGAATGATTTACAAGCTTTCATATTTTCTATGTGGTTCTGATTTAGTGAGTTGCAAAGCCTCTTTGTAACATCTCTATGGCAAATTGACCCATATTGCATAAATATAAGATTTTTTGATAAATTAGCATTTTCGGCTGCAACTTGTTTTACCTCTTTATACTGTCTTTTTTTGAAGAGAGGCCCTATCTTTTATTCAAAAATAACACCAAATCACTACTGAATGTTGTTGATTCACTGTTTTGCATACAGCAGAATCGACCTTCTAGTTTGATCAATGAGGGGTCACTTAAAACATTTATTAGGTCCCTGATATTATTGAAAAAAGTTTTTCAAAAATATATCATGATCAAATGTTTAAGGATTTTGAGCAACCCCTAAAAATATTTTTTATTTAAAAAAGTTTTAAATAAAGTGTTATTTTATAAAATCCTGACCAAGACTCATATAAACTGCTAAACGAGTCTTGATCAGGATTTTATAAAATAACATATACGAGTCTTGGTCAGGAAAGCATGCAATTGCACGCTATTATATGACCGTGCAAACAATGCTTTGTTTTGACAATTTGGCCATTGCTGTTAACTTAATTTGAAAAGTTGAACTTAAAAATGTAGAAAAAGCGTATTTAGACTAGAGGTGGGCGTTAACGAAGAAAAAGAAAAGTTACAATTTTCAAAAAATTAATGGCAAACCATTAAAACTTTTAAACAGAAATGAAATTATGTATCAGGGATGTAAAAGAATTCTATGGTGAGTAACTTCATAAAAAGTGTTTATACTTTTTATGAAGTTACTCACCATAGAATTCTTTTACATCTTCCATGGTTACGGTGCTTTGGGCACTGTAACCATGGAAACCAAATCAATAAAGACGTTTAGAAAGGTCATCTCTAGATCATAAATTTCAAAATCTTTTTGAACTAAAATAACCACAGAAAAAGAATTAATTTGAACAAGAGATTTTTCTTCATGTCAACAGTTGCTATGATGACATGAAAAACTGTTTCTAATGGTTATTGGACCTAGGAGTCAAAGAAACTTTAAATACTTCACTCAAATCAATCTATTTGATCCTTAAAATATCCTGATTCAATATGTTCCAAAAAAGATAACTCAAGATATCATTTCACAAAGATAAAAATGAAAAATGATTAAATTCAGCTTGCAAAATTTATGTTGGTTTTTACATTTTAAAAAAAAGTTCTCATTTTTCTAATGTTAAACTACAACAAATTATTATTTTTTAAATAAAGTTTGATTAAAGAATAGGTTTTAAGTTAGATGCAAAACATTTTTAGACTCTAAATTCTAAACCATAATGTTCTATTACAATGTTGAAATTATGGTTTCTAAAGGCGTTGCTAAAGTAAATAATTTGACAAGTGGCAAATTTATTGAAGAAAAAAAAGAGTAAAAAATATATACATTTTTTAAAAGTACAGAATAAAAAAAAAAGTTGATACTTTTCAAAAATTTTGGTTAACGCTCATTTTAAATAATACAATAAAAATACCTCTTAACTAAGATAATTTAAATCAAGTTTAAATTATCTTAAGATAATTTAAACTTGATAATTTCATGTTTTTAATACAAGACACTAAGATAATTTAAATCAAGTTTGGAATAAAAAAGTCATGCTTGGAATAAAAAAATTGAATCTTTTATCTTTAATAATGTGTTTTATTAATATAGAAAATTCTTTAAAGTAAATTAACAAGTTCTGATGATTAATTAATAACTATGCACATTTAATTGAAATTATGTTTTTTTAACTGGTTTAAAAATAGTAAGTTTTCAAATAAATGCATGCTAGTTTTTTAATTACGCATTAAAAAAAACAAAAAACTAAACATTTTTTAAAACCATTTCATGCTTTGTATTAAGATTCATTTTTTTAAACATGTGGAAAGAAAAACATGATAAAGGAAAAATAATTAAATTTTTGAAATCCTTTGTTAGGCAAATAAAGTAAATAAAAAAGGATTCTTAGAAACTCTTTTTAGTAATATAAAAGAAAAAATATAAATAATTTTAATTTCAGCGGAATGATAAAAATAGTTTTTTCTTTTGTCAGAAAAGTTATAAGAAAAAGTTCAACTAGCAGTGATTTTTTACTTTTATTTAACAGCATTTTAATAATATAAAAACTTTAGCAAAGATTGAATTTGTTAAATTATAACAGCTTTCAGAAACATTTTTTTTTTTTAACAAAATCTTTTTGAGTATATTATCTTTTTTTAATATTATAATAAATACTTATATAACTTCTTTAATTTTAATTTAAAAAATTGTATACAAATTTCATTAATATTTAAAACAAAAATAAATATTGATAATTTTTTACTTAATTTGAATTTTATTTTAAATGTTTTATAAAAACAATTAAGATAAAAGTTTTGATGTTATTTCTAAAAATCTTTTATATTCAGTGTGTTTTTGAAATATTCAAAGTTGTGGTCAAGTTGTCAAAACAATTTATAATTCTGTGGTCATTTTTTGAATTAACTTTTTTTATTAAAGTATTGAATAAAAAATATTCTATAACTTCAGAAGAAAAAGTCATCTATCATTTTAATACAACGTAAATGAGCGAAACAAAAAAGAATTAAAAAAATTAAATTAATCTTAGGAAAAAATTCAAGCAACCGTGTCAATATTTATTTAGACAATGTTAGTTTTGAGTTACATTTGTTCAGGTATGGGCAGTAACTGGAAATAAAACATTTCTCTAAATAAAATATAGCAAAAACATTTGCTAAAAACATAATTTTTTTGTACTAAAAAGTAGAAAATAAACTTTTTAATTTAAATTTAATAGTTTCGTAAATAAAGATTGACAGGTCTGCGCAAGGTTTATTTAAAAATACCTGTCAATCTTTAGTTTACGGAACTATTAAATTTAAATTAAAAAATTATTTTTCTACTTTTTAGTACAAAAAGATTATGTTTTTAGCAAATGTTTTTGCTGTATTTTCTTTTCTACTTTTTAGTCTTTACAGAGAGTTACGATATTTAGCGATGCGTTTGTCTAGACATTTGTAATTAAGTCAAGCTTTTTATCCTAAAGAATATTTGCTGATTAAAGGAGCGGAATATTTTTCTTTTAAAAGAATAAATTTTTTTATATAAAAGTAAATTAACATAAAGTACAAATATTTCATTTGCATTGCAACCCGCGTCCTCCCACAGATGTATTATATTTTTATTTTAATATTAAACAAAGTTTGTAAGTTTGTATTAAACATAACTTTGTAAGTTACTTTTTCAATTTTATTAGAAAAATAATTTTTCAAAAAAAAAAATATTAAAAAAAAGATTTGAAAAGAAATACAAACCCACAAGCAATCTTAGCCGATTTTAAAAACTAAAAAAAATTATTTTTAAAAGAGAACAGTATATTAAAAAAAAAAATTTCCAACCTACAAGCAATATTAGCCTATTTTAAAAATGAAAAGATTTGTTAAAAGATTATTATGCATATTCTTAACAAACTCGCAAGCAATTTTGTGGGGAATTTTTGTATGAAAAAGAAAGTTGAGGTAAAGGTCGTATTAAGTGACAGAGAAGATTATAAAATATTAAATTTTTTAGCAAATGTTTGTTTTCTACTTTTTAATCTTTACAGAGAGTCACGATATTTAGCAATGTCAAGACATTTGAAATTAAATCGAGCTGAATGTGCAAATGGTGTAAGTACGAACTGGCATATATGTAAATTGGCATAAGTGCAAAGCAGTTACAAAAACTGGCACAAGAGCCAACTGGATAAGTGAGCTAAAAGAATTTGCAAACATTGGTATAATTTCGAAGTGGCATCAGTGCGCCAAATAAAATTACAAATATTGGCATAATGCAAATTGTTATTTCGCTCTTATGCCAATTTGCACTTATGCCAGTCTTTACAACGCATCGCACTCATGCTAGTTCGCACTTATGCCAATTCGCGCTTATTAAGCCTCCCGGATTAAAGTGCGAACTGGCATAAGTGCGCCAGATAAAATTGCAAATATTGACATAATGCAAATTGTTATTTCACTCATGCTAGTTCGCAATTATGCTAATTCGCGCTTATTAAGCCTCTCCCGGATTAAAGGAGCGGAATATATTTTTTTAAAGGATAAAATTTTTTTATATAAAAGTAAAATAAGATATAGTATAAATATTTTATTTGCATTGCCACCCTCGTCCTCCCACATAAGTAATATATTTTTATATTAATATTAGACAAAATTATATTGTAAGTTTTATTTTTCAATTTTATTTAAAAAAAAGTTTTTTAAAAAAAAAGAAAGTATTTAAAAAAAAAGCAACCCACAAGCACAATATTTTTATGTGTCCCTTGGACGACAAAGAAAGTTAAGGAAGAGTTCATGTAATGTGAACTCCAATCACAACTTTGTCGGCATACATTAGTTAGGTAACCTAACTAACAGAATGTATTGCACCCTCTGGCATCTTGTGCAATCCTGTCTACTTACTCTGTGCTATTTTTTTAACTCGACTACTATCTTTCACTCTAACATATCCTTCGTTCTTCCCAAACTCACCTTACTCTCTGTCCGTATGGCAGGTATGATGCTCCTTCGGGAGCTCAACTAGTCTTTGTGGACCCCTGGTAAAGTGGCCTCTATATGGCAATTAGCCGGAGGAGATTAGACCACAATACCAGAGTTCATGTTAAGTAAAAAAAAAAATATTATAAAAACTTTATTTACAATATTTCAAGTTTTTAGTTTTTAAATTACTTTGAAATCTTTTGTTTAAAGTTATCTTAATGAGCCTCTCTGGATTGGCAATGACAGAGGATAGTCATCAGCCTTGTGTTAACTATCCAGTGTACGGTTCTTGATAAAACTATTCGAAAATAAGTCTCAAAAATATGATAATAGTCTTGGTTAGAGTAGAAGAATGCTATAAGTTAAAATATATGGAATATAAAAATATTAAGTTTTTTATTTAATTCATGAAATAAATTATTTTTAGCAAAAGTATTACATTTATTATTAAAATATTTATAAATGGTGATGTTTTAACATAAAAATCATCAAATTTGAGCAAACAATATTTCTAATATAATTAGTAACACAGTTTACTTATTTTTATTTTCAAATAATTGTTGTTTTTAATTTCTTATAACTTCTTTAATTATGATTTTTTTTTAAATAAATTTTTAGATAAATTTTAAATTTAAGAAACAAAACCAATGCTCTAGTTTTCAAAAATTCCACCATGCACTAGTTATCAAAAACTTTGTTCAGGTAATTTTTATTTTGAAAATTTAACAAAAAAGTTGTTATTTAGCTGTATTAAATCTGTTGATTGATTTTTAGTAAAGAAAATAAAATGGCTGCAGCTGCAGTTACAACAAAATCAGAATTTGTTGTTGGTGGTCGATATAAATTGATCAGAAAAATTGGAAGTGGGTCTTTTGGAGACATTTATCTTGCTTTAAATCTTACAAATGGAGAGGTAGAGTTTTGATTGTTTAAATTATAACAAAGTCCATAAAGTATGTTTTTTATCTAAAATTTGTTGTATATTACTTGAATAACAAAAGTAATGAATTAAAAAAAGAATTTAATAAATAAAGAAATTTTTTTCCAGGTGAGTGCAACAAAATTTTGTGTTGAATATAATACAATAAATTAACCCAGCAAAACCCATCATGTTTTAAAAGTGTTCAATTTCTTTTAAAATTACATGGAACTTATGATAAATTAGATTCAAGTTTCATTAACTTTGCTTTATCCCAACTATGTTTTTTTTACCTGGCAACATGTCACCATTGGGCATAAGTGGATACAAAAAAAAAAAACTACAGGATTTACTTCTTATCTAATTAACCAAAAAGTATACATAACATTAAATAATAGAATGTTTATTGTTTTTTGATTTTGAAATTACAGACAATTTCTAACAATTGTCTGTAATGCAACCTCATAATTTACAAGGCTTGGCTCCCAAGCTGTACCAGGCTTGGCAGGCCAGTGCTGTGCTAGCACCGGGTTGCCCATTGGTTTTGCAACAAGCCGGTATACGCAGGCCAGTGCTTCAATTCAGGGCCAACGCTGGCAACCAGCCAATGTTGCACTAAATGCCCACTATATAAAATTTTCCAATTAAGCTACTTTTTTTTTATCAATTTTGACTAATTGAACTATTTTAATTATTGTATATATATATTATAAGATTTTAGGGTTTTTGATTCCCATTCTTCTATCACAGTAATTTTTTTTTAAAAAAGAATCTTTTTGTCATACATATGAATGTAAAAAAATTTAGAATATTTTTGTTGTTTATAAGTTGATTATTTCAAACATTTAAAAACCTTCCTACACCAATATATATATATATATATATATATATATATATATATATATATATATATATATATATATATATATATATATATATATATATATATCAGACTTGGACAGAAATGGCGTGCAATCGAGCGCTATTACTGACCACGCAAATGACTTTATTTTTTGACAACTTGACCATGATTGTTTATATGTTATGATGATAATAACATTTCAGAAATGCTTTGAATGTTAAAACGCTAAGCTAAATTTAAACTAGGAAAAAAGTTTTATTAAAATTTTAAGGAAAAAAGAAACAAACAAAAAATTCCTTAAGAAAAAGAATTTATATAAGCACTTAAAAATTAAAAACTTAAACTCTAAGCAAAACTTTTTTTACGTTTTTAATTACGTTTGAAATAAATGTTATCAAAACTTATCTTTTTAAATGTTTTATTAAAGTTATGCAAAACGCTTTTAAATTAAGTAATAAATTAGTACTAAAGATCATTTAATAAATTAACAAATTTTATCAAATTTTTTAAAAAGTTGCAAAAAAAAAAAAAAAAAATTTAAAAAAATAACTTAGTCTTTTTTAAATAGTAATTTTTAATAATTTCATTCTTTAATAAGTCTAGTTTAAAAAAAGGTTTTCGACTTTTTTATTTGTAAAAACAGGGAAAAAAATTAATAAATGAAATGCGCCTGCGGTTTAAATAAAATAAACTGCCAACAAGCAACTTAATTTAATTTTAATTTGAGCGTTACAACTTTATTAATGAGCGCTTTAAGTAACAAACTTAAAAATTAATATAAAATATTTTTCATTCATTTATTCCTATCATAATTGAATTAAAAAAAAAAAAAATTCTTAAAAAAATAAAATGTTTAAAAGACGTAAGTTTAATTATAAAAATTAATTGTATGAAATTTACAAAATGCTTCAAAACTTTTCCATTAATCAACAAAATTCAGGAATCAACAAGTAAAGGAAGTTATTTTATATTCTTGTATAATTTACATAAAATGTGTAAAAGCTATTAGTCACAAAAGGTCTTGAACTTATTTTTGAAATTTTTTCTAAAAATAATTGTTTAAAAATTTTTTAGGAAGACATTGAAAAATAGTTTCAAACATTAAAATTTATCGTAAAAAATACATGCCTACATTAAAAAAATTTATATATAACATTTTTCTTTAATTTACACATTAATTTACGTGTTTGTGTAAACAATCATTATAATTATTTTTTATGGTTTTATTTAAAGCCTTTGCAAAAAATAAAAACTTTATAAAAGATCAACGATTAAAAGTTAACCTAACACTTTTTTATTGCATTTAAATTAAAACATCAAAATAGCTGTGGTCAAGTTTTAAGAAAAAAAAAATATTAGCGTGGTCAGTTACAGAGTATGATCGCATGCCATTCCTGTCCAAGCCTTATATATATATATATATATATATATATATATATATATATATATATATATATATATATATATATATATATATATATATATATATATATATATATATATATATATATATATAGTGATTTCGCCGGTTTTGCGGTTAACCGGATTTTGTTCAAATATCAAATATCTATTTTAGAATAATAAAAACCGACTTGAAACTTTTACGAAATTGTATAGAAAGTAACATCGTAATTATGACGGTTATTGTTTGACAAATGTTAATTTAATCAGTTTTGTTTAATAATATATTCTTAAAACAATTTACAATAGAAATCTCAAAGATTTATTTATTACTTTTACAACTCAAGCAATACATTTTTAAGAAAAATTTTTCAGAATATTCTGGAACTCTAATTCGCTTATTCAGCGTATTTTTTGAACCAATAGAATTTGTTTATTCTTAGATTTGGCGGTATTTTAGTGTTAGCAAATATTCTTTATATTATCTTTACGCAACAAGTTGTTTTGAGAACATTCAATTTTATCTATGTTTCCATCTATGTCCGCATAACAATAAGTTTTTAAAATACACGCTAAAAAAATTTACTTCATAACATCTCATTTTTCCAAATCAAATGTTTTTATATGAGAGAATGATTTTAAAACATCCGCTGATATTAAAACATTTAAACTATACTTGTACATTATTCCTACCTTTTTTAATTATATAATTAAAAAGGTATATTATATTATAATATAAAAAATATATATCTTTTTCCATGTTTTGTTATAAATATATAATATAGGACTGTATTCACTAACTGTCTTGAAAATGTACACTTTAACATTAATTTTTAAAAAATTAGTTTAAAACGCTACGTTCGTTGAAATTTAGAAGATCCTGTATTCAGAAAGCGTTACTAATTTACCGAATAGTCGGTTAACCGCAAATTGATGAGAACTGTTATCCGGTTTTTGAAACGGAAAACCGGTGAAATCACTATATATATATATATATATATATATATATATATATATATATATATATATATATAAACACGCACAGAGAAACACACATAATTTTAATAAATGACAATAAAGTGAAGAAAACAATGGAAGATAATTTTAAATATTTTTATTTATTTATTATTATATTTATTAACTTACTTTCAATAATTTGGCAAAATTTTAGAGTTCGGAAAGACTTTTTTTTTCAAGATCACCTTGCCCTGTCCAATTCTTTTTTTTTTTTTGCTACTTCGCCTTTTGCTACTACTCCCTTCACCTTAAAAAAAATTGTTACCACTAATAAAACAATTTAGTTAATTTTAAAATAAAATTAACTAATGTTAATTTTATTAACATTAGTTATAGTTTATAAACTGTTTTGCGATAGATTACAAATTAGTAGTTAAAATATCTTAATCACAGAGGTGATTATGATCACTTTTTCCAATCTCATTCTACTTTTTACAGATTTTTTATGTTCAATTTTCCAACTCTTGGCAAAAAATAAAAATCTGATTTAAATAAAAAACTTTTGATATTAAAAAATCATGCTTTTTTTTCCAATTCTGTTAAAAATTATACATTGTAAAAACAAATAAATTATTTAGGAAGTTGCTGTTAAGTTAGAAAATATTAGAGCTCGTCATCCCCAGCTACTCTATGAATCAAAAGTTTATCGACTTTTGCAAGGAGGTGTTGGAATACCTCATGTTAGGTATTAAGTAATAAACTATTTTGGTTCAAGTTAATTTTTTTTTATAAAAAGAAGACGATATGTTAATATAAATTTACTTATTATTTATTATAGAATATATTTTATTATTGAATAGATGGTTTGGTCAAGAAAAAGATTACAATGTCTTAGTACTTGATCTCTTGGGTCCAAGTCTTGAAGATTTATTTAACTTTTGTTCAAGGCGTTTCACAATGAAAACTGTTTTGATGTTAGCAGACCAGGTACATTTTGTTGAGTGTGTTATGTAAGTGCTTTGTCATTCAGTATATATATATTTAATTTTTCTTTTACTTAGATGATAGGCAGAATTGAATATGTACAAAACAAGAATTTTATTCATCGAGATATTAAGCCTGACAATTTTCTAATGGGCATCGGTAGACACTGTAACAAGGTATAAGTTTTGTATTAATCTTCTTTATTATTTAAAAAAAAATTATTTTTAAATCTCTATAAAGTTCTGAGATCTAAGTTGATATACTTTTAACAAAAACATTTGGCTGATAAATGGGACCCAGTTTGATTAGGGTCCACTTTAAAAGTTGAATTAAATTAATGATTTTAAGTTACTTTGAAATCAAAGTTTATATATTTTTCACATAAAAAGTTAGATGTTTAATATGTGTGTGTATTTAGTTGCACATAAAGTATCACTGTGGATGTAATACCAAAATAGCCTTATGTGTTGGCTTTAGTAGTATTGACTTAAGGTTTAAGCAGAAAATAGTTATGTAGGAAAAACATTACTGGAAAGAGATTTGTATACATGTTATTTGAATATAATAAATATCTTGTACTAAAAGTAGTATCCTTTTTTACTTAAGTTTTTTTAATAATATATTTCACTAGGTTTATCTTATTGATTTTGGGCTTGCAAAAAAATATAGAGACAGTCATACTAAGACACATATTCCTTACAGAGAAGATAAGAACTTAACAGGAACTGCAAGATATGCAAGTATAAATGCTCATTTGGGTATAGAGCAATCGTGAGTATTTTATTTTTAAACCATGGTTTTTCATAAAAATTATTTCAATATTTCACTTTTAACTTTAATCCTTAAAAGTTAGTTAATAAGATAAGAAATAAATTTTAATCTACATAAGTTGTGGTTTTAGATGTCCAAAATAAGCCAAGTATATCAAACTACATTGAATATCTTTTATATACTGAGCACTATAGAGGTGGTTTCTAATCGCAAGTCTTGACCACATATATCATCAAAAGTGCTTTAATCATTTAAAAGTACTGTTGAACAAAAGAGTCCTTGGAAGATAATAACAAAAATAATAGATGTTAAATATATTATCATAAATTCTGAAGACTTAGTGCAGAGACTATTTAGATTCAAAGAGTATTTTAACAAGTTACTTATTTGTTCACTTATTAAACAAAATAAAGTTATAAATATAACTAAACTAAATTATAACAAAATTTTAGGCACAACCACCAGACTTTAAGAAAAACAATTTTGTGAATCAGTGGATGTTATGATTTTTTTTTTTTTTTTGCTTTTGTTTTTTATTTTAAAAAAACAAAATATATATTCATCGCTAATTGATAATGTGCTACATCTAGGTGAACCGAGGTTTTGTTATGTTTTATACTTTAATTTGACTCCATATTGTAACTTGTTTTATGAACATTCTTACCATCTTTAGTTAAATTTTTATTTATAGATTTAAACCTTACTGTGTTAATCAACTGGGGGTTTACTTGTTTCTAGTCAGTGTTATTTATATACAATTTAAAATTATGTCATTTATGTGCTCAAATTAAAATTATGTCATTTATGTGCTTTAAAATGTTGCTTAATTATTAAATTAACATCAGTACTTCTTTTATTTGAACTGTATAGTTTTATTCTTACTTAAACACAAACTTTTTAGACTAACTTTTTAAGTATTTTGCCATATGCTATATTTATGCTGAAATTTTGTTTCATTTGTGCGGTTTAGCATATCACTATATATTTCCTGCTATCTTTGGCCATAAAATTTTTTCATTATTTCTACATTTCAGTTCTTGTTTTTAAGAAACCTTCAACAGTTTTAGATTGTTGCATTTAGCCCAAATATTATTCTTTTTTAGAGTGATTACAGGGTTCTCATCTTCTGAAGATATATTATTGCAATATATTATTATCTTTACTGTCAGTAATTGTATCGTTATTGACATTCATTTTTGTTTAGTTAATAATCAGATGATTATTCAATCTATAAAACAAATGAAAAGTAATTGTTCTTCTTACAGTACAAGATTATAAAACTAGTGTATATGCGTCTAGTATCATTCTGATTTTTTTTGAATATGCTGAGAAGCATGTCATATGAAGATTGAATAGTTGGTAATAAATAGCTGAAATTATTTCAAAAACTGAAATTATTCGCACTCAATTTTGATTGACCATTAATTTCTTGTTTTCTTGTGTATATCATTATTAGATACTAATTTTTAAATTTTTATAACCATTATAGAAAAATTACGTAGATTTTTGAAAAATTTCGATAAAATATTTGTTTAAAGTTTTTATATGATTAAATTGTACCTATAAAATCACGTTAAATTTTTAATTATTTTTTATGTCTAAATAAAGCTTTAATAATTTAATTTTTTGTGTTTCAGGTAGCATATATTTTGTTATACTTTTATTTTATTGTTCAGGCGACGTGATGATATGGAATCACTAGGTTATGTTCTTATGTATTTTAATCGGTCAAGTTTACCATGGCAAGGCCTGCGAGTAGGAGTTTTTATACTATGCTTGTCAAGATTTTCTTACCCAATAAGATCAAAAACTAATTTTATCGACCTTTAAAATTGATTGTATTTATAGCTATCAGTTTTTTTTATTTGAAAATGTAGGCTGCAACAAAAAAACAGAAGTATGAAAAGATCAGTGAAAAAAAAATGTCCACCCCTATAGAAGTTTTGTGCCGGGTAATTTTATTCTATTTGCTGTTGAACATAGGTTATATTTTCTTGGGTTTTTACCATTAAAATTTTAATTTGTTTTGTTTTTTCATAATTTTCTTTTTTTTTTTATAGGGTTTTCCTGCCGAGTTTGCAATGTATTTAAACTATTGTCGTGGTCTTCGATTTGAAGAGATGCCAGATTATATGTATCTTCGACAGTTATTTCGTATTTTGTTCCGCACTCTAAATCACCAATATGATTATGTTTTTGATTGGAGCATGTTGAAGCAAAAGGCTGCGCAGCATCTAACCACGGTTAGTGGTAGTAATATGTACGTAGGTGCCCCGGGGGGAACTGCCACGTCTGTCACACCACAAACTGATGATAAGCTGAAGCGGAAAGGATCAAAGGGTGGTCATTGACTAATTTTTAGTCAAGGTATTATATGTGATGTTAAGGGGGGAATGTTTTAAGTGTTTTTCCGCTTGTTTATAAGTTTTTATTTTCACCTTATAATAAACATGCAACCACATCCCTATCAACACAATCTTTTCTAAACAATTTATTACAAAAGGATATGTACACGTTTCTCCAATGATGCATTTTACATCACCTTAGCAATCTAATCTGTACTTCTAAATATACTATAATTTTTAATTGTCCCGGTCAGTAATGTTCTATTAAATTATTCTATTTAGGGATCAGGAACATAGCGAAGAAAGTTAATTCTGAACAGTTTTAATACAAATCATTATGTTGTCAGTATTGGTATTTCTTCGTAAAAAAAACCAATTGTATATAAGTGAGTGGTTATTTTTATTAAAACATCCACCAAATGCATTCACCTAATGGCTTCACTTATCGAAGTTCAGTTTTATTGCTTGAAACAAAAGCTGTGATCATTTTTACGTCTAGCCAACGATAACTGTTACTGATGAAGTTGTTACAAGAAGTATCAAAAATCTTTATAAAATTAGAGCAACACGAATATTGTTTTTGTTCTTGCGGTGAGGGAGAGGGATGTTTCATTTTCTGATTCTTATATATTAGCTAGGTTAGGTAATGTCTTAATTGATATAATTAGAATCAAAGGCTTTTTTGCGATTAATCTTTAACATTTTTTTAACGCATTTTCAATATAACTCAATAGTTTTTCTAAATTAAACTCAGGTCTTCGTTAAACTTGTATAAACTATTTTGTCAATAAACATTCGGACTCGTGTATATTTTTTTCATTGTAACCTATTATGTAATGTTTACCTATTATGGCGTTATATTTAGGTGTTTAACCCATACCTTTTTACTTTTTTTTTTTTTTTCAACTGAAAACTATTAATGAAAGTTTTTTTTTTTGTTTTTGTTTTATATGTAACTAGTGATCGTGAGTGCATATATAGAAGGAAATATTTTAAAAGTTTTTATACAACAATCTTTTCTCACTTTTTCTTTCACAGGCATATTTTCCTTAAAATTTTGTGTTTCTTTACTTTGATTTGTTAAGTCAGATTTCCGCGTTTTGAATTGTGCGATTTTGTCTTCACTATATTGATTAAATTAATGCTCGTTAACGTATAATTTGATTCATTTCAAATAATTATAGAAGTACCGTTGTAAATAATATTGAGGAAGTTTTATTTAATGTTAAATATTTTTAATAATTGACTATTATAACTTCGCAGAGTCTTATTCAAGGTTAATACAAATCGTTGACTAGTGCGAGAGGTTCTAGATTAAATTACAATTTTAAAAATATATTACGATTAACTTTTTCATGATCAACCATGGCCGTAGTGTCACTAAAGTGAATTAATAGAACGCACGCATACTTAAGATTTTTAATTTCAATAAAATTTGTGTAAAAGCTCGTACGTATATAGTACGTAATGATATCTCGAGATTTAACTAATTATTCTTGTTTAGCTCATAACTTAAGGGTCGTCCATAAATTACGTCACGCTTAAGGGTTAGTCGATTGTGTGACGCAACAATTTTTATTTTTTTAAAGAAGACGTTCTTTTAATTAACAGAGTATCTGACCAAACCAAAACCCTCAGTTGATGTATCTACAAGTTGATTTTAAAATAACCTAAATCTTACTTCGTCGATGTGTTGACTCCGTTACAACCTGTTAATGGTTACAGCATTTTAACGGACTGTTACGGTTGTATGTGTAGTGCACGTTCTGCGCTTTGAATCTATATGGTTCAAGTGCAGAACATTATTTATTTGGTCCACAAAAGTGTGCAGCAACAACAAAAAAAACAATTTTGTGCACTAAAACAAAAAATTCAATAATGAGAGGCGAACCTGGAACTCACGGTTAACTAGCCAGGAGCAGAATCCACTCGACCGTCCTTACGTTACAAAGTTGTATTTATAAAATATTCTCGCATGTAGAATATATTATTATATATATGTTTTGCAGGTATTATATATCGGGAAAATAGGTTTTTAAAACTGGTATCATGTTTAGGATAACGATGTTAATTTTACACGAAACTATCGGGGTGAAAAAATAACATTAAACAGACTGAAAAGTACTAATTAATTAACTCAAAGAAGCTCAGAGAATTATAGACATATTTAAATCGTTTTGTATTTTGTAAAATTTTGCACCATCACCCCCTACGCTTCCCTTCTAAAAAAGCTTTAAAATTTTTCTTAGGGGAAAGGGGAACAAAATTGTTGCACAATATAAGGGGGGGGGTCAATAAAGTGTCACTGATGCGTTACGGTGGGGGGAGGGGGTTTAAAAATGTCAAAAACTGCGTGACGTAATTTATGGACGACCCCTTTAAAGATCTCAAAAGTTGGGGAGGGGGGTTAAAGAATGCGTGTTTGCCGAGCAAATTCTCCAAAATTTTTTTTTGCTAAGATCTTTAAATAAAAAATAAAGGTCCTCGTTGTATGACATTAGCCGACTATACATCCAATTAAGCCGACTAAAAATTTCGTAGGGAGGCTAGACGCCGCCGCCACCTCCTCGAGACGTCTCTGCAAAAATAAGTTCATCCTTATTGAAATTTATGGGCAATCAGTTACGCCATGATTTCATGAATTGACAGTCGAGGTTTCGCAAGATTTATATAAAAAAGTCACTAGTTTATGATGCTTTTTCAGATTGCTTTGTGAGACCTAGTTTCAAGTGCGAATGTGTAAATATTAGCCATGACGCAGTTGTTAGAGTGAAAATCTCTAAGTTATTAGGTGTCACATTTTGCTCTCGTGCATGCAATCATGCACATTTTGCTCTCGTGCATGCAACCATGTTGCAGATCTAAAAATAAGCATCTAATTTTAATTTCAACACAAATGATCTAATTGTCTTTGTTATTGTTGCGTTAATTTTACATGAATCTACAATAATTACAAGCCAGTGTTCTTAAGGTGATAGTACCCTTTAAGAGGGAAAAGATTTTAAACTTAATATTATATGAGAATATTTATGTTTTTCTGAAGTGTTAGAATTATTTCAAAAGTTTATCCATTTATCAGTTAATCTTCTTTTCCCACTAAAGTATTTTCCATTTTGATAATGTATAACCTTTTAAGCATTCTTGCAACGTTCGTAGTCTGCAATAACTCTCTTCTAAGCATGTCCAATGCACTCTGCTTTCTCAATAACTTCTTTTGGGTATGGATTTGTATCACAAACTCGTATAGAAGACTTGTTATCTCTATCTCCAATGTATGTTAGGTACTTGAGTTTAGCTCTTGAACAGATCACTTAAATATTTGTACTGTACCTACAGATTTCATACTTTCTGAGCTACCCTTATGATTAATCTTGTAGCTTTATATGATCTTCCAGATCTCTAAGCTGGAGTACCTTTTCTTAACCATATCTTGAAAGAATAACTTTTTGTCTGGACAGCAGCATCAATACAATTTATATGAGATATTGCTGTGACTATACCATTCTTTGAGGAGTATCCTCTTCGCTGCCATAAACCATCTAAACTAACAGCTACATTGATAATTGAGGATTCATCATATCTTTCACCAAATTTTTCCCTATGTATGTCCTCTTAGGCTTTTTTGGTAGTCTATCTAGAGGCTTCAACGTAAACAACGTGAAGTTTATTATTAATGTTATGGTAATCACGTTTAATCACGCCAGAGGCATATTCATTAAACAACAAAAAGTATTAATTGCTGTGTATCCTTGCCTCATTTCTCGAAAAGCTACAGTCGGAGAGAATTACGAGTTGACTCGGACAAAAATAGTATATAGCTGAAATTTTGCATAAAGGAACAAGACAGTCTCTGGATGAGCGTAAAAAAAAAGCCCCGTTGATTGTGCTACGGGAACATCTTTTTTGGGGCAAAAAATAGGCCAATTTTGACAGCACTAAAATGTCATAAACTATATACCGTTAAATAAAAAATTCTATGTTGATATTTATTTAAAAACTATGACTTGAAAACAATTATTAATTACACTGACCAACAAAGATTTTGAGGAAAAACATTTGGGGGTCATTTTATAGGTAACTTGTTGCCCTGATTTCGAATATGACCTCCGTTTTCCTAGATTGGCTCTAGTTTTTGAGATACAGGGTGGTCACGAAAGTACATTAATAGCAACAATTTATGTTAGGTTGTAGCGTAATTCACAAAAAAAACACTAGATATATATATCAAATTGTTTATGGGGAAGTACATACAATGCTAATAGATCAAAACATTCAAATCAGTGCAATGAAATCACAATTAATGCATTAAAAATCGGTGTCTGTATGATTGTCTTTTGTGTGGAGAATGTGGACAATCACGTTGAAGGCTCCAACAATAGTCAGCCATCATGTGTGTATCCAATCTTCCTTGGTATCTTTCTTCCATTACCTTGATATCTTAATGGAACCTCTCCCCTTGTTCCTCACTATAACTTCCTAGATTATCGGGAAACCGATCTAAGTGACTATGTAGAAAGTGATCTTTTATGCTCATATTAGCTTTCAATGTTTTGAAGTCTGAAAGCATTTTCTGTACGATTTCTTCATAGTTGGGAGATTTATGGTTGCCCAAAAAGTTATGAACAACCAAGACAAAACTTTTCCAGGTAAATGCTTCAATATCTGTCATTGTATATAGGAACTGCTCATCCTTGATGATTTGGCGAATTTGAGGGCCGCTAAAGATTCCAGCTTTGATTTTCTCCATACTCAAGCCTGGAAAAAATCTGCAAATATATTTGAAACATTGACCATCTTTGTCTAGGGCTCTTACAAATTGCTTCATCAGTCCTAGTTTGATGTGGAGTGGTGGGAAAATAATTTTTCCCCTGTCTACCAGTGGTTTGTTAATGATATTTGATGCACCTACAGTCATATTTTCCCTAGCAGGCCATACCACCTTTTTCCAGTGGTCTTCTTTAGCCCTACTATCCCACAAACATATGAAGCCAGGGTACTTAGTATATCCACTTTGCTGCCCTAGTAAGAAGTTTACCATCTTTAAATCAACACATATAGACCACTGGTGCTCATTGTATCTAAGCTTCTGCAACGTCATTCTTATATTTTCATATTCCTCTTTCAGTTTTGTTGTGGAAGTATTGGGATGGATGCATAACTATTGCTATTGTGCAATAAAACACACTTCAAACTTCTCATCGAACTATCTATAAACAATCGCCAATCTTCTGGTCGGTATTCAGGTAACCCCATTTGGAGGAGGAGTCCAGGGATGTTCCTACAGTATACTATTTTTTCTTCTTGAATGAAATATGGAAGAAGTGCTGCCTCTCTTGTCCGAAAAAAAGTTATTTTACATTCGGCCTTCAAACTGTTCTTTTCACTTAGTCTAGATGCTAAAAGCTCAGAATCTTGCTTGGATAGACTTAAGTCTTGTACTAAATCATTGATCTCTTCCTGGGAGAACTGTTGCTGTTTAGAAGTACTGTCTTCATATTCACTACCAATATCTGCATGTTTGCACACCATTAGATTTTTTGTTTTCAAAAGATAACTTTTTAGAGCGAAAAACTTAATCGTTTCTTTTCATAACAATTGTTTTCAATGAAACATTTTCGTATAAATGGAGTTATTTAGTTTAACTACAAAAAAAGTTTGCGTCTGATTGAAATGTAAAACTAAAATGTGAAACGTTAATTGTTACATGTAGTAAGTCTCTACATTTTTAAAAGAAAAAAATTAGTACTGTTTGTGTATTGTGCAAGCTTGGCTTTGACAAAGTTACGTCAAAGTATATGGAAAAGGTCTCAAAACATTGATTCGATTAAACGAAGAACGCAGTTCGAATGAACTATGCAGGTTAAAATTTGTTTAAATAAACAATTTTATTTAAAAGATTTTTCGCGCAGTTTGTTAAAACTTCAGTTTGCACATAATAACTATAAGTTGTTAATGACCTTTTGTTGAATCATTTCTAATTATTTATTTATACAATCCAACATATGTTTGTTTGTATAATTGAAAAATAAAATTATTTTTTATTAAAAATAGGTTTGGTATATGAAAACATACCAGATAAGTTATTTTTGCACATTTTTAGTTATCTCAAAGATCAGCTGCAACAGAACAAGCAACAATACTAAAAAAACCACTAAAAATACAACAGCACTAGTCCATCATAGAAGAAAGTTTGTGGACTGTTGTAAAGATCAATCATTATTTTTACCAAGAAAGAAACTATGATTCTCAGGTACTTGATTGGAAATCAAAATGTTTTCTTTGTAATAAAAAAGTAGACCACAAACATTCACCTAAAGTTTATTGTAATTCAAAGTAATTCACCTAAACATTGCTCAAGTTGAGACCATACAATTGATTAACAAAACAAATGAACGTTATTTGAATAGAGCGGATAATTGGGGAAATGCTGTACATTCTTGTATGATGTCTTGTTATAATTTTGTAGCGGAAGAAGCCATCTATCATATTTCTTGTATGAACAACTTCAGGCTTAAAACTAAAACCAATAATCAACGCGGACGCCGATTAGATCTCACTATGTTTGAAAATTTTGAAAAACTCTGTTTCTGGTTAGAGGAAGGAACTAATATGGGTGATTTGAATATGGACTCAAATGGGTTCCAAAGAGTTTACAGATATTCCTAAGCGATTTAATTTCTGTAAAACTTCAACAAATTAGTTTAGGACATAGTATTGGTTAAGCTTTGCGACCAAAATTTATGCATCAATACCGGATATATGATAGCATCAATACCGGATATAATATGGATTATATAATATATATTTGGATTGTATATATATGAAATTTGTAAAAATTTGATACTGTTAATGCTTGTTTGAACTTATTTAAGGTTCTGACGACAAGATCCTTTGATCTTCTTTCAGATACCTTATTTTATATTTGTGAAAGTTTATTATTATTATCATTTTTTTTTAAGCAATATATAGTTGTAATACGACCAACAAATGTAAAATAATAACAATAAGTTCAAGTTATTTGCTGCAGTTAGTAGAGTAAATGTTGCGCAAGAATAAGAGCCGAACTTCCTACATTGGATGGCTGACAATGGAGATCACAACATTCGCGCATTGATCGGAAAAAGAACGTTTCACGGAATGGGTTTAATGTTAATATGTTCTTCTTCTAAATGCAATTATAAAAGCATAATACGTTTGAAACACAATTCTATTAAAAATTTATCTGATGTGTCTTTAAAAATGACGCCTTATCACGGATCAAGCTATCACGGTTTATTGAAAGTTTTAAACTAATAAAAGAAATTGTATCTAAAGTATTTTGTGCACCCGAAATGAATCTTGATCTTATTAGATATATGGCATTGTTTTTTAGTTTAAGAAATAATCCTTGCACAAGCTGGTTTGGTTATATGATGCATACTACATCACAATCAACAACAACTTATGAAAAAGCATCCATTAAATTTTGACTTAAATTCTTCAGATGAAACATGCATATGTTCTACACTGTTGTTCATTATTGATGAAGCTAATAATGAAATAATTACTTCCTGGGTTATGTTTGATCAGCCTTTGTGGCAGAAACCGCTCGGTGTTATAAAAGATCAGAAGCTCAATGTAGTATATCGACTTGGATGATTTCACACAATAATGAACTTTCTTGGAAGCATTGAAAAACTAATGACAGGAACTGGCCTGGAAAAGCTTTTAGAGCAAGTTTACTTTGAAGATACGGTAAAACATATGCTTAAATGAAAAGCTGTTGCAAAAGCCTTAAGAGGTCACATATTGGTCCAGAGTGCATTGATGAGTCATATTATAGATATTTTAGTTGGCGAATCAAAGCTAGATATATCCAGACTTAAATGCACTTATAAAATGGCAATGCAAAATGGTATGAACGAGAAGGAGTTAATTAGACTTGGTAATATAGATGCTTTTAAAAATATTGAATGTGCCATATTAACCTATACGGAAAAGAAGTCATATAAATCACGTACTGCAAATCTTTGGATCTTGTGCATATACTATATTGGTATCATAAAGGAATTTTTAATTGCAAAGAGAACTTGTAACTTATATTTGCATCTTCAAGCAATCTCTAAAATGCTTAACTTATTTTCCGCATTAGGACATTCAAACTATGCCAAGTGTTCTAGGTTACACTTGCAATATCTTTTAGAAACAAATCCGTGGTTACACCAACAATTTTTAGATGTTAGTCACGCAGTGCACCGATCTGCAAAGTATTAGGCTGGCCTATCTTCTGATCTTGTAATTGAGCAGACCCTAATGCGTTCTTTAAAATACAATGGTGGTTTAACTAAAGGTAGAGGATTTGATGAAAATGTACACAACTAGGACAACGAGTATCTGTTATTCTGCAAGTGTTCATTAAGCAATGCATAATTTATCTGGATTTGACATCGGAGTTATGAAAAATAGTAAAGAAATGCGTATTAAAAGATTAGTATGTGATTATGAACATTGTGAG
>NC_061158.1:40560773-40598273 GCF_022113875.1 Hydra vulgaris | reverse complement strand
GATTACTGGGCAACCAAAAAAGAAGTTGGAGAATGTGCTGTAAAGACTTTCATTGAACTTTTTGGTGGAAATACCGAATCTAGAAAATGCGGTTCTGAACGTTTCTGAACGTTTAACTTTAATTTTTTATCATTTATTTAGATTGAGAAAATATAGATTTAGATTAAGAAAATATTTTTTTTTTTAGTTTTTTTTTTTTTTTTTTTTAGTTTATTAGTTTATTTCGCCGTTAAAAATATTTACAAAGTACAACAATATAAAAAGTACAATTGGCTGGAGCAAGAAGAAGGCATAAAATAGCTTTATTACCGAGCCCCAATAGTAACGCAAATAAATATCCGTAATATACAATAATCCATAATATATAAGCAAAAGTATTTAAAATAAGACAATTTAAAATGTTAAGAAACAAAGTTAAAAAGAAAAAAAAAAAGTATTAAAATAATTGAAGAAAAAAGAAAAAAAAGAAAAAGAAACGATTAAAATATAGTAATAAAAATGACAACAATTTTTTGTTTTTGGTTATAAATTGGATGTGATTCGACATATATATTTGTATAGATTATTTTCTTTCAAAATATTTCAAAATTCAAATAAAAATTTTGTTCCAATATTATAAAATATATCAAGAAAATTGTAGGTAACTTTAAGAGAATATATATATTCAATGAAAGTATGATAAAGACATTGAAATTCTTAGTATTGTTAAATGGTCTAGATTTTTAAATTTATGGTGCTAATTTAGTTTAATAAACTTTAAAGCTTTAAAAGTGACATAAAAGATCTGCTATATTAAAATCCGTAAGTACTAAATAACGTCTTAATTTAGATCTGAATTGCGGAAGTGTTTTTTCTTTAATATTAACAATATGCTGAAAGTTTTTCCACAAAATTGGACCCCTGTACTGAATAGAATAAGAACATAACTTTAGATTATACTTTTGAGTTACAAAGTTATTTTCTGAGAACTTGGTGGAGTATTTATGGCTTACTTCTCTAAAATAAGGATAGAATATCGTTGGAGACAGTCCATGTTTTATATGATACATGAGCTGTATGACGAGGAATATGTTAATTTTAAACACATTTAATGCATTGAGTTTACGTAAAAGTGGCTCACAAGGCACAGATCTTTTTACTCCAAATACAATTCTACATGCATGTTTTTGTTTAGTATAAATTTTTAACTTAGCGTAGCTGTTGCTTGTCCATACAATATTGCCGTAAGTTAGATAGCTATGTATGAAGGAAAAATATTAGCTTTTTAGAGATCTTATATCCAAAAATGGTTTTGCTTTATACATCATTGCAATGTTTATTGAAAGTTTTTTTTCAAGAGTGTTTATATGTTTCCTCCATGTTAAATTTTCGTCTAAAATAATACCTAAAAAGTTTACAGTTGTTTTCCTAGTAATATTTATATTATTGAGTTTAAGATTCATTCATTTACTTTGTTTACTTCTTCATTAACTACTTTAAAGAGGGTTTTAATATCCCTATGAGAATAAAACAGATTGGAGTCATCAACAAACAAAATAAAGTTTAGTATGTTCGAGGTAAGAGATAGATCATTTATATAAAGAGAAAACAGTAACGGTCCTAAGATTGAGCCTTGAGGAACTCCACATTTTATTATACTTTTTGTCGTTTTAACATTTTCATATTGAATGTATTGCTGTCTGTTTGACAAGTAATCTTTAAACCATAGTAAATTATTGTTTTTTATTCCATAATGTTCAAGTTTTTTTAAAAGAATGACATGGTTGACTATGTCAAAGGCTTTAGACAGATCAATAAATACTCCTAATGTAAAACGGTCATCATTAAAGGCATTGGTTACACGAGTTACTAACTCGGTCAAAGCGTGATCAGTTGAATGATTTTTTTAAAGCCAAATTGCTTGTTGAACAACATGTTATTTACTGTTAAGTAGCTGTTTAGCCTATTATACATTATACGCTCGAGTAACTTAGAAAAGCATGGTAAAACTGATATTGGTCTATAATTTGAAGAATCTGTGTCATCGCCAGACTTAAAAATAGGCAAGACCCGTGCAATTTTTAATTTTTCTGGAACTGTTCCAGATTGAAGAGAAAGATTAAAAATATGATATAAAGGAGTTTCTATAATATGAAAAACTGATTTAACAACATTTATGCTAATATTATCCTCACTTCTTAAAGATACAAATGTTTTATCTAATTGTTCAAGAATTAGAAGTGAAACTGATACTTTTGTTAATAAAGAAGTTTGTTTAAATGTTCTTGAAGACATCTTGAATTTGTATGTGAAAGCAAGGACATTTTCCTATGTCAAGGATAATCTACAGGCCTACAAAATTAAAGTTCAACAACTCAAGTCTAAGTCACTGCGAAATTCACTAAAAAAGAAGAGTACTTATTAATATGTATATTAATAAGTATGTATATAATCAACAATATGTAAATTTCACATTTGACAATTGAAAACAATTATCTGATATTATCTCAATTTTTAAAACAGCTATTTTCATAGCTACAAATGGCTAAAAACATTTTTGTGGTATCAGAATATATATATATATTACTAGTTTTTTATTAAATTGTTTTCTTTTCATTAAAAAAAAGTTTTCTACAATCAATCCAATTAGTCAAATAAGGATTTTGCTTTGCAAAAAATTTTAATAAATGGCAGTTGAAATCAAAATATAACTATATAAAATTTACAGAGACTTTATTTTGTGGGGATTGGAAACTTTACATAGTTGATAAATTTTAGATAACATTTAGGGCCAAGATGGTTTTTATTACAATATTCCAAGTTTTTTCAGAAACTTTCCTATTTATTTTGAGCTTATTAAGTTTGCTAATTAAATTTTTTTATTTAATAAAATTTAGTTAAAAAATCAGTCTGTTTATTATAATTTACTTGTTATCAACAAGAAAATCATATCTCACAACTAAAAAACCCATTTAGAGTAAACTAACCTTAAAATAAATATAAATGCACTAATGAATATTTGCACCCATCCATTTATTAAGTCCTCTCCCCAGTTAGAAATTTTTAAACAAGAGCATTTATTTTGCACAAGATCAATATTTTTTGAGAGTACATGAAATAAGCAATTATAAGGGAGGGTCAAGGTTTAAAATTATGCTGATCAATAATGTTTTGAAGTCAGAATTTATTTTCACAAATTATAGTTTTTGTTTGCTTTTTTTTTTTTTTTTAATTTTTTTTATTTTAAAAGCTAAATCTTTATGAATTAAAATAGATTGTAAAAAATTTTACATGAGTATTGAACTTTAGTCCGATAATCTTATGTAACACATAAGCATTAAAATCTTTTTCTTCATTTTTTGAGCCCCTTTCCCCTTGTAATCAAGTTTAATCATTCAGTAGACTCACTCTAACTTCACTTATAACTCCAATACTCTTATTTATATAAACATTTGTTTATACTTATGCCAAAAAAGGATGCTTTGTAAAAAATTGCAATGATTGGAGCCTGAGAGTAAAAATGACCCAAAGTTTTTTGCCCCCCTGCCCCAATCATTAGAGCAACAAGTTGGTAAAATATTTTTGTACATTTCTCAACTAGGTTTATATTCATTGATAAACTTTAAATGTCATAGTGAAATATTTTAGCGTTCAAAAATTAAGACCTTACAAAGTTTGAACCTTTCTCAATTTAAGGGGGTTACAAATTTAATATGGTCATAACTTTTGAACATTAAAAGATTATATTATAAAACTTAAAATTTATTGATAATTATGTCTAGTTGAGAATAATACATAAAATATTTTATTTAAAAAAAATATTTTATCAATATTTTATTCTCAGGATTGGGACAGGGTGGAAGTAAATTTTAGAGCTTTTTTGTTCCCAGGCTATAATTATTTATACTTTTTGCAATGTATCCCTAATTGACGTAAGAATAAACATGAATCTTTGGAGTTTGCTTAATGTCTGGAAGTTAGCTATCTCAAAGATTAAAAAATGCTACATCTCTCCTGATGTATATTAAATTGTCTATATTTTATAAAAGCAGCCAAGAAAATTCAATGTTTTCTTTCAAAAAAAATGCTTAACAAGCGATCTTTTTTAACATAAATGCTTTGTTTTAACTAAAGATTTAAAGCAACTATATAAATAACACTGGGGCTATTATCTATTTACATTTTTTTAACTTTAGTTAATAATTATGAAATTTTAGCCTCAAATTGTCTACTACACTAGTGTTGACCTTGCATTATCAGCAGGGTCGACACTATTCAAGCGAGAAATTTTTTTAATATAATTACAACCCAGTATAAAATTATTTAAATATATTTATCTTTTATTGATCAAATCAATCAATATTGGGTCATGAAGTATCTGTTCATTTAACCAAAAATGTGTTTTAACAATTTGTGGCTATGAAAATAGCTGTTTTAAATAAGTGTATTATAGAGAAGTTTTGATTCGCTTTCTGCATGGTACTGGCTCTTCATTAATTTCAAAATGAACCTCTTCCTTAGAATTACCATCTTTTATAGGTCGGAAGACTTTTTGATTTCCAATGGTATTATCATTATAGCCAGAATCTCGGGCAGATGGATTATCTTTGCAAGAACCAATTTGGTGTTGATGTCCAAAATAATTTTCAAGTGGATCTTGACAAAATCTTTCTGTTAATACATAAGACACACCATTAGAAAGTAAAAATTTTATCAACTCAACAGCAGAATTAACAGTAATTTTAATCTCTTCATAGGTTTGCCACGATATAAACATTTTACTTTTATCATTTAGGGTAAAGTTACCTTGACGGTTATTGATGGAATTTAAGCACTTTTCGAAATATGGCAAAAATTCTGTTTTAAGCCGGTTAAAACGATAGACATCAATAGAAGAAAATGGGACTAAGAATGGCTTTGACTTTTGAATTGATTCCATAGGATTACTAATATTCATAATATCAAAAAAACTGTCAATCATTGAGCAAAAGTTAGCAGTGGCAAAAGCATCTGAAGATCCATAATTAAGAAGGACTTTACTCACAGTATTGCTAAGAAATTGAGCTGCCAATTTGATGTTCATAATAGAATAAGATGATAATTTTATGTGATCATATGATAATTTTGGAAGCAGATGGAAACCACATGTTTAGTCTTCTTTAAATATGTCTGCTATGTGACTCCATAGAATGTATAAACCATCATTCCACATGTATCTAGTACATTTACCAGAGCCAGAGCTAAAAATACAGTTTCTTGTTGTCTTAAGAAGATGTGGGGGTCAGATATAAAGTAAATATACCTTTCAGGACAATATAGATTAATAGTTTTATAAGTGACATCTACATCTTTTTTATCATTACAATTAGATAAACGTGAATGCATTTTTAAAAAATTTCGGTTAGGAGCAGCACCATCGCAAGTTGTTGCTATAACTTTTAACTTACATTCCAGTTCACATAAAGCAACAGCTTTCCAAAATAATGGAAATTTTTGGGCAGATGATATTCCAAGTGTGGCAAAATTAGCTAGTGTAAACTTAAAAGGGTTAACTATACTGCGTATCATAAATACTAGAACATGAGTTGCTACTGCATCAACTTTTTGTAAAGTTGCATAGTTTAAACCAATATCATCAAGGTCAACAAATCCTATAATTTCTCCTGTATGTTTATCCCATACAAGATTTTCTTGAATTTTAATTTCATCAAACAATACAACATATTTTTCTATTTCACTAAAATCTCTTACTTTTGATTTCAACTATTTTACAATATCAAGATTGAAACCACGTCGAGGATGAATACAATTCTTGTAGTCACGAAGACGACGACGACTTGGTTATACAAGAAAACCAGTACCAGACTTTTTATCAAAGCGAATATCCTCATATGCGCGAGGAGACTTTGCACAAAGGCTTAGGCAATACCGTATAATCATAGGATGATATCGAACAGATGTTGGATTTGATAATAAGTATATTTGTTGCTCATTCCAAAAGAACTTCATAAATGGTGAAACATTATATTTTTCAAAAGCATTTGACATTAGACTTTTCATATCATCATCAAGGTCATAGGTTACTTGAAATGAATTTTTTTGAATTTCTTCTTGCATAATTTTTATTTCTTGTTTTAAAAAAGCATTTTCAGATCGATAGTTTTGCAAAGTAAGTTTAATTCTATCAGGTGAAGTTAATGAGATTGGGGCATTCAATTGACATTATGATGAAGAAGTTTATCGATAAAATGCTTAATTTTATTTGAAGCTTGTTTTAACAAGTTCAAATTGATATCGCCGACAACGTAAATATGCTTCCGTTCTTTATTGACTTTAGTTAAAAATGTGTTTAAGTGAGTCTTAAATCTTTTTAAGTTACCAGATGGCTTTCTATAAATAGCATTAACAATTATATTTTTTGTGGTTTTATTATAAAGTTCAATGTACAATGACTCACAATCTGTTTCATTAACGCATAGGTCATTACGAGGGAAAAAATCAATTGAATGGTGGACATAAATACTAACGCCTCGGCCACCATAACTATCACGTGGTTGATGAATTGACGTGTAACTAATTAAATCAAACTGTGTACTTTGTTTATTGCATTTACGCCACGTTTCTGTTAGACTTTTTTTATTTTTAAAATCATGTTTTATTTCGTCCAATAAAATTTTTAAATTTTCAAAGTTTTTATTTAGACTTCGGATGTTAATATTTAAAATTGAAAATGCGTTTTTATTATTTTTAAGATATTGTGCAGATTGGTAAACTCAGTAGAATTTGCCAGTGATATTTTCGTACACGAGAACGAAAACGAGAACGAAAAAAAAAGCCTTTCGTTAACGAAAACGAAAACTAAAACAAAATTTATTTTAAGAACGAGAACAGAATAAAAACGATAATTTTAAATTTTCAAACGGAATAAAAACTGAATCGAAAATTATTTTAAAACGAAATATTTTCGTTCTAGATTTGAAACGAGTTGAATTATTTGATATATATAATTATTATATTACAATACATTATAATGATATATTATTCGAACTTAATTGAATTTTATTCAATTAAGTTCGAACAAGTTTAGTTATGATATAGTTTGAATATATTTATTCGAATATATTTTTTCGAACTAAAAAAAATCAAACTGTAAGGCCAACGCAACTACGCGATGAGTTTGAGTAAACTTTTTGCTGGTAGGAAGAGGAATAGTTCAGTATGGAAATGGTTTAAATACGATGCGTCATCCGACAAATCAGTTTGTTTAGTTTTACTTGATGGTGAAAAAGTATGCAATACAAAGTTGTGTGGAAAGAACCCAACAAATCTTAAAGTTAGTTTATCTGTTAGAGGATATGTTTTCATTTTGAAACAAACGACTCATTTTTATCATTTTAGAGTAATTATTCAATAACGTATACGAACTTATTTATACATTAATTGATAAACAGATAGATAAATAAACATATTAATATACAAACAAAAAATTATATATATTTATATAATTTTTTGTTTGTATATTTATATGTTTATTTATCTATCTGTTTATTTTTTTCTAGCTACATTTAGCATGAAACCATAAGTCTGTACACGTTGAGCTGGAAGAGTCGGAATTAAAGAAATTAAGTGAAAAAAAGCAAACAGGGATAAAGAGAAAAGCAGTGGATGAAAATGGACCCACTCTTTTAGAATCGTCCTCAAATCAGAACCAGACCTTGATTCAATGCATTAATCGTAGGAATACCGCATGGCCTATTAATTCACACGAGCATAAAATTCGACTAAACTCTCTTATTCAAATGATAATTGCAACATGTAATCCAGTGACATTGGTGGATAATGCGAGTTTTAGAAAGTTAGTTAATACCTTGGATTATAAATTTTCATTGCCTGCTTCTGCCAAAATTACTAGCCTACTTAATGAAGAATTTACTGTTTTAACGAGAATACTTCGTGACTTCATATCTGAAGGCAGGCGCTTCACAATATGCCTTGATGGCTGAACTAAAAAAGGTCTTACTGCGTCCTTTTTAGGAATTTCGGTTTGTTTTTTTCACTTCAAATCCGAAAAACCAATACATGCTCTGCTTAATTTGTATCTTGTGAAACATCCACATACAGGTGAACAAATTGCTAATTGTTTTGAAAAATACCTAAAATATTGGAATATTTCCAGAGAAAAAATATTGCTTGTTATTTCGGACAATGGAGCAAACATGGTCAAAGGCATAAAGTTGTCGAGAATGAAAGCTCAAGCTGAACGTGATATACTTATTGAATTAGAAAGTGAGGTTAATGAAGAGCAGATAACAGATCTGGAAGACGATGAGAATATGACAAATAGTGAAGAGTGGGAACATGTTGACTTGATAGTTGATGTAATAGAAAACATAGCATTTAGAAGATTGGGATGCATTGCACATGTTATACAGCTAGTTGTAAAACTTGCATATGATGGTAAATATCATGGCTTACTTTTGAAGGTACGTGGATTAGTGGGAAAAGTTCGCAAATCTTCTGTTGCATTGGAAAAAATTATCAACAAATGTGGTAAGACTGTGATCAGTGACTGTTCTACAAGATGGAACAGCACTTACTTTATGGTTCGGAGATTTCTGGAAATAAAGACATCTATCAACGAAGTGCTTGGAGTCCTTAACATTGATTCACTTGCCAATAGCGAATGGATAATGCTTCAGGATTTTGTCAATCTTTTAGAACCTTTTGCCAATGAAACTGATATTCTTTAGACGGATGCACTTTCACTATCCAGTGTTATACCTTCAATACTTAATTTAGAATGTCACCTTGAGCAATTTGGAGATGCCAAAGATGTAGCAGTTAAAATGCTTGAAGATCTACGCCGTCGTTTTGCCGTTCTTTTGCAGTCAAACGATCCTAATTTTAATCCACTGCCATGTGCCGCATGTCTACTTGACCCCACATGTACAATAGCTCTTTTAGGTAATGAGCATACACAAATCAGAGAGTGTGCAAAGAAATGCATTTTGTCAGAGGCTAAAAAATCGGTGCAACATGATTTACCTTTAGCAAGTGCATCTACTCTTTCTGTTGAGATTGCTCCAGAAATAAATGGATTAACAAAATGGAAATTTTTAGCGGCAAAACAGCGAGTAGAAAAAATAAAGCTTATTCCAGGTAATGAAGCACAAAATGAACTCAACAAATATTTTATTGAAATAAGGAACAGCTCTATGTGCCAAAATGCTTTAAATTTCTGGAAGATGAGACGTGCTGTTTACCCACATATTGCACCATTAGCTGAAGACCTCATTGCAGCTCCTGCAACTCAAGCATATGTTGAAAGACCTTTTTCAATCTGTGGCTTGCTCACAAATGGACGGAGAAATCGAATGTCAGCGTCATTGGAAATGCGAGTTTTCTTAAAACTAAATTCTCATCTAGTCTAGATGATAATCATATAATCACTAGGCCCTTTATTTGTAAAATATATGAGTAATTATTAAAGTCTATACAATAACTATTCATTAGTTTTTATTGTTACCAAACTTGAGGAGTTTTTTTTATACCTAATAATTGAAATTTTTTTAAGTTTTAGAGCAATAAGGACAGGTTGTTGTTGTGTTTTTTATTAAGGGCGGTGGGCGGGGCTCTAAACTTCTAGCCATGGGACTGGGTGTATTACATTTAATTAAGTTCTCATTTTTTTGTTTGTTTATAGAACTAAGACTTACTTCTTTTAATTATATATGCCTATATTATTTATAAATTATACTAAATTATAATTAGATGAGATAAAAAATTTATACGACAAACGAAAATTGAACTAAATAAAAACTAAAACTAAAATTATTTTAAGATAAACTGAATAAAAACTAGAACTAAATTTATTTACTGAACTGAATAAGAACTAGAACTAAAAACTTTGCCTCTAAACTGAATAAAAACTAAAACTAAAATTATTTTCCGAACAAAAATATCACTGGTATTTGCTTTCAAAATTCAATTTGTCAAAACAGTCTGTTTCAGTGTCATTATCATTAGAAAATTGAAATATAGAGTTTTGCTCCATTTTTATACATGGTTTTATATAAAATTTTGAAGCATAAATAAAAAATAAAATTACTTATTTAGCTTTTAGATTAAACTCTCTCACTATTAACTTATCGTCCTCAATAATAGCATATTTTCCAGCGTTACGCTCAATCTTCATCTTTTCACTTAATTCGCGTCTTATTTTGTTAGTTTCAAATGAAAATCTTCATTAATAAAAATACCTGTACCTTTCAGCATCTTTGCGTTTTCCAAAATTTGTTCTTTGTCTTTATAATTTAATAGTTTGAGTATGATTGTTCTGGGTTTATTCTTTATTTTCTCTGCGTTAAAGCGTCTTTCGAAACGGTGCCCTCGTTCAATAATAATGTTACTTATTTTTAACTGATCATTAAATATTTGTTGAACTTTTTTTTCAGTTTGATCCCATGTTTCTTTTTCATTTTCTCGTACACCGTCAATTCTAATATTAGAATTGTTCTAATAATAGAATTAATAGTTTTCTAATTTTTTCTTGTAGTGCATCATTTAATTTGCTTGCTTCGTTCTGCGTTGTTTTTAGCTGTACGCTCTGATTTACAACTTTAGTAATTTCTGTATTCATTAACTTTTTAAGTTCTTTTTCGACGTGTACGAGTTTTTTTTATTAATTAAGGTATCTTGAGTGAACTTAATACTTTTTTGTAGATCGTCAATACATTTCTGCAAGCTTTGTTGCTTTTTTTCAACTTTTGAAATACGATTTGTTATATTTTCTATTGAATGTAAAATTTTATCCATTTGGTCGTTTTGTATTGAGGCATTTCCTGATACTATTTTTAAAAGCGAACTTTCTTGCGCTTTGAACTTTTCCTCCATTATAATTTCAATTTCTTTTTTACTTGCCATTTAATAGATTATGTGTAAAGTATTTTCAGATAATTACTATTTACTAATTAATTAACAGTGAATTTCTTCTTTTTTTATTTATAAAAATACGCTAATTAAAAAATGTGCGTCCGTTCACTATGAAAACCAGATGTGAAAAAAAAAAAAAAAAAAAAAAGTTTTAATGGTATTCTTAGATATTTGAAATATAACATATAGTTTGTGAAAGAAATATGAAGCCAGAAAAGTTACCACCCACAGATCGTGCTGCTTATTTTCATGGTCTTCTCCAGGTTACTGAATGAAAAATGCTAGATGAATCTTTCAACATGGATCCAAAAGAATGGGGATGGAAATTAGATAATGGTTTTTTTCCCCCAATACCAACAGATAAAGATGTGGTACCACTCAATATATTAAAAGTGATTCGCTATGATTGTAAAACTTTGTCAAGAAATATGTGCGTGTTCTTGCAGAAAAAACTGATTAAAATGTATGTCTGCATGAGGTGTGTAAAGACAAGTTTTTTTTTTTCCAGATCCCAATCTACTTACATTGCTTGGTGAATTAGCGGACAAAACAGTTTGTCGTAAAGTATTTGAATTATTTAGAGAACGCCTGAATAGAAACTACACTTATCATGTGCCATTGTGTAAAAAAGTAAAAGCCATTTTTTACACTTTCATTGCAGTGTGTCCTAAGTTCATAATCCTAAATATCAACAATTGTCGACATTCATGCTGAGAATTTGTCGTTATGATGAACACGTGTTCGTTAAAAAAAGGTTTTACTAAACCTAACAAAACAATTGAATGATAGTCATAAGAAATAGAAATATCTATTTCTTATAACTATGATTGAATTTAATCGTTTTATAAAACAAACCAATCACCAATTAAAACGTTATTTTATCCAGTTATTTACACATAAATTTTAAGAGTGTTTTTTAACGCTTTATTTCGTTTTAATTATTGTCTTCCTACGCAACTGTGGTTTTAAATTTAAACTTTAGTGAGTAATATTTTAAGTTATATAATAAGTGTAACCATTATTTTTTATTTTATTTTATTTTCCATTTCTCATCATAATAATGCAGAAAAAGCAAAATACACTTGCAGATAATGGAGGATAAATGCGCCACTCGTAAGGATATTACTATTGACGTGATACTTTTGGATCTGGATACTTTTCATCACTAGTGTCTCAACAGAACATAATCAATCTTGATTACCAAACTAACGGCGAGTTGCTACATCCTTTTTTCCAGGATTTAGTACTCCTTTTCTCCAGTATCAGTAACTGGAGTCGCTTTTGTAAAGGGCATCGATGACTTCGCAGATGTTGCTTTAGGTGCAGATCGAATCAATGATTCTGTCAGATAAATTAGACTTGAGAATGATGTGATACTCATATTATTCACTATAGATTTAAAAAGTTGGGAAAAAGCTGGGATAGATCTACATCATAAAAAAATACTTCATACATGTTAAATACATTTCTTTCAAAATTCAATATAATTATGCAAAAAGTAGCATAAAATATATTATAGAATAAATAAAATTTTCTATATAAAAATTGTTTAAACTTTTACATTCTAATTATTTTGGCTGCTCGTTTAAGAACTTTGTCTTTAGTGTTAAATACTAAAGTCATAATATTTGCAATTTCTATTTTAACATTTAACAGTTTTATTGCCATATACATTATGACATTGATACTATATTGTAAAAATATGGCTTATAAAAAAACTAATTCTGAAAATTATATATGAAATTTTTGTTTGTAGAAATAAGAAAAAATGTTGAAAAATCAAATGTATACGCTAGAACACGAGTCAAAAGTTAAACATGCTTAAAAATGTTGTAATAACATTTTCTTAAACTAATTGACTAATAACTCATCAGAACATGTTAAAAAAAAAAATCATTTTTATAAAAAAATATGAATTAAATATTTATATTTACATATATACATATATATGATTTAAACAAATCATAAATGCTAAAACACTCTTTAGTGTTTTAAATGCCTAAATTTAATGTCCTTTTTGAAAAGCTAATTTATTCGATTTGGAAATCACGAACCTTTAATTATGGCTGCAAGTTCATAGCATGATTTTTATTAATTATCAAAAAAAAAAAAAGCTAAATGTTATACAGCTTAATGTAAAAGCAATCATTTAATCATTTAGAGCCAAGTTCACGTGCAAAAAAACTGCGTTCAAGAAACTACTTGGTAATTAAGAAGAACATCTGCTTCTGATAAACCATCTTCATGAGTGAAGGACACTTCATCGTGATCATATTTATTTTTGTTAAATAAATCTGTATTCAACATGCTTGTAGAAGTGTGTATTGATGTTGAAAATAACTCTGCACGCTCTGGTTGGATTGGTTGAAGATCTATATATTCCTACAAAATAAACGAACATGCAGCTAATCATAGAAAGGTTTTTAAACTTCTTAATATTTAAACAATTAAGAACATAACAATAATTGGGGGATTAAGGCTCAGTTTGTAACAAAAGAAAAAAACACAACGATACATATGTTTAATAATTAGCATTTTAATTACAAACAGTTAAAAACTACTTGTGGTTTTACTTTTATTCGTTGAAAAGTAAATAACAGATTAGTAGATAAACAATAATTTTTTTATTCAATTACTTACTGTAGAACTTGCATTCAATAGCATTCGTTCTAGATCTTCAATTAGTTGTGAAAATGTCGGACGTTTTGATGGGATTTCTTTCCAACAATTTAGCATAAGTGCATACCTGCAAAAATGAAATTAAAAAAGTAATAACAAATTTTAAGTTTGTGAAGATATCATAAGTTCTGTGAGCTATTAGGCCGGGTGAATAAAAAATGCGATTGGTTTTAATATATATATATATATATATATATATATATATATATATATATATATATATATATATATATATATATATATATATATATATATATATATATATATATATATAAGTATTCGCGCAAAAAAGAGCAATTGCTCAAAATTTTTATTTACATAAGGTTGAGCAATTACTCCAAAAAAAGTAAAAGTATTTGCTTCTTTTTTGGTTACCCGGCCTATTGAATTATTTGAAAAAAAAAATATCATTAATAAAAAACTAACATATCATCAGTACAATTAGGTGGTTTTTCCATTCGATAGCCTTGCTTTAATAAATCAAACATATTTTCCAATGCAATTCCAGGGTAAGGCGATCCACCTGAAAATATTGTTCATCATTTTAGTTAAAAGATTGACAAAACATAATAATCAAGTATTTTTAAAAAAATTGTATGAACCTAAGTACCAGGTTGATTGTACTTGCCCAAACCCAAATGTATGAACCTAAGTACCAGGTTGTTTCAGATTGTGTAGATTAATGGAAAAAGCATTCAACTTAAATAAAACTTTAAGACTTGATAGAAATAATATGTTTGGTACTAAATTAAAAGTTTTTGACAACTTGTTTGATGTTCTTGTCATTGTTAACAACATTGATGTAGGAATAGAAAAAGAAAAAAGCAGATGTATACTTAACTTAGAGTGTTGTCAACGCTTGTTTTTGCTGAAATTTGAATTTCATAAAACAAAATACATAATCACATTACATTAATCATTTTATACCATAATTATATGGTATAAAACATTATAAAGATGAAAGTTGGTTAAACCCTTTTTTCTAAAAAATTTTAAAACTCAATTTCTACTATAGCATATTTCTGAAACAAATTGTTTATTTATTATTAAATACCTATTTTTTAAATTCATTTATACAGCATTTTTAGAAAAAGAAGAATAAAGCAAAAAATAATGAAAAAAATATTGTTGCCCCATGCCAAACCCTCAGCCGATGTTTAATATTTAATATCTAATATTTAATGTCTAGTTGTATTAAATAATACCATATTACAAAATTCTTGTTTTTAGAAAAGTGCTCAATATTAGTCAAATTTATTGTTATATAAAAATTTCGAAACAAAGCCATTTATAATTGAAATCTTTACAAACCTTGAAAAATACTTTAACTCTAAAACTTGACAAAACTTGGAACATGTGTAAACATATATCTAGTAATCAGTACAACCACTTCCTGAATAACACAATCACTTCCACATATAAAAAGACTGATCCTAAACTAAAAAATCGAATTAAATAAACAAGGCAAAAAAAATTCAAATTAACCATGATATTCATAATCAAAATGAATATCATGTTTTTTTTAGTGTTATGAAATAACACTCAAATTAACATGATATTCATTTTAGTGTTATGAAAAAATCATTTCAGTGTTATGAAAAAATTTGAATTAAGTTATTAATTGCTAATTTAATCAATAACTTAATTCAAATTTTTTCATAACATTGAAAGACCACAAAAAAACTTTCTAAACAAACCTACTGCTTCTAAACAAACCTACTTCCTGTCAAAAAATAATGTTGGAAGGATTTCAAAATTCATTTTATCTAATATTAATTCTAAGCTGAAAGCTATTTTTTGAACCGATGGCAAAACACTCAGAATGTTATAGATTGATTTTAAAGAAAAGCTAATAGTCTTGCATGGTAGTCAAATAGTTTCTTCCATAAACTGTAGTTTAAAAGAGAGCCCTAATAAACCAGACCAGAAAAAGTTTAAAAACTTAAATAATTTTTTTTTTTCTAAAATGAAAGACTGCCTGCCCTATCCGAACCCTTAGCCAATGTAGCAGCACTCCATTTGGGGAGTAAGAAAGCAAGCCTGTAGAAACCTCCATGGATGTCAGAATACTAAGCTATCACTAAATACTCAACGAGCACTCCAAACAAAGAAGCTTAGCAAGTCTTTTTGGAAGTGCTGGGATGCAAAATATCATTATCAAAGAGACAAGGACCATCTCAATGTATTAGCTGAAGAACTTATAGAATGTAATATTTTTATTGATACAAATCAATTAGAAACAGGTGTTTGGCATGGAGATATAGATACCACTAGAATTTATAATCATGTAACCCCCCCCCCCCAGTTTATAAACTATTGAGTTGATGGTACTCCAAAAGGTTTAGTGTATGCTGGAGGAAAAGAAAGTTGTCTAAAGATAATAAGAGAAAATAGAGAATGCGTAACTTTACACCCTTTTGTTTCCTTTGGAGGAGATATAGCAATGTGCCACATCATATTCAAGGGAAAAGAGATTAGTGCCCACATGGTTCCAAAAGAAGCATTTATATGAATTCCAAACCTTCAAATCTCCACAAATGACAGTGGAAGTCAGGATCACAGTACATTTCCAAGTGCATGTCAAATGTTTGACCACTTTTCAGAAAAAATAAAAATAAAATGGCCTGTTGTTGCCCTATCTGATGGTCACTCTTCAAGATTTGACAGTGATGTATTGACATTTTAAAGAAGCAAAAATATTACACTTTTTATCACTCCACCTGACACAACTGGCATTACCTAGCTCTTTGATCAAATCAATCAGAAATTGTTCTCTGAGTACAGAAGTGCTAAATCTGTACTTTATTCTTTGTTTATGACAATCAACAGAGGTTTCATGAATATACTTACAGAGTTATGGCCAGAGTAGGCATCAAAACAAACAATCATAAATGAAGATAAAAAAGTTGCTATTTCAAGTGGAGGACTCAGTGTTAAGTGGATGCAGAGAGATAAGTTTTTATGAGCTGAGTTGTGTATTAATGAAAATACCGAAAAAAATTAATTATCAACAGCAGTAACAATTTCATCTCCAAGATGTTTGCTATGGCTCAGAAAGATATTGGAGACATAAATAAAAAAAGTGCCATGGTAGCCTATCAAACGATATCTGATAAATCAATATCACTGGAAGAAATACCTAACTTATTGCCAGTAACCAAAGTAACACCTAAAATAAACAAGGAAAATGTTAGAGTTACCCAGATTCACAGCTCAACGAAGGGAAAAAAAATATTGGAAACGATTTCTCTAATCAAGACAAAAAGGAGAAAGATAATAAAGAAAGGAAATCCAAGCAACAACAAAAAAATTGAGATATTCTATAAATGTAATGAAGAATGTACATGAAAAAGGACCCAAAAAATGCCTTCAGTTTGAGTCTGATAAAGATAACGTTGAAGACTTTGTTCCTATAACTAATTTTATTCAGAATACAACCTAGCATTCTCTATTTGTTGATTTTTGAATAAAGTTTACCTTATTCTTATATCTTATTGTTATATTTTTTATTCATAATTATTTAAAATTTGTTATGTTATTAAAAAAAAAAGATAAAAAGTTATAATTTTAAATTAAAGTCATAATTTATATTATTAAACTTTAAATTATCACCTAAGTTTGTTATACAGTTTTTGAAAATTTAAAAAAAATAGGATTTGTTCTGTGGACACATCTTTTTAGCACTGTTTTTGTAGTCTTAAGGCATCATTTCTGATAAGGTTCTGCAAACTTATCTTTAGAAGGGCTTGAAATTTTAAAATTATTTTGAAAAATGTGTTAATAGCTTGTAGACTTTTTTCAACGTCTTCATAATTTAGAATACTTTTTAAAGATTATATGTAATATTTTTTATTTATGACTTAATATTATATTTTTTATTCAGATTATTCAATGTTTTCAGAGTTTAATTTAAAAAAATGAGTTTTATGTTGGTTTATTTCAAACCTGACATTCTGAGGTCCTTTTACCTGCACTGTTATATTTACTTTTGTAGCTCTCAAAAAGCTCTATCTAAATGTATGATCAAACATTTACTCCACTAGGTAGATGTCTCTTTTGGTAATAAAAACTAAAATGACTGTGGAAAAAAGTATCCAGACAAAATTTTTTCTTTTCTTTTTCGTCATTTATTTCTTCAATATTTAGTTCATCCTCCTTTATTAGTTAATACTTCATCAATTTTCTTTCAGGCATTTACTCAACCAAGTTGTTACACCTTGTTATATTTATAAAATCGGATTTATTCTGAGAAAATCGGATTCATTTTCTTGTATCTGTCTTTTTTTGTCAATATAAGCTTACCAATTTTAATTACCAAAACTAATTTATAAGATCAGAAAAAATTTAAAAATTTTTAAAAGTCATTTTTTTTAATTGATAGATTGCCAGCCCAAACCAAAGCCTTTGTTGATGTAGCTGAACTAGCATGTTCTACCTATTTGTCAGTTGATGAAGCAGTACTCCTTGCATGTTTTACTATATGTAAGTAGATGCAGCAGCACTCCTCGCATGTTTTACCTATTTATTGGTTAATTTAGCAACTTTAACTCAGATAAAACTCAACTTTTTTCAGCTAATCATTATTGCAACAATCTAGATCTTCTTATATTTATGAACGGTAATGTACTTGTTCGAGCCGATCTTCAAATAATTTCTCTTATAGACAAGGTGCAAGATAAATGATAAATAATAAATTCAACATCATTTAAATTAAAGGATTACTGTAACAATTGCTAAACAAACCAATTAATGAAACAGTCAACAAAAATAGTAGAAATGAAATAACAAAAACAGTTTAAATCAATAGTAAAAAAGTAAAACAAACTTTGGCATATATAACTATAGGAGCCACTTATATAGATAACCTGATGTCATAATGAATTAGGGAGTTGCGAGGACTTCAAACATCCATTAATAAAAATTACTTTGACTAAGAGTTTGAGTTGAAGCAGCACAAAGTTTTTTTTATTATTCTTTTTTTTTTTTTTGCGCCATAACTGAAAGGATTAAGGTCAGCAAAAACAGCCAACAAATATATATCTAAATGCAAAATAATATATATGGATAATATGTATATAAGGATGTATATAATATGTGTATAAGGGTGTATATAATATGTATATAATGTTGTAATTTCCATATTTTGTGTTCTTAAAATGCATTTTAATTTTTCAGAAAACAAAGTTTAATAAAAAAAATAATTGCTGCTCCAACCAAAACCCTTAGTCGATGTAGCGGCACTCCTTGCATGTTCTCCCTTTTTAGTCACTTTATGTATGTATTAGTCACTTTATATTAAACTCTAGCAGCTACTTATTTTAGTACTACATCATCAGTAGGTATCTAATGCTGTGTTCGTAAAACTTTAAAGTAAAATATATGATCAATGATAAATTGAAGATATCATATCAATTTCTAGAGTAAAAGTTTATGCAATTAAATTTGTAGTAATATTTTTTATAAATCTCTTTATACAACAATGATTATAAATCCTTTTTTGTAAATCTCTTTATACAACAATGATTAGGCGTAATGTTATTTTTAATTTACTGAATACCATCCCCTTCCTTTTTTTTCTCCACTTCGAGCACTGTATATATATATATATATATATATATATATATATATATATATATATATATATATATATATATATATATATATATATATATATATATATACACACATATACATTACATATGAATATATTACATATAGCATTGAAAAAATTTTTTTTTTACCAAATGTTACAATTTCCCATGCCAAAATTCCAAATGACCATCTATAAAAATATACTTGTATACAAAAAAAAAAATTTGTTTTTAATTAAGAGCAAAAAATATTTAAAAAAAAAAAAAAAGTCTGTTTCAATAAAAAAAAAGAACATACATATCACTTTGTGTAGTATAAACACGATCAAACAAAGCTTCAATTGCCATCCATTTGACAGGTAATCGCCCCTAAATATAATAATAAAAAGATTTAAATAGAGAAGACAAAAGAAATAACTTTAGAGTGAAAATTTACAAAAAATTTTTACATCTGTGCATTTTCTATAATAATCATGTTCATGAACATCACGTGCAAGTCCAAAATCAGCAACTTTCAGTAAATAACCTTCACCAACAAGAACATTTCGAGCAGCTATGTCTCGATGGATGCACTAAAAAGTTATGTACAGTTTAACTTACTGCAACTTATAGACTGTAAATTAAAAAAGAAGTAATTTTGTTACTTTTTTTGAGGCCAAATAATTCATTCCTCTTGCAACTTGTAAGCAGAACGACATTAAATCGTATGATGTTATTTTCTTGGTTATCACAGAATTAGCTTGCGTAACAGGTCGATTGTCTTTCAGAAAAGACCGCAAATTACCATGGCGACAATATTCAACCACTATATATAACTTTCCTAAAATCCATTAAATAGTAATTTTTAAAATCCTTTTTCTATGCATGTTTTTTAAGTATGATAAGTAAATTTCATTCTTATCTTCATACCTTGCTGAGATGACACTGCAAGTAAATTCAGAATATTGATATGTTTTCCTATAGATTTCATTACTTCTATTTCAGATATAAAATCTTTTAAATCTTGTTCACAACAATCTTCTAAACAAAACATAACCAAGTCAAATAAACAAGTTCTATTTTTAAATGTTTTATGCAGAGAAAAGTTTATTCATTTATAAATATTGATACGATAAATAATAAAAAGGATGTTTAATTGCAATAAAAAATTAATAGTCATAAAACATCTGATATAAATAAAAATATTTAAAAAATATAAAAATATAGACTTCAATTTTTCAATTAAAAAAAAAAAAGTCAACTTAAAACTCCCATTTTATACCAAATACAAATTGTATGTTAGCTTTCCATTATTCCCTCAATAGTTAGGATGAACATGGAGATAGGTAACAGTGTGTATGTCTTCTGGTGTAATTTAGGTGTAATTAGGTATTTAAACTCCATCCAACTTGAGATGTGGTCAGAAAAATAGTATAGCAAGATTCAAATTAAATTCAGCTTTCACACTACCAGTTACTAACCATCTTTTGATAATACATTTGAATGATATGGTGATTTGGTTTTTCCCAATCATGCTTGATATACCGCAGGAACTTATTTTAAATTGCTTTAACTCTTTGATTTACACAGTTCTTGTGCACTTGACCAACGATTTGTAAAGGCCATTGGTGACATGCATAGAGGGTCTGTTTAACGCTTCAAAATCTATGTTGTTGTTGTTGTCTCTAACAAAGGTCATGAATCTTGAGGGCTAGAGAATAGATGGGCAAACTTTTAAAATTTTGATTTTGTATTGCATTTTGTGATTTATCTCTAAATAATTTACTTAATCATAGGAAGTCTATTTAAATGTTAAATCATTTTTGACCCAGTTTTTCGTTTGGTACATAACCCAAGTAAAACATGTTTAGAACATTGATAATGGCCATTTGTGTTGCTTTGCATTTCCCATTCAATTATTTTAATTTACCTAATATCTATCTTCTTTTCGAGCTGAGGTTCTGCGCTCAGAGGCAGATGTAATAACTACACATACACTATCGCTAGCTGTTTCTGCTCTAATTTATTTGTTGTATATTGCTTATTGTTTTTATTGATGATATAAGAGAGTTGTGCGAACCAGATTATTTATGATTTTAAAGTCTTGTCAAATTTGACTATAATGAAAAAACTAAATTATTGACCCATGCTATTAATGTCCTTTGTTTTCAGTAACGGATACAGAAGTTTTTTGGGAAGGTACAATGTTTATAAAAAAAGGATTTTTGCCTACTTAAAAAAAGAAAAGAAAAAGGTTGCTGAATTCTTTAAAATTTAAAGACTTTCATATTCTTGTGGTGGGCGGAGGATACATATGCCAAACTTTAATTCTAACCCCGTTCCCCATCTTTTCCTTGATGAAGTATGCAAGCATTTTTAATTTCTTTTTTAGCAACTAAACAAAAACGCTGCGTTTTATTTTCACTCGAAATTATTTACTTGGATAATTATAAATAATTAACAACTAATAAACATCTTTTTTTAGTTAACAGTATTCAAAATTTTTTTTCAAGAAAACACAAATGGGTTGAATTTTAGATTATTTAACTATTTTTTGAATTTAATACATTATTAAATAAAAATAATAATACATTATTAAATAAAAATAATAATACATTAAATATGATTAAGAAAATTTAATTTCATTGATTTAAGAAAAGATATTTAAAACATTTTATTTTGAAAACTATCCACCCCCCGCAATTAATTTGTAAAAACTAGAATAAATGCTTTGCAGCATTTAATTTATAAACAACATGGCCTAAAGTTACAACTTCTTAGTTTAGTTTCTACTATTTTTGTCTTTAAATGAAGTTATAAGCAGTTTCCAAGTGGCCCGTTAAAATTTTTTAACTTACTATAATATATGAAACACTTCTGTACAAAAATGAGAATGTTCCATTTATTTTTATATGTAGCGTCCTGACTACAAGCATTTACTGATCAAGAGAATCGATTCAGCAATTTTATAATAATAAATTATAAACATATGATTTAGTAATTTTATAACAACAATGCATTATCATATTGTTTTAAAATTAATACTAAACTAATACTTTTGCATTTTAAAACACAAACTCAGCTAAAGGAATTGTAATATACTACAATTTGAGTTGAATGAATTTTAGTATACTAAAACTTGAGTTGAATTGATTGTATTATACTACAACTAGAGTTGAATGGATTATAATATACTACAATCTGAGTTCAATGGATTTTAATATACTATAATTTGAGTTGAATTTATTGTGATATACTACTAATAAAAAACAAGAAAAGTTAAATAAAAGTATACAAAATAGATAATTGCAATATGCAAGCTAAAGCGCACTAAAAACACAATTATTAAAATATTAACATTTTTAATGATTTCAAACTGTTTACCCTTCAGCATTTTGACAGCAACTGTTTGAACTCCAGTGCGATTCGGTAAATCTCTTGCTGTTGCACGAAAAACTCTACCAAAAGCTCCCTCTCCCAATAAACAATCTGTTTCTAACTGTTCAAGTTTTATCTCCCAAGCAGGATCTGGAGCTATTTTTAAATTGTATTTTTGCTTATCATTTACTGGATTATTATTGAGTGAATGCCTGAAACGTCGATTGGCATAGGAGAAAGCAGAAACAGAAGTAACCATGGTAACACCACTAGTATTATTATCTCCAAGATTAAGAATCACAGTTTGTGAAGGTTTGATGTAGTTGATGTTACTGTTTTTAAATTTTTCTTTGCTACGAACACGACAAATAAAAAAAAAAAAAAATGCAACAAAAATTAGCCCAGCAAGCATTGAAGCTATGACAATAAAAATAACTGTTTTTTCTACGGATTCCTCTTTGTAGATTTTAATGTTTGCTTTCATTGGAGGGGAGACAGTTGTTTGCATATATTCTATTTAGAAAAAAAAAAATTATAAGCACAAATTCTCATTATCAAACAATCAATAAAATAATTATAAAAATTAACTAAAGATTTATTATTAATTTACAATTTTACATCTCACAATTTTATTTTATAAGATCAAAATATATTGTTTCTTAACTACTGCAAATAAAATGATAAAGTACATATTTATCTATATGTATGAAGAAAAATAAAAATTACTAAAACCTATATACAAATCCCTGTTAACAATATAACATACATATGTGTGTTCTTGTAAAAACACAGACTTAAAAATTTCTAATCATTTTAAAATTTATTTTACTATTAATAAAAAATCTAATAAAAATATTGCAAATGTAAAAAAGATTTTTATATGTTATAAAAAATGCTATGATGAATATAAAAAATAAGACAAAAAGAAAATCCTATTGAAATGATAAAAATATATATATATATATATTTTATAACCCAGCAACTAAAAAAATTAATGCAAATAAAATATTACTTGTATGCAATATTTGAAATGGGTATCTATCATAACCATACTTATTTCCAGCCATTAATGTATAATTACCAAAATCTTGCTCTGAAATATTAGTGAAAAAATAATCTAGTCTGATATGATTTATTGATGTACCTTTTCTCTGACTAATCTCTAAGACAGTTAGTTCTCTAAATGTTGGTCGTTTCCTTACATTAATTTTAGTTTCATTTGTATTTGGAATTGTCTTGTTGTAAACATATAACATTTCAAAATGAGGGTAGGGTAAAAATGCAGTAACATAAACAGGGACAGTTAAATTTTGACCATAGTCGGCATAAAAAACTTTATGTTTGTCTGTCGAATATATTATTGGTTTAGAAAATACTTTCTCTAAAACATAAAAAATTATAAATACACAAATTGAACATTATTAAACATAATATAAGTTATAATAAATAAATATATAGTATATGAATATAGTTTGTAAACAATAAATAAATATATATTAAAAACTTGAATAAAATACATGCTAAATAAAAAACTTACCATATATTTCAACAGTCATTACATGTTCTATCTTGCCATATTTATTTTCCAAGATGCATTTGTAAATACCAGCATCATCGAGTCGCACCTCTTTTATACTTAGTTTTAAAAAATTTGGTGAGAAGGAATAACGTAAGTTAGATCTTGCTTCAATCAGTTTATCATTTTTTAACCTAAACAAAAACAAATACAAAAAGTTAAAAAAATTCAAAAACAACTATAAATAAAAAATATCAATATTATCATAGATTTATCTATAATAATAAAAAGCTTAGAATGATTAAACGAATCGGTGAATTTTAAAAGGGCGAAAGTACAACTATGTAAAATTTCGGGAAACTAAAAAAAAAAAAGCATTTTCCCTCATAGTAAATTTTTGTTAATGGTTTAATAATTTTTATTTGAAGAGAATAATGTTTTTTACCTTCAAAAAAAATAATTATTGAACCATTAACAAAAATTTACTATGAAGGAAAATGCAGGTTTTTTTAGTTTCCCGAAATTATTGGACTTCCACCCATTTAACACTCACTAATTCAAATAATATGTAAGATAAAAGAGTAGAAATACTATAAAACATTCAAATTTCCTTAATAGGATTTAAAAAAAAGAAATTACCATGTGATACTAATAGGTGAAGCACCTACAGCAGTACAATCCAAATCTAATTTATTCATCACTAACTCAACAAGCAACGAAATGTCATTTTTTATTCTCGGCATCAGATCTATAATAAAATAAAAGCATATAACTTTTGTATCACTAAATAAAAAAATATTTGCTTATTTAATAGTTTCATTGTCTTAAGCGTCTAAATATAAAATAGAATGTTACTAATTTTTAAAATGGATATTTACAAATGATGGAAAAAAAATTAAGATAAAAATAAAAAATTAAAAAAAAAAACGTATTTAATTAAAGAAGCTATTAATGTATTTTTTTTAATTTCAAATATTTTCTATTACTCCTTTTTATATTTTAAAAAGCTGTAAATATTGAAAACCTTGAAACAATTTTAATATATTTACAAAAAAAATTTGCACTTTTTACATTAGATAAGTGATGCTTAAGCAAAACATTTACTTAAAACAAATACTCGAAAACATTAAAACTTAAATCAAAGATTAAACATATTTGACTGTTGCTTTGACGAGCGCAAAGTAGGTCTGACAGTAATTTTCCCAATGAATATTGGCATTAAAAAAAAATAAGTAATAAATAAAAAGGCGTAAAAACTACCTGATGTGGGCAGTAGATCAAATATCCTTTCAACAGATTCTTCACTTACAGCTGTAATTTTACACCCATAGCGACCAGAATTATGGGGTTTATAATGACCAATAATAAGTTTTTGACCTTTGTCAGTAAATGTTACATTAGGTTTTTTATTAATAACAATACCATTGTATGTCCTACAAACATTTTAAAAAAACTTAATACACAGTTACTACAAAAGTGTTTAAAAAATCAATACACACAATGAAATAATATACTTAAACAGTAAGTAATACACAGAAATAATATACTTATCAAATCACAAATTTAATTTTACAATCAAAACTATATTTCATACATATAACATATAATGAAAAGTTTAAAAAACAAACAACAAAGATGTTTAAAATGTGAATAATGTCAAATTAGTTACATTTAAGTTATAATCATTTAAACAGTTCATTTTAACTTACCAATCAATTTTTTTAATTAATTCAACAGAAAGACCAACTGAACAATCTAATAGTCTAGATGAATTATTTTCTCCTATTTTCAATATATAATTAACTGGCTCTGTAAAATTCAGCCCAAAAACTAAAAAAAAATATTACAATTAATATCCAATATTAAAAAAAAAAAAAAAAAATTTAGCTTAGATATTATTAACTTACATGATACAGTTACATGCATGTTAAAAATATGAAATAAAAGAGATTAACTATACCTAATTTTGAAATTGATAAAACCAAAACAACACACCAATCTGATATCATTTTGCTATATGCAATATTTGTATTTTAAAAAAAAAAAACAGCATCAAATCCAATAATTTTCTTTTTTATAAACAATAAAATCTACACAAAAATTTAAATCACAGTTTATTTCCTGAAAAACATTGTTCTTTTTGACTGGATTTATATAATAAAAGTTAAACTTAATATTTATTATATATACACATAGTTCACAAACATTATTGAAACATCATCTCTGCTTAAAACTCATAAAAAGCCAAAAAGTCAAACAGCACGTTTGACTTTTTGGCTTTTTACGTTCTAAGGCGTAACTAAAGTTTCCAGAAATAATTGTTATAATAGATTAAAATTTTAAATATCTCAAATTAAAAACAAAAATATATATATGATGAAAACTTCAACAAAACATTATAACTTTTTTAAACAACAGTAATAATAACAACAAAATTTGTGATATCTTTTCAAAAATTTTGACCAATTTTTATTTCATTTTAAGTATGACTTATAACACTCAATGTTGGTAATCAAGTTTTTATATTAAAAAAAAACAATTTTGAAGCAACACATTTTTCAATAAAAATTTACTTCTCAATAGCATTTTTAATCTTTTAATTGAAAATAGCACGTGGAAAAAATTAATCCAAAAAACTTAATCATATAAAATAAGCTGGATCAAACTTTTATTATATGCTAGTTGATTCATATGAGAAAATAATTTTATAATTGGATAAATTTAGATTCAATAAATTAAGCTTTATTTAATTTATGAATGTATAAGAAGTTTGTTATCACAATGCGGTTAAAACTGCATTAGAGAAAAAAATGATAAATTTAAATTGAAACTAAATAAAAACAACTTGAGGAAATTAAAATTTGTTTTTTACTGTACAAAACCTTTGTTTGAAACATATTTAGATATTATTACAATTATTTAATTTAAGTCTTATTTTTTAAACTTAGGTTGTACATAAAAAAAATGAGACTATTTTGAGTTCAAAGTTTATATATATATATATATATATATATATATATATATATATATATATATATATATATATATATATGTATATATATATATATATATATATATATATATATATGTATATATATAAATATATGTATATATATACATATATATATATATATATATATATATATATATATATATATATATATATATATGTATATATATACATATATTTATATATATACATATATATATATATATATATATATATATATATATATATATATATATATATATGTATATATATACATATATTTATATATATACATATATATATATATATATATATATATATATATATATACACATATATAATATATATATACAGGGGCGGATACAGGTTGTAAAGATAGGGGGGGCACAAATAGGGTGGGGTTTAAGGGGAGGGAGTAAATAGCAGAGAGGCAGATAAGTATAGCTTCATACATGATACCAAAATTGTTAAGAGTTGAATGTTTTTCAGCCCACCGTGTTTCACAGAATAATTTGAACTTTTGTGTGGTTATTTGGTCCTTTTTCTCTCTGTTACCATTTACTTCCGAAACAGCCTGCTCTAATCTTCTGCTTCGTTTTGGCGAGTCTTTAAAAAATATTCCAAGCTCCTTCAGTGTTTCTAACATAATGTGAATCTCTTGCAAGTCACAGCTCTTACACAATGCTAAATTCAAGTCGTGACTCCAACAATAATGGTACACTGCTCGAGGGGATTGCTGGGTGAAACGTGCTGCCAGGCCTTTGTTCTTCCCAGCCATGTTGCCAGCCCCATCCATTGTCTGGGATCGACAATTTGCAATTTCAAGCCCAGCATCCGAAAGAGCATCTCCAGGCATAGAGCTTCTCCAGTGATAGATTCACAGGGCAAAAATTCAAACAAACGTTCAACTGGTTTATGCCCTACAGTATACCTTAGAACAAGTCCCAACAGCTCCCAATTACTGCTGTCAGTAACCTCGTCACATTGTATGCCATATAATGGTCCCATCGGTTGGGTTTTAATTTGTTAACACTTGTTCATACTGTTCTTCATCACATCTAGTGAATATCTGACCTGAGAATGGATCAACATAATTATAAATAAAAAATTAATCAAATTTTAGGGGGGGCACAAGCCGGCTGTGCCCCCCTCTAAATCCGCGCCTGATATATATATATATATATATATATATATATATATATATATATATATATATATATATATATATATATGAGATAAACTTGTATATGTATGTGTGTATATGTATTCATATATGTGTGTGTATGCATTGTGTAATTGTACTTTTGTGTGTATGTGTATTTGTATATATGTATACACACATATATATGTGTATTTGTGTGTTCATATGTTTATGTGTGTATGTTAATAATACTTTAATAAATTAGCTCCTCAAATTTGGGAAAAGTTTATTAAATTTACTTGTCCATCCAATTAAGGCGTGGTTGAGCCAAACCACTTAAGGTTATTATTATTATTATTGACTTTTTATATTTATTTTCCATTTTATTTATTATCTACTTATCATTTACTTTTTACTGTTAATAATATTATAATATTGCTATTATTACTATTGCTATTATTGTTATTACTATTGGGCAATTCCATGTGAAATCTTTAAATTTTTTTATAAATGCAACCCTAATTCTCAGATTTTGCTGATTTTTACACCACTCAAAGATTTTATTAAGTTATGAACATTCCCAAAATTTTATCATCTAATTTCAAACTGTTTCAAATGACTATTCAAACTTTGCCTTCAACCAACAAAAATCTGCCATTTAAAAAAATGGCTCTGTCATTGTTTCTGTTCTGTGTGTAGTGAAAACCTGAAGATGTGTACACTTACATAATAGGAAGCAAAGAATCCGATAAAACAACTTTAAATATTAAAAAATAACACCTGTAACTTTGATCTTTATCACAATTTTACTGAGGCAAGTTTAATTACAAAGAAAAGGCGATTAAATGCTTAATACACAGCAGTTTTAGTTAAATAATTTTCAAAAAATTTTTTCACTCACCTTGAGCTTATTAAGACCCTCCCCCAATATATTCAATTTTATTCAAAGATGCGGAATCCCAAAAAGGACTCTGGTTTGAAAGTCACAAAAAATTACTTCTTCCCAGTTTTTAGTATCGAGGAGCTCTAAAAATATAAAAGTTTAAGGACAACTAATTGGAAAAATGTTGAAACTTTTAGTTTTTTAAACAGGAGTCCTTAGAAATAATGGTGATAAGAACTCCAGGCTTAAAAACGTTTCAATTCATTCAATCCTATGATTTTTTTTCTTTTTGCAGATTTTAAGTCAGCTAACATGTTTAGAGCTTATGGACACCAGAAACCAGGGGAAAATAGAGATATGAAGCCAGAGTCCTTTAGGAAATCTGCATACCTGATTTTATTTGTTATGAACAAAGAAACTGTATCTCAAAACTAAAAAAAAAAATTATTTATTATTTTCTAATTTCTGTGACCATTCAGGTCATAAAAATTAGAAAATATAAACTCACTTATAGAAATAAAATTCCTAGCCTCCTGTTTATTATTACCCCCTTTCTTTCCTATTTCCAAAATGTGGACAAAAACTTGATTTGTCTATTGATTGAAAAAGTTTAACAAGTTTATTAGGCTAAATTTTGTTTAAGTATGTGACCAGTATGTTTTCTAATCATTTCTCTTCCTTTACTTACAACTTCTTCCACAACTCTAAATCCAATTGAAAAATATGGCAGAAAGTTGCAGTAAAAATGTTGCAGCAGTATAATGTAGAAAGTGATAAAATAATGAAATGCAGAAAGTGATAGTAAACATTAAATATTGATGTTTTTTAGCAATAATTCACATACCATTTGTTGGTAACTGGTCAATAGAAAAATAACTGTATTATTCAATACAATCAATTTAGTAAGTAAAACTTGTTTAGTTAAATAATAAAAATTTAATAAAATACTTAGGAACATTAAATAAAAAAGACAGATTATGATTCTTTGAACTTTCTTTATTCTAAACTTTCCTCATTAAATTTATCTACTGTAATTTAAAATGTATAAAAATGTAATAAATAGGGGGGGGGGGGGGGAGAGGTACGGGAGGGAGGCAGTCTTAAAAAAGAGGTGAGTAGGAATTTTTTTTTCTTATAGGTAAGTTTATATTTTCTAATTTTAAAGATCTAAACCACTCTCAAAAATTAGAAAGTAATAACTGAAATTTTTTTTTTTGATTTATTTTTCAAAATTTTAAGTTGTTTTACTGGATTCCTGGATTGTCCTCAAAACATGTAAGTGAACACATTTTCAGGTTTTCACTGCACACAGACACACACACACACACACACACACACACCCTCATCAATGATTTTTAGTCGGCAAATTGGACCCTTAGTCGGCAAATTGGAAGTTAGTCGGCAAATGTCGACCCTTTCGATATAGATTAGTCGGTAACCTAGACAAAAGACAGTCGGCAAAAGTCGTCATAGCAGTCGGCAAATTTTGGAAAACGAGGACCTTATTTTTTTTTATTATTATTATTTTTAGTCGGCAAAAGTTGTAATAGCACCCCCCCCCCCCCCCACGTGACACCTACACTGCACGCAGAACAGAAACAATGACCAAAACCATTTTTTAAACTAGCGGATATTTGTTGGTTCAAGGCAAAGTTTGAATAGTCATACCTTGACGTGTATTTCAGGCATCCCACTTTTAAAGTCCGTAAAAAACGATTCACGTTTTATACATAACATTTATTGAAAAGTATACTCTAACCCAAAAATAAAATTTATTTTATTGAAAACCATGCCCAAACCAAACCCTAAGCTAAACCTTATATATATAAATATATATATATATATATATATATATATATATATATATATATATATATATATATATATATATATATATACACATATATATATATATATATATATATATATATATATATATATATATATATATATATATATATATATATATATATATATATATATAAATATATAATATATATATATATATATATATATATATATATATATATATATATATATATATATATATATATATATATATATATATATATATATATATATATATATATATATATATATATACCGTTTAAACCTTTTATCATAAACTTTATGATTTGAGATTTTTTCCATAAGTACTTAACATTTTGGTAGATCCGCTCTTACAAATTTTTAATTGCTAAATTTGCAATTTTTACCAGTAGCGTAGGTAATTTTTAAACCTGTCAATTGAAAATGGTTTGCAAAAAATATTGTGATTAGACCCTGAGAACAAAAACTTATTGTTCATTACCTTTAAAATCTTATTAGTTTATTATCATCTTCAAATGAGAGAGGAACAAGTTTATTATCATTGAAATATTTTTTAACGATTCTAAAGATTCCCATCGTCGTCATTTTTTTCAAGTTCAACATAATTATGAACATATAAAAGCTTACACTTTGTTTCGTACATAAATATTTTACGTACATAAAATAACACTTTCGAACATCTGAAAAATCTAGTTATAACCCTGATCACTACTTCTTTATTGATATTGGTTCAAATTTAATGATGGATGTGTAATTGTTAAGATTTTCGTTTTTGGGTTATAACAGGTTTATGAAAAGAAGAAGGAAAAATGATACATATTTTGAGAGAATGTTGTGTTATTTTGAAAGCATTTAAAAGTTGCTGGTAATAACTCAAACGCATAAAACTACCATTAGAATAGATAGAAAAAAATGGCGGTAACTGATATAAATGCATTAAAAATTTAATGAATTAAATTATTTAAGTTACAAAAACTTTGAAAAAAAAAAAAACTATAAAAATGGTAAAGTATAAAAGTACACAAGTGATTATATGAAGCAAAAACAAAAAACAAAAAAATGAATGTAAAAACTCATTGTTAATCCGTTAAACCGTAAATACCTGGTTTTCGTCATCACGTAAAATGATCAAGTTTTAGTTTATGTTTCATTATGTTTTCATAAGCTAAAACCTACAGTTTTAGTTTATGAATACATAATGAAACATAACTCCATAAATATAAGAACAAGAATATAAAATATATAATATAAAATATAAGAACAAAACCCTCAACTTCAAAACATAAGAACAAGAAGTTTATAAAAGAATGTTTTATTTATCATAAAAGTTTTCATTACCGACATTTTTTGCAAATTTTACGTAGTTATGATCGTGCGAAAGCCTATACTCTGTATCATGCCTACAAATTTACTATTTCAAACATTTAAAAGATGCCCTAGTTAAAAGCCTGATTGCTAATCCGCTATTAACATTGGTATAACTCGTGTTAAATGATGAACGTGCAACGCTTAGATAAGAACCTTTGTAGTTTGCGCATTTCAAATAACTTTGCAAGCTCAAGGTTGAAGCTGAAACCTATAGGAATACTTGAATCCATTTTAAGTAAAAATCAGAATAGTCTGGATATTTCACTTTCCTTGTTTATAGCTAAGCTTTTTGTTGTTTATAACTTTTTTAGTTTTTATTATATAAAATATTATAATGATAATAACTTTGATTTAAAAAAAAAAATTTGTACTATTTATAATACCTCAATATCACTAAAATGATTTCATAAACTTTGTAACTCTTAATACGTACTCTTGAAAAAGTACTAAAATTATTTTTGATTTTAAAGTTTTATTATAAACAAGCTTTGGCTTAGCGATACTCTTTAAACAACTATAATATTTTAAAATGATAAAAAATTCTTATTCAACTAAAATTTCTTATCTAAGTCTTTGAGTGTTTTATGGGTTATAATATGTTTACGGAAAGAAGTATAGCAAAGTGAGTATGTCGTGAAAATATTGGTTTATTTAGAAAGTATTTAAAAAATGACGTTAAATATCCAAACTTGCATAGTTTCCAAAGAGTGGCGGTAACTTTGATCTTCAGCAATGAATTAAAATGATCTATTTACCTGTTATGATCTAGTTTAAATAAAATCTGATTTTGTGGTATGAAATGTACACTTTATCCAGTACTGTTTGTTTTTAGTAGAAAATTTTGTTTTTTTATTTAATCATAAAATCATCAAATTGCGTTACAAAAGCTTATTTACGTTACAAAACCAAACAACCAAAGTAGTACACGAGTGTTTTTAAGATATAAAAATAAAAAAACGAATACTACTTAATTATTTCAGAATATTGTGACAAAAGCTTTGGGTTTATGTTTGCAATATCAACTCTTTTACATGATTTAAAATAGTCCCATTTTCATAAAACAAATTATTATAAATAGTTGTGTAATTTATTGTTGTCATGGTTTTCAATTGCTTTACTCCTAGATTTTTTGTTGCCTTTAACTAATGTTTTTGCACACATTATTTTTATAACGTTGTTATTTATTTAACTAAAAGTCTAATCGAGTTTAGCCGAAAAAGCACAAGCTTATTTTTGTTTTTTAAAAGCTCTAACTTCTAATGCTAGGATTTTCTAAAGATCCAACAGCCAAAAATATACTTTATAATTGTTGTTACGAGTCAACATTAAAAGGAAATGAAAATATTTTCTTTGTTAAAAAATAAAAAACTGCAAAAACATTGCGCAAACTAAAAAATATTGCTATTGTAATATTTTTAGTAGTCCACGTGGACTTCTAAAAGACTACTTTTTTTTACAAACTCTTGAAAGAATAGTTGGAAGATAATATATATATTTTTAGTTATTTAGAGTCTCTAAAAAGTCTGTACGATCCTTTTCACAGAGCACTCTAACCAATACACCAAAAAAGATCATATGACTTGAATAAAAATAGTCCTCCAGAAAAGACTTTGCGACAAAAGTTCTAAATCTAACCTAAAGCTCTAAAATAATAAAAATGGTTAGATTAAAATAAATACGCAAAATTTTGCTCATAAGATAAATTTTGGGAATTTATTTTATCTCTTTCATATTATATATATATATATATATATATATATATATATATATATATATATATATATATATATATATATATATATATATATATATATATATATATAAATTACAAACAACAAATGAAACAGTTAGCGCTGATCGTGGAATGAAGATTTTTATTAATTTTAGCATTGAAAAAAATGACGGGCACCTTAAATACCAAAAAAGTATTCAAAGAACATAAAATAATAATACCAATTGTCACTTGACTAATTGTCGCGCGGACACAATACAATATTAAAGAATTTTTTTTTTTAAATAGCAACAACTTTTTGCAATAAATTTCATTAAAAAAAAGCAAAATTATAAAAATTAAAGAACAGCATTTTTTTTTAACGTTTTTTTTTTTGTATATTGATGTAGGACTTATAGTTTTTTCTCGAACTAATTTATTTTTCAGCCAAAACCCGCTATCATAACTATTTCACTGTGTCATAAAATGACTTTAAATTCAAAACTCTTTTCCCAAACAATTCCTTCGGAGTATGATAGTACTCAAGTTAGATATAAAGAATTTAAAATGTATAAAAAACATTTCCGCAAATTTTATTCTTGAATTTTACGGAAATATTTTCATTAAATATAAAAAAACTTGTACAATTCATTTGTTTCAGAATTAAAAAAAAAATTTAATTCACCCATTTTTTTTTTACTAGATAGTCTGGTTTCATCAAACCAAAAAATCGTCCCTTTCTTCCTAGATGGTCTGGGTTCACTAACCTGAAAATCGTCCATCTGCGCTTAATTAACTTACCAATTTTACTGATGATTCACATGTAAAAAGAAGCTAGAAGCTCATCTTCTCATAACAAAAGAAAAATACTTCATACATGTTTAAGACATTTTTTTTTCAAAATTCAATATAAAGCAACTATGCAAAAAGTAGCATAAAATATATTATAGAATAAATAAAAATCAACATAAAAAATAATACATTTTTCTACATAAAAATAGTTTCAACTTTTACATACTGATTATTTTTTCCACCCGTTTAAGAACTTTATCTTTAGCGCTCAAAACTTAATTCCCATTGTATGAAATTTATATTTTAAGATTTAAAAGTTTTATTGGAATGACAATGTTACTATATTGATATATATGAACATCATACCATCAGTACCATCATAGTTTATATCATAAATAAATGGATTCTATATATATCAACATCATAATACTATATCATAAATATATGGCTTCTAAAAAATAAATTGTAAAAATCATTTAGGAATTTTTTGTTTTTAAAAATAAACGAAGATAAAACATATATGTACGCTAGAACACGAATCAAAAGATGAAAATGCTAAAAAATGGTATGCTAACATTTTCTTAAGAAATAACTCTGCAAAACATGCTAAAAAAAAATTATTTTTACAAAAAATATGAAATAAATATACATATTTATATATATACATATATACGATTTAAACAAATCATAAATTTTAAGACATTCACTTTTCAGTGTTATTTTTTTTCCTTTTTTGAAAAGCTCATTTACTCGCATCGAAAATTACGAACCTTTGGTTTTAGCTGCAATTTCATATTTAGTATTACTTTTTATTATGATCCTCAAGAAGTTCCTGATCCAATGATTCATATATAAACAATCTTCATGACAGTGTTTATTAATAGAGAAGAATCGGATAGATCTCTAGATTCTTCATGATGAAAGTCAAATGCAATACACGTTAATGACAAGGCAATCATTTAGAGAAACTGATAAATCAAGTTTACATCTAAAAACGTCTCAAGCAGTTGAAGTAATTAAGAAACTGCATAGTGACTAAGAAGAATATCTGCTTCTGATAAACCATCTTCATGAGTGAAGGATATTTCGTCATGATCACATTTATTTTTCTCGTGCAAATCTGTATTCAACATGCTTGCAGAAGTGTGTAATGATGTTGAAAATGACTCTGTGCGTTCTGGTTGAATTGGTTGAAGATCTACATATTCCTACAAAATAAACGAACATGCAGCTTATCATAGAAAGGTTTTCCAACTTCTTAATATTTCAACAATTAAGAACATGACAATAATTAGAAGAATTAGGGTTCAGTTTATAAATAACACAACTTTTAAAAAAAAAGAAAAAAAAAACAACCAACTCTTGTGTTTAATTGTTAGCATTTAAATTACTTAACTAAAAATTGTTTCTTGTTTTTTCTTATTTTCATTGAAAAATAAATAACAGATTAGTAGAAAAGCTTTATTAAAATTTTTATTCAATTACTTACTGTAGAACTTGCATCCAATAGCATTCTTTCTAGATCTTCAATTAGTTGTGAAAATGTCGGACGTTTTGATGGGATTTCTTTCCAACAATTCAGCATAAGTGTATACCTGCGAAATGAAATAAAAAAATAATAACAAATACTTATTTGTAATAATATAAATTATTGTAAAATATTTGTTTTTATAAAAGTAAAATAAATAGACAAAAAAAAAACCAACATATCATCAGTACAATTAAGTGGTCTTTCCATTCGATAGCCTTGCTTTAATAAATCAAACAATTTTTCTAATGCAATTCCAGGGTAAGGCGATCCACCTGAGTTTTAAGATTGAGAAATTATAATAATCAAGTATTTTCAAACATTTGAATAGCAATAATAAATATAATATTGTTAATAAAAACCTACAATAGTATATAAAAACCTACAATAATAAAAATATATAAAAACCTACAATAATAATAATGAAAAACTACAATATATATATATATATATATATATATATATATATATATATATATATATATATATATATATATATATATATATATATATATGTATATAATATATATATGTATATAATATATATATATATATATATATATATACATACATACATATATATATATATATATATATATATATATATATATATATATATATATATATATATATATATATATATATATATATATATATATATATATATATATATATATATATATATATATATAGCCCTCAGAATTAGGGTCAGCTTATGGCAATGCCAACCAAAAAGTGTTTGAGGTTAGCAAAAAATCGCTGACCTTATTTCTATGCTTTATGGTAACCCCTTTGTGTAAAATTTATTTTGCCAACCTGATGCTAACCTCTACTAGTTTGAGGTAGGCAATTTAATGCTGACCTTTTTTTCCTTAATTCTAAGTGCAATTTTTTTTAAGTGCAATGTTTAAATGTAATTATGTTATAACATGGCAACACAATTTATGTTGAAAATTTATCAAGTTGAACAAAATTTACAAAGAAAAAAAAAAAGTTGTTTTAAGTTGATTAATACATTTATTGTTTTTTTTCCATTTATCTTACCGACCTAAACTAATAAATAGATATTTGGGTACTAACCAGAATTTATTTGTTTTACCAATTGATAGGTATCTCTTTAGTTTACTGTGTTATATCCAGTTATTTTATATATTTTTGTGTGAGTTAGTGAACATTTTTAAGTGCAGGATTTTAAGGGGCAAGT
>NC_061158.1:40428273-40555773 GCF_022113875.1 Hydra vulgaris | reverse complement strand
AAAAAAAGTTTAATTACCCAACTTAAGATTACTATTAATTTACTTCAAAATTAATTCAAAATTCTCAAAACTTTTTTAAAAAAAATTGTAAAACCCATCTGTAAATCAAATTTAATAACAAAATTATACGTATGTATTTTCTTGCTAAAATATAAATTTAAAAGAGTCTATTCATTTTTTTCAAATTATTTTAATATTATTACAAAACGTGAACTACTAATTAAAAAAAAAAGAAGATATAACAAGCGAAAAATAAAATCCTTTTAAAATTTAAAATGAAAATTATTATTTTTTATAACTTAGCAACTAAAAAAAATAAAATAAATGCAAGTAAAAGAATATTACTTGTATGCAATATTTGAAACGGGTATATATCAAAACCATACTTATTTCCAGCCATAAAGGTATAATTACCAAAATCTTGCTCTGATATATTATTGAAAAAATAATCTAGCTTGATATGAGAAATTGAATTGCCTCTTCTCTGGCCTTTCTCCAAGACAGTTAGTTCTCTCATTGTTGGTAATACCCTTAGTGCCAATTTAGTTTCATTTGTATTTGGACTTGTCATGCTGTAAACGTATAACATTTGAAAGTGAGGGTGGGGTAGAAATGCAGTAACATATATAGGGACAGTTAAATTCTGACCATAGTTGACATAAAAAACTTTATGTTTGTCTGTAGAAGATACTATTGGTTTAGAGAACATTTTCTCTATAATACAAAAAATTATAAACAAATCAAAAATTATTAAACAATATATTAATTTTATTTTACTATGTGTGTGTGTATATATATATATATATATATATATATATACACACACACACATAGTGAAATAAAATAATAAGTCATAATTTACTTTAAATAAAACTACAATACATACAATACAATAAAAAAATAATACAATAAAACTACAATACATACAATAAAACTAAATAAAAAACTTACCATATATTTCAACAGTCATTATATGTTCTATCTTGCCATATTTATTTTCCAAAATACATTTGTAAATACCAGCATCATCAAGTCGCAATTCTTTTATACTTAATTTCAAAAAATTTGGTGAGAAAGAATAACGAAAATTAGACAAGTTGGACCTTGCTTCTATCAGTCGATCATTTTTTATCCTAAACAAAACAATTCTAATACTTGAATTATTAATCATTTTTGAAATGTAAATAAAAACAATAAAAGCACAAATGTATAAGATTTTAAACAAAAAAATCAAAAAAATTTTATAATAATCAGAAACTAATAATAAAATGTTATATAAAATAAGATGAAAGAAAACAAAACACTTTATTCTTTGCAGTTTTATTCTTGTTTAGTGTTCATCTAAAAGGTTAGAAGTAAAAAATTGGGAAAGAGTTTAACATAAGTCATAACTATTGCTGCCCAAAACACAGCAGGATATACTTATAAAAATTACCATGTAATATTAATAGGTGAAGCACCTACAGCGGTACAATCTAAATCTAACTTATTCATCACTAACTCAACAAGTAACGATATGTCATTTTTTATTCTCAGCATCATTTCTATAATAAAATAGAAATATATATACTTTTTGTATCACTTAATAAACAAATAAAATTTTTTAGAATATATTATTTGCTTACCAATGGTTTGGTTTCCCTCAGTTTCTAAACATAAAATAGAACTTGATTTATTTTTTAAAATAAATGTCTACAAATAATGGAAAAGACATAGAGACAACAATAATTTCTTTCAAACAAATATTTAAAAAAATAATGTTTTAATAAATTTTTTTTTAATTTAAAAAGTACTTTTCCTATCTTAATTTTTATGTTATTCCTTTTTATGTTTACAAGTTGCAAACATTTTTAACTTTAAAACAATTATAAAAAAATAAAGAAAAATTAGCACTTATACCATTTAACAAATATTTAGAAATTTAAAAACATTAAAACTTGTAACATAAATCAAAACTACATTTAATTCATACTTGACAATTGCATTAAAATATTAAGTCAATAATAATAACATTATTACACATAAAAATTACCTGAAGCTGGCAGTAGATCAAATACCCTTTGAACAGATTCTTCATTCATAGCTGTTACTTTGCACCCATAACGACCAGAATTATGGGATTGGTAATGAGCAATAACAAGTTTTTGACCATTTTCAGATAATGTTATATTAGGTTTATTATTGATAACAATATCATTGTGTGTCCTACAAAGATATTTAACAAACTCAAAATATACTTACAACAAAAGTGTTCAAAAAATTAATACACACATAGGAATAGAATACTATCAAATTATTATACTTGACAGTCAAAAACTATTTTACACATATAACATATAAAAAAAAAGTTTTAAAAAAAAAACAATAACACAGATGATGTCAAATTAGTTATTGTATTAGTTGTTATTTTGAGTTATTCTTTAAATAACTTATTTTAACTTACCAATCAATTTTTTTGATTAATTCAACAGGAAGATTAACTGAACAATCTAATAGTCTAGATGAACTATCTTCTCCTAATTTCAATATATAATTAACTGGCTCTGTAAAATTCAGCCCAAAAACTAAAAAAAAATATCAAAATTAATTTATAATATTTTATAAAAAATTTGCTAAAATTTGCATCATTAACTTAAATGCTTCAATTACATATATGTTGAAAATATGAAATAAAAGAAATAAACTATACCTAATCTTGACATTAATAAAACCAAAACAACACACCAATCTGATATCATTTTGCTATATACAACATTTGTATTTGTAAATACACAGCATTAAATCCAACAATTTTTTTTTTATAAACAATAAAATCTACAAAAAAATTTGAATCACCAATTATTTCCTGTAACACATTGTTCTCTTTAACTAAATTATATATTTTAAGTTGAAACTAATTTTTTAGAATTTTAATGATATCAGTAACCATAGCTATAAGTAGTGTAATATTAGACACTGTACACAATAGATATACAAACAGCTTGTAAAGATTAGAAAACACTTAAAATAAGATCCAATCATAATTGGATTTTGTGTCACTATTATTATCATCATCATCACAATATATATATATATCTATATATCTATATATCTATATCTATCTATATATATATATATATATATATATATATATATATATATATATATATATATATATATATATATATATATGCAAAATATGCACTTTAATAATTATAAAACTCCATATTAATCACAACATCTATTAAAAAAAAAGTAATAATAATAAAAACTGTACTAAACTTAATAAAGTTATGTTACCAAAATTAAAAATAAAGGAAATTTTGGTAGCATATAATACTAATTTTGATACTCTATATTAAACCAAAGTTATATTTGGTAACATATAAAACCTACTTTGAAACTGTATTTTAAATTAAAGTAAATTTTAATAACGTGTAATACCAACTTTAAAAATGTATATTAAAGTTAATTTTAGAAACATTTAATAACAACTTTAATACTTATATTAAACCAAAGTATAAAATAAATACACATTTTTTTTAACCAAAAAATAAAAATGCGTAGCTTAAACAAATTTATATGAAACTTATAACTTTTCTTATGTCTTTTATAATTTATGCAGAAATCTTTTCTAGTAACACCATTTATTTTGCTTAACAATAACTTTAAACATAAAAAAAGATTAAAACAACAATAAATAGGAAAATTAAAAGGACGCCTTAAGACCTGTTTAATCATCAGTCTTTGTACTTACTATGTTATTGAAACATCATCTCCGCTTAAAACTTGTAAAAAAGGTCAAACTTTTTTAACATTTTCCCATGGAAAAAAACTAAAGTTCCCATGAATAACTGTTATAATATATTTTAGATTTCAAATTATTAAAAAAAAAAATTATAAATAAATATTTTAATATAAAACATTTTTAAACAAGAGAAAATAAATTATTGTATCAATTTTTAGTTCAACAAAATAAACTAATAAATATATTCGTGCTCAAGTTTTTATATAAAAATAATGATCTTGAAGCAATATAAATTTCAATAAAAATTAATTTTTCAATAGCATTTATAATCTTATAATTAAAAATTACACGTGGAAAAGAAAAATCAATCCAAAAAAATTAATCATATAAAATGTGGTGCATCAATTTTTTATTATATGCAAGGTGATTCATATGAAAAAATATTATTAAAACAAATTGGATAAACTCAGATTCAATAAATAGTGTTTTATATACTCTATGAGTCAGGATACAAAAAGTTTGTTATCAAAATTTGTTAAAATTACATTAAAAAAAATCATAATAGAACATATTTATATTAAATGAAAATAACTTAGCTCAAAAACTCTTTTCTCATTAAAACTTTCGTACTAGTAAAGCTTTTTACAATTTCCCTACACAAAATATTAGATTGAAACTTTAATAGAATTTTAAATTATACATTTTCTAATGACACATTATACATCAGGAATTATTTTATATAATATCTAATATAAAAGAAAAAATAGGAATACCAAGTAAAATGATAATAGTCAAATGTATTTTTTAAAAAGATTATAACTCTTTAAAAAGTATAAGGTATATACTATAATTATACCGATATTTTGCAATAATAAAAACATATACACACATATAATTATATATATATATATATATATATATATATATATATATATATATATATATATATATATATATTATAACATTTTATTATAATTTATTATATAAATATTTATTAAATCTATTTAATAACAGTGTTATTTTTTTTACTAATGTTGTACATTAAAGCATGATATCTTGTTTTGATTTTGTATAAACTAACAAAAGATTTTTTTTTAATGTAAGATTTATAAAATAAACAGACCAAATATTTACATTACTGTTATTATTCTTTTAAAGTATTTTATTACGAATACTAAAATCATATATATATATATATATATATATATATATATATATATATATATATATATATATATATATATATATATATATATACATTTAAATTTTTAAACACAAATTATATAATTATTTTAATCAACAAGACAAAGATTTTATATTTGGTAAAATAATTTTAAAAAACTTGTTTAATCTGTTACATTGTCATCCTCAGTATAACTAAAATAAAATTGGTATAAAATACATAAACAATATAAACAATAACTTTGAAACTTTGCGGTCAAAATATAATAAAACCTTTTTACTATTTAGTAATAATAAATTTGATTCTTCTCGAACCATTATTCTAATAAATGCGATATTATTTCAAAATTGATTTACTTCTTTAAGACCATACATAAGTACTAAACATTTTGTTAAAATTTTTTACAAGTTATTTTCATATTATTTTTAATCACAAAGGCATTAGTAACACGAGTCTTAAAGCCTCACAATTAACAAGAGGTTTGAGTTTTTCGATTTATTAGCTCAAGAAACATTATATGGATAAGGCTTTTGAAAATTTTTAACAAGTCAACAATAGAATGTCCTGCAACTTTTAATTCATTGTATGGAAGCTTTGACAAGCGCAAACTCTTAAACTTATACCGGGAAATCACTTTTAATTGTTTTACAGTACCGCTTCCTATCTAATGTCTGTTATTTATATACTTTTCCTTTATCCAGTCGACTGCATTAATAAAGAAGCATAATTCTGTATCATTGATACGTAATAAAAACTTGTGTATTTAGCGATAGGCATTAATTTGTGTTGCATGATCTAGCTTAAACTATAATTCGATATTTTCTACAGAAACTACTATTTACTTACTGTTAAGGATGTAACATTTTGACAAAAACCGGCTTTTAAATTTTTAAATTTGCCGCGCGAGTCGTAAGTATTTTTATGCTCGAATATTAGCTAATTTTTCTTTTGTAAGATATAAAAGAAAAGAAAATTACTAAATGAGGTTAAGTTATTTTGAACTCGGAAAATAGTATCTTTTGTATCGAAGCCAATCAAATTAAAAGATTTAGGCGCAATTAAAAATAACGTTTGAGCTTAAAGAATTAATACAAACAAATTATTTTCTTTGTTGTTATTTGCTCTTGTTCTGTTGCTCGTTGTAAATTTTCCGAGGCAATTTTAAAACATGTCAAATTAGAGTATTTTGCAAAAGTTGTGGTGGTTAGAGCCTAAAAATAAAAACTTTTAATATTTTATTACCCTATACTCCAAAATATATGAACAAGTGTATAAAAATATTTTATATTACTCTAAAAGCATCCACTACCACTATTTATTGCAAATTTAAAGTAATTATGAAAAAAGAAAAGCTTAAACTTCGCATTATGCCTAAGAATTTAGTTACAAGCCTGATTGCTACTCCGTTATTGACATTAGTATAAATCGTATAAAACGATGGGCAATGCTTGATAAGGTAGTGTTTGTAATTTGCACATTTCAAATAATTTAATCAAATATTAGATTATAACTACACCCTATGGGAATACTTGAATCGATTGTACGCAATAGTCTGGGTGTATTCACTTTCTTTGTTTATTATAATGCTTCATGTTGTTCATAACTTTTCTAGTGTTCATTATATAAAATATTGTTATGATAATAACTTTGATTTATAAAAAAAAACAATTACTTTTTATAATACCTCAATAAAAATAAAATGTTTTCATAAACTTTGTAATTCTTAATACGTACTCTTAAAAAAATACTGTCGTAGAACATTATTAAAACAAAATTATAAGCGAACCAAAAGTGAATAATAACATTAAATAAAATATCGAAGTATTAGTGAGAAGTGATCTAACTCTTTTTCTTCTCTGTTAAATTACAACTTTTAGCTCGAAAACTCTTTTCTCATTGAAACTTTCGTACTAGTTACAAAAAAATATTTTTGATTTCAAAGTTTTATTATAAACAAGCTTTGGCACAGCGACACTCTTTAAACAACTATTATATTTTAAAATGATAAATTATTCGTATTCAACTAAAATATCTTATCTAAATCTTTGAGTGTTTTATGGGTTATAACATGATTACGGAAAGAAGTATAGCAAAGTGAGTATGTCGGGAAAATGTCGGTTTATTTTGAAAGTATTTAAAGAATGACGTTAAATATCCAAATTTGCATAGTTTTCAGAGAATGGCGGTAACTTTGATCTGTGGTAATGAATTAAAAAAGGTTCGTTTACCATAATGATCTAGTTTAAATAAAATCTGGTTTTGCGGCATTGAATGTACACTTTATCCAGTTCTGTTTGTTTTTAATAGAAACTTTTGCTTTTTTATTTAATCATAAAATTATCAATTTACGTTACAAAATCTTTAAAAAAACAAAACAATAGAAGTAGCACATAAGTGTTTTTAAGATGCAAAAATAAAAAAATGAATGTAAAAAGTAATTGCAAATCTGTTAAACCGTAATTACCTGGCCTTCGTCATAAACAATATTTACGCAAAATGACTAAGTACAGTTTTAGTTTATCAAAACGGTAATAGCGTTTTCGTTCAACAAAACGATAATAACGTTCCTTACTGATGTTTATTTGATAAGTCATTTTCTAATTTAATGGATTAATAAATTAAAAAAACTACTTAATAGTTTCAGATATTGAAATAAGAATATGGCGTTTAGATTTACAATTTCAACTTTTTTAAAATAATTCAAAACAATTCGATTTTCATTAATCAAATTGTTATTAGAATTTTAATTATACGTCTTATGGCAAGTCAATTATAGGTCTAAATGACTTAACTAATGAGCAGATATAAATGAAAATTAACTTTATTCATGCAAATATGCATGAATAAAGTTAATTTGAAAAAAATAGTTTTTTTTGGCCAAAGACCTTTTTGTTTTCAGTCTCCAATCATCGCAACTTTTTGAAAAGCATCATTCTTTGACATAAGTATAAACATACAAATGTTTGGAATTTGCTCCATGTCTGAAAGTTAGCTTAAAAACCAAAAAATCCTGGACCCGTCACTGCTAGTTGCTGCCTTAGTTCAATAGCGGTCCTTGTTGCCAAAGCGTTGTCTTCATTGCTAGCTAGTCGCTAGCCGATTTTCTAACGGCATTTGATACAGCAGATCCATCTTACATTATACATTATCTTACTTTGATACAATAGATATCATCTTACTTCATTAACTTAAATACTATGGAATAAATAACAAAGTAATAAAGTGGTTCGAAAGTTATTTATCAAGCCGAAAACAAAATATTTTCTGTAATGATAATTAGAAAGGATTTATTAGATCCTGTGGTGTTCCGCAAGGCTCTATATTAGGGACACTTCTTTTCTTAATTTATATTAGTAGCTTGAATAAAGCTTCAAATCTGCTTAGTATTATGTTTGAGAACGACACTAAACTATTTCTTTCTAATAATGATATTTGTAAACTTTTTTCTGCTATGAATGACGAGCTTAAAGATATGTTTGACTTTTTTTTTTGTGTCTCTAGTTGGCAAAAAACACATACGACACCTCCCTCCTCTTCCATGAGAGACCTCTTCGGGACGGCCCTGTATATGAAGCAAATGTGTTCAATGTCTTATGTTTTGTATATATGTGGAAAAATATACCTTTATTTTAAAACCTGTCAATAAATATATCCTAAGTTTTCTACCGTGCACCATAACTTTGGATTAAGTTATTCTTTCTATAAACAACGTACCTGGACAATAGATTACTATTAGTAACATTTTGAATTTGTTAACTTTCTATTATTACTTTAAATTAGTTTATTTTACTGTTTATATTAAGTCAGATTACCTTGTTTATAGTATTAGTCGATGTACTTTATAAAGTCTATTTTCTTTTGTCATTGTGAGAGGTTAATTAGTTTATTTTAACTCATCATTGTAAAAAGTTTATTACTGCGTTATCACGGATTATTTTAGGTTCTGATGACAAGATCTTCGTGATCTTTTTTTAGTTACCTTGATTATATCATTGTAAATTTGTGAAAAGTTATTTTTTATCATTATCACTATATGATTGTAAAACAACAAACTAATGTAAAAAAAAAAAAAAAAATCAAAACAAAAATAAATTATACAAGGTAGGTACACCTTAAAAACTACAAAACCCTATAACTGAATATAGGAATCTTCTGAAGAGCTGTAACTTTCTGTACTTAAAAACTAATTGGTATGATTGTCTACTCTAGACATTTTTTTCAATCTATAGTTTTTAGTAATGTTTTGTGATTTAAAGAAAAATTGCTTTTTTTGGTTGTTACCCCCCAAATACCACAAAGAAGTTTTTGGACAATAATTTTAGAATTGTTCATCAGATTCACTCAAAATTTTGTAAATATTTTGTGTTTGGGACATGGTATTTGCACACACATCATTGTAAACTTATTATAAATGAAACGACGTGAACAACACAAAAAACCCTTAAAACTACAAAATAAACCTTTGCAAACTACAACTTCTTTGGTGAATTCTAATATGATGCAGCTATAAACCAAGAACTCGAAACTTGCTTATATTGGTGCTTACCCATACCAAAAAATTTTTTAGTTAAAACTTACTTTTTTTTTAATTTTGAATTGTTTGTATCACATTTTCTAAAAAAGGAAATAGTCGAACTTGTATTTTTTTTAGGAGAGTAGTGATATAAAGTCTTAAAACAGCGCTTAAGCTCAAACAGTGCTTGTCAAAAACATCAGTTATGACTTTGTAGTTTTTAAGCTGTATGTGTTTTTAAGGTGTACCTACCTATATATATATATATATATATATATATATATATATATATATATATATATATATATAAGGTGTACCTACCTACCTATATATATATATATATATATATATATATATATATATATATATATATATATATATATATATATATATATATATATATATATATATATATATATATATATAAGGTGTACCTACCTATATATATATATATATATATATATATATATATATATATATATATATATATATATATATATATATAAGGTGTACCTACCTATATATATATATATATATATATATATATATATATATATATATATATATATATATATATATATATATATATATATATATATATATATATATATATATATATATATATATATATATATATATATATATATACATGGGCGCCCGCAGGATTTTTTGATGTTTCAGATAGGACACTTCCACACATAGTGCAAACTTTAAACTTAAGTATGTTCATATGCCAAATGAAGAAGTCTTGCAAAAATTTAAGACGGCGGAGGCCTGGGAACAAAAAAGCCCTAAAACGTTTGCACCCCGCTGTCCAAACGTGAGGGCACTGATGTAGTAAAATTTCCAACTTTACTATCTTGAACTAAATTTAAATTTTTCAACAGATTTTAAATTTCGTAGAAAAATATTGTCAATTACAAAAGTTACGACCATACAAAATTTCTAACCCCCTAAAAATGAGGGTGTGTAAATTTACTTTGTTCCTTGGCCTCCACCGTCCCAAATTTTTGCAAGACTTCTTCTTTTGGCATATGAAATTACTTAAGTTTAGAGTTTTCAATATGTGTCTTATCTGAAACATCAAAAAATCCTGCGGGCGCCGATGTATATATATATTATATATATATATATATATATATATATATATATATATATATATATATATATATATATATATATATATATATATATATATATATATATATATATATATATATATATATATATATATATATATATATATATATATATATATATATATATATATATATATATATATATATATATATATATATAGATAGCCAATCAAAATCCGAAATAGCGAAAGCTAAAAAAAAAAATGAAGCTTTATTCTCTCTATTAATAAGGCATTAATCATGTTTGCTTTGTTTGTGGTTTATTTTAAAAATCACAGAATATTTATTTAAATTAAATAATTGTGCCCTCGTTGTATAGAATGAATCAACATACATTTGACCCACATACATTGAATTAATGTTGGATTATACACATTGTATCAAAGTTAGGTTTAGATTGTAAAAACAATCAACTTTTGCAATATTTTTACATACGTTGAGCTAATATAACTGTGCAAGTTGTTTTTAACGCGTCGATTTTTGAGCTGGTTGGTTCAAATAAACATCAATAATCTATCCTCTATCAGCCATTAATTAATCTTCAGAGGTAACCCATCTTAACACTTTGTGCTATTGTTAATACTGAACCTATCTAATCTATCTAATACTGAACCTGGATAAGTATTACTAAACAAAAAATTACTTTCTTGAGCCAAAATACCAATTAATGCTTTACCTGTTTGTGTTTAAATAAAAAGTATTAACTTGTTGAAAGTTTATTGCTGTGCAATCTATAATCATATCAGTTCGACCACACCTATTCTTGGAAAAATATTTTTAATTTTTTCATTCTTTTTAATAAATACTCATCATTAGGATTAAGATTAAATTTATTAAATGTTTCTTTAAACACTATTCATGCAACTGTGCTTTGAAAAACTGATTATAAGTTTGCCGTATCTTCTAAATGTAAAGCATAAAAATAATAATAATAATAAAACTAAATAATTAAATCAGTTATTTTATTTAAAGATCAATTACCAGTGTCTTTACAATCTTGATACTCTATAGGTTGTATATATGGACTAGAAAGATTGAATAAAACATTTAAACTTTAAATATATAAGCCACAAAGATGTTTAAATGATGAAGGATTATTTTTTATTATTAGTTTATAATATGGATAATTTTGTTGCTAACCCAGCCGGTACAACTTCGTAAAAAATTACATACGGTTTCTGATGCGTATTTAAAACCACAAAAAACAAAAAGAAAACGTGTCAAGAATAGGGTTTCAATTCCGTGAAGTTAACTATTACTATTTGCAATAACATTAATTACAGTATTTAGTTTTTATTGATGGTTTCATCGTTTCGGAAACATATTATAATATTATACTAAGTTTCCGTAACGAATGTGAAACCAGTGTTAGCTGTGAATAAGGATATTTTTTTGTTTCTTTCAACTTCTTTTAACAATTTATTTTTAGGCTTTTGGAGAAATTTTACTTTTATTTGTAAACTTTTAATTTTCTTATCTTGTATTTTGATTTCTGCATTAGCTTTTTCAAGTTATTCGTTTAATAGTTCATTGTTTCTCAATAAACATGATGATTAAGAACTTAGCTGCCTTTTTTAAAGGGCGTTTACTTTTAAACAGATAATTTTAAACGATTCTTTTGAGATGTAACAATAATTGGTGGAGTCTCTTGACGTTTTAAGAAGATATTTAAAAGCTATTCTTTTGCGAACAATAATTGGTGGAGTCTCGTTTAGGTTGTTAATAATTTTCTGTTTTATTTTATATCGATTCGATTTCTCTTTAAAAGAAGGCATTCGTTTTTAATTCGTTTAAATTCAATTTGAAAAAACTTTGGCTATTTAATTAGAAAATAGTTTTGTCTTTGTGAAATGTCGTGATAACATAAATAAAGTTTTGTCTTTGTGATTATAAAAAAGTTTTGTCTTTTTATTAAAATTGTAAACCCTTGTTATCAGAATAGTTTGATTATTTGAAGTGTAAAATAACCCAGCAAGTATTTTTTTTTTAAATTTTGTTTTAGGTGCACCAAAAAGACCTAACGGTCTTGTCACAGAGCACTGTGGAACAGCATTTAAATAGGAAGTTCACGTCTCTTTCCTTACCAATGCACAGTGAGCCAGAATTGTCTAAAAATGGAAACACTGTTTAAATATAGACATATGTGTTAAATATAGACATATGATACATGTTTATAGAGGTTTTTTTGGGCCAAGGATTTCGTTTTTGACTCCATTTTAATTTTGAAGTGGTCACGACCACACAAGTGGTCATTTTAATAGTGGTCAAGGGTGGTCCTAAGATGTTCCAATGTTTGTCAATTAGATGGGACATGTTGTTTGTCTAAATATAGGTAATTGCGGTCAGGGAATTTGAAACTGGGGATATTCGGTTTTCAGGAGTGGTCATGACCGCTCAGGTGATCATTTTAGGAGTGGTCCTGGAGTATCCCGATGGTTTTTCAATTAGATGGTACATGCTGTATGACTAAATATAGATAATTAATATCAGGAAAATTAAATTTGGCCATATTTGGTCTCCAGGAGTGATTATAATTGCACAGGTAGGTGTGGTCACGGGTTGTCAAGATATTTTTGTGATTTTTATTAATTTTATGTACTTAATTTCTTTGACATTGTGTATATAAACAAATAACACTCAATAAAGTTGAACTTTATTAACATATTATATATATATATATATATATATATATATATATATATATATATATATATATATATATATATATATATATATATATATGTGTATATATAAGAATCTAGGTGATGACAAACATCATAAGCCACTTGGCCTCCACAGGTTGATTGGAGTCTGACTTTTCCCAAACTTCTTCTTATCCTGGACACCTCTTAGTAACGTAGCTGCAAAGCATTTTTATAATAAGATCGTAATTTGTTTGAGGCCTGGAGAATTGTTTAGTGCTGTCTGTTGTTTTAATCTAAAACATTATTATTAGGGTATATGAAAAGAATATTTTTCACAATTAAATTACTGTTTTTCCATTTTATGGGCATTATTTATATGAACAAAAATATTTGACACATTTAAAGTACAATTTTCTAGGTGAAAACGGCATTTTTGAAAAGTTATTTAGACGACATTAAAACTGAAAGTGCTAGAGGATATAGTTTTCTCGCTTTTAACATAACAAGAAATTCAAAAACTTTTTTACTCGTAAACAAGCTAATTTTAAGTCTTTACTAAACTAAACTTTTCTTTTTACATAGATAAAAACTTTTTGCATACATAAATACAAATGATAAATATTCTTTTCAGTGAAGGATCCAGCATTTTTTGGTGTTTGAGATAGCTAACTTCCAAACAAGTGGCAAACTCCAAACATTTATATGTTTATAATTATGTTGAACAAGTTGTAAATATTATGATATCTACAAAAAGTTGCGATAATTGCAGGCTGGGAACAAATAAGCCCCAAAATTTCGTCACCCGAACCCGTCCACCCTAAACGTGAGGCTAAAAAGTTGATAAAATATTTTTTGTACTATTCTCAACTAGACTTATATTCATCAATAAATTTTAAGTTTCATAATATTATCTCATAGCGTTCAAAAATAATGATCATATAAAATTTACCCCCTCAATTTGAGGGGGTTACAAATTTTATATGGTCAATTTTTTTCAGGTTTGGGGTGAGGCAGGGATGAAATTTTTGGGTTTATTTGTTCTCAGCCTCCAAATCCTTATTTGTTCCCTCCTCTTTCATAAAATGTTCCATAACTTTTCACAATAACATTAAAAGTTCTATTTAAAAAAGATTTTGACAAGATTTAAATGATTAAAATATGCGTCTTTTTCAGTTTTTAAAGCAAAATCTACAATTGGAAATCATTTATAATGAAAAAGCCTAGCATCTACTGCGCTCAGCTGAGCTCAGAGAATTTTAATTGGTTGTAAATTTTTATCTATATAAGAGAGTGTGATTTAAAACAGATCACATGATCAGTCTAGTGCGGCCTAGTGTTTTTTAGCTTGTGTAAAAGTAAGTGTTAAAAAAAATGTTGCGCATTTTAAGGAGTTTTATTGAAAAACACTTTAAAAAAAAGAAAGCATAAAAAAATAAATTTTCTTCTTATTTCAATATATGATTTTATGTTGTAAAATTGTCTTGCTGGCCTCATATTTCATTTTTATATGGTTTTTTACATTTTCGCCAATATTTGAAACTTTTTTTTGCCATTTTTAAAGTAAAATTGATATACTGAGCTCAAAAATCACAGCAGGGAAACAATTATATCAGTTTTAGAGTGCCGGAGGTCACTAGATTACATTTAAAAAAAGAAATTACTCCAATGTAAAAGTTGGTTTTGAAGGATTTTGCTCACCTCTGGCCCACTGTGCAATGGCGCAAAATATGCCAAGAGCACGCTTTGAACCCGGAATCTTTTGCTTCTAAAGCAATCACTCAAACCACTAGTGGTTAGAGCGCTTATAGTGGATTTGCACAGGGCTATAAAGGCTTTTTAAGCGGTTTATTATAGTTTTGCCATTAGTTACTTAGTGAACTATTAGTAGAATCCACTATAAGTGGCCAACTGATAACTTTTCAACATGTGATATAATAGCTAGTCATCAGCCAGCCATTTTTGGCGGCTGCCACTAATAGTCCACTAAGTAACCAATGAGCAGAACTATAGTGGACTGCTGAAAATGTCTATATAAGTCCACTGAAATACGCTATAGAATGTTGGGAGTTTTGGTTTCCCAATTTTATATAGACAATTATACTGCTTTATTAGTTAATATTCTTAAGTATTCTCAAACCCATAAGAGTATTTCCACACCGTAAAAAGCTACGCATGGTTTCTGTTGCAAATTTAAAATCTCCTAAAACAAAAAATATAACACGTGTCAAAAATAGGGTTTTAATTCCGTGAAATTATTAATATCTACCGAAACACCAATTAGGATATTAAGTTTTTAATATTCATTTCACCGTTACGGAAACGAGGTATAATATTATAAACATTTCTTTAACTAATGTGCAACCAATATAAAAAGCACGCGACATTTAAATTTGACTTCATAAAACTAGATTTAAATCGAGTAAAACAACCCGTGAAGTCAATGTGATTTTAATTTACGCTTGGATTGTGACGAACAATCCAAGCGTAAACAAACTTTGAGCTATGAGTATTTAATGCCTATACGGGTTTTATATATTTATATATATATATATATATATACATATATATATATATATATATATATATATATATATATATATATATATATATATATATATATATATATATATATATATATATATATATATATATATATATATATATATATGTTGAAAATAGCCTTTTTTAGAGAGGAAGGAGGTGTCAGCCACAAACTTCCACAGGTCCTCCTTCTCCTTAAAGTCACCCTTGTATATCATTATTTGATCGTCTTGATTTTTTCCCATAAAATGTCAACATTAATTTTTAAAAAAAAGGTAATATAAACCACTGGAAAATGTTTAAAAACTTATAAGAGTTTTTTCTTTAAATTTGCTGATTGCCTGCCCAAACAAAAACGCGTTTGTGTGTGCGCGTGTGAATGTATACTCACACGTACACACATAAACACACACACATATATACATTCTTTGCGAAATTTCAGTGGACTTAAATAGGCATTTTAAGCTGTCTATTGCAGTTTTGCTTATGCCGTAGCAGATGCTACTAATGGTCCACTAAGTAACCAATAAGTAAAACTCCAATGAATCGTCCAAAATGTCTATAAGAGTCCACAATGAATCCACTACAAAAAGGTTTAGTGGATAACTAAATTTAGGAAAATAAGATTTGCATTCGAAAATGCTGGATTTCAACTTATAGATTTATTTTATTAAAAAGTCTAAGTCATTTATGCAATTGCAAAGAAAAGTCATATTTTTTTTGTTGATTTGTGATGTTTCAAGTCATAACTAACATACCTGATTTAATATCTTTTTAGTACAATTACAAATCTGGTCATATTTTTATCTCTAAATGTAGCCATAAAAAATTGTATTTTCTTCAAGCTTTTACAACAACTTATTATTGGCAGCGATATATTGGCGCTGTTTTAAATGTTAAAATTATTACGCAACAAGGTAATTTCTTTACTCGTTGCCGCGTAGGCACGTTGCCATGATAACTAATATAATTTCTTGTTGATGATATTTATAGAATATAATGCTGACAAATTAGACACAAATAAATCAAAATAAAATTATAAAAAAAAAACAAAAAAAACATCATTCATCTATCGGTAATATATATATATATATATATATATATATATATATATATATATATATATATATATATATATATATATATATATATATATATATATATATATATATATATATATATATATATATATATATATATATATATTCATTACAAAAGATAATATTTAGCAAAATACCGTAACAAAACAAAAATTATAAAATTTGATTTTTTTTTATGTAATGCTTAGAATATAAAGAAAACCTGTTAGAGAAAAATGTATGTATGTATGTATGTATGTATGTATGTATGTATGTATGTATGTATGTATGTATGTATGTATGTATGTATATATGTATGTATGTATGTATGTATGTATGTATATATGTATGTATGTATGTATGTATGTATGTATGTATGTATGTATGTATCTATGATGTATGTATGTATCTATGTATGTATCTATGATGTATGTATGTATCTATGTATGTATACTTGTATATGTGTGTATGTGTATATGTGTGTGCTTGTATGTGTATGTGCATATTCATAAGCTTTTATACCAGAAGAGTAGCATTGTGCAGATGTATTACAGAAGAGTTAATTTTATTACAGACAAAGAAAGAGCATGAAATTACATTATAAGTTTTTGTTAAAAAAGATCAATATTTATCAATGCAGTAAAGGTCAATACTATAAAACAAAAAAAGTAACATCCTAATTATTTATACTTTATTTTTGACCTTGTACATATGACCAAAAACATGCATCTTATGGAGAAATCAGTAACAGATATAGAAAATGAAGTAGAAAAACTCATTTGAAATATCTAATAATAATCATTGAATAAAAATTACTTAACCATATACTTTGATTAAGAGAAACGTGAAAATTATCTGAAAATTACAGACAAAAGTTGAGTCAGAGTTTTTATGATGGCCATGTAATTTCGTTGCAAGCACCTTTAAGCAAATAACTTTAATCTATAACAAAAGAAATGTCTGTTTTTCAACAGCGTTCTCTGTGTCCTTACGGTCTTCTAAGAGTATCCAAGTACTTTATATCTATTATTAACTTTTTCACTTGTAATTATTCTATTTTATATTTGTATCTTAAACATTTGTATTTTAACTCGGTATAGTTAAGGCGATTTACAAATTATTCGAATTCTTTTATTTGAAATTAGCATGATTTTATCAGAACATTATGTCCAAATAATAGCTTTAGATGTTATGATTTTTTTTCTTCAGCTTTTTGTTAATATTTAAAGAAACTTTTCTTTTTTATATATAATTTTCAAAACCTTTTTACTACTCTTAATAGTAAATCTAAAGATCACCATTTTGAATTATTATATATTTATTATATATTATTATATATATTTAGTTGAGTTTCGCTCATCAACATGAACTTAGTTAAAATCTTTTGAAAAAGTGCCTTAACTCGCTATAGATTCTAGTTCTAATCGGGTCTAACCTATATTAACTATAGTTGTCAAAATACAAAATTTCTATCAATTTTCACAAAAAATACTAAAACACCGACTAAAAAAGAGCTTATAATTAAGAAAAAAAGCTTACAATTAAGAAAATTTGCCAATAAACAATCAAAGCAGATCATATTATTAAACTATGATGCTCATTTCACCTAAAAAACGTATATATTTAAAATCTTATTCAAATTTTGGGAAGCGATTGTGATTTTAAGAAAAGAAAAATCTTCGGGCTGGGGTTATTTGCTACAAATATTTATATTTTATGATACCTCATTTTATTCGTCTTTTCATAATTCACAGACCTAATCATTTAACGGAAATAAGTCTTTGTCAACAAAATATCATACAGACGCTATAATATTTTAAAATTGCTTTAACTAAACCGAGTAGTAAAGAACAAAAAAATAAAAGGACGTTTTTTAAAAAAGTTTTTGAAATTAACTTTTTTTCATCTTTGAATCCATTTTTTTTTTTTGCAAGACAAGAAGTTGTACATAACTTTTTAAGCTAATCCATAAGCTTTTTCTAAAACCACACAATCGCAAACGTGCGAACTGGCACAAGTGCAAACTAGCATTCATTGATTCGCATTGCATGACATTTGCCATTCGCACTTATGCAAGTTCGCACTTATGAAATTCGCGCTTATTCAGTCTCCGTTTATAACTAGTCTGCTGTAACATTTTGAGGCAAATATTTTTTAACATAATAATTACTGAATTAATTATACGAGTTTTAATTAATTTAAATATTATCATGGAACGGAAAATAAAAAATTAGCCTAAACAATATACTCTGAGCAGTTAAATTTCTTTTAAAACCTAATATATATATTATAACCTATTATCTATGTTGTAGTATTACATCTATTTTATATTATAATATAGATATTACTTAAATTATTAAGAAATCTTTCACTAAAAAATATTTTTTATTTATGAGAAGATAAATTTTCGATTTATCTTTATTTTCCGGGTATTTTGATAAAGCTTTTTTTTTTTTTTTTTAAATAGAGCTCTTTTTTTTAGATCCACGTTTTTCACTTGAAGTTTTATTTAAAACAATGTTTAAATAAAAGTTAATTTAATTAAATATTTTTTTTCAAAGTTTTGTTGCGATTAAAATATTAAAAATTTTATTAATAAACTATTTAATGGTCCGTGTTCGTTAACCCAGAAAAAATTATATTTATGAGTTGTTCAAATATTTTTGTTTTACGATTTAATTTCAATAAAATTTTATAATAAATTTGTCAACACATATTTTTACGCAACAAAAACAAAAAAGATGCGGTGCCAAAAATTTAACGAGACACTTTAAGAAAATATTTCATAAAAAGTCGATGTATTAAAAATATTAAAACACGTATATCTTTGGAACTAAATAAGTTAAAGAGGTGGTTATAACAATTTTCAAAATGAAACATCTTAAGGAATCCAACACATTTAAAATAAAATAAAAATTACAATCGCTATAAAAATTGCCTCAATTCCCAACTTAAATAATGAGTATTTGGTCCTATGGGTAAGATAACTTAGGATGTAAGAAAAATAAGTTTTACATTATCGTCCCAGTGGGCACCGGACCAAAAAAAGACGTCTTTTGAACGTTCAAATGACGTCTAAAACGTTCAAAAGACGTTCAAAAGACGTCCTAAACGTGTATAAGACGTTTAAAAAACGTCTTTTTTACGTCCGTGCCCACTGGGGTGAGACATTATAAGTTTAGTTTTGTAGAGCATCCCAATTTTTTTTTAATTTAGTTTTTATTGTACTCATATTTTCCAAGATTTTTCCTCAATATGTATTTTTAGAAAATTTGTTGTTTCTGTTCTTTCGATGTTTACATTATCTATTTTTAGGGAAATTTAGTTGGTATATCATTTTGTTTTGTTTTTTGCAATAAGAAAGCATTTATTTTGTTTTTTTTATACTTAATGATGGCTTATTTAATTTTAACAGATATTTAATTTTTCAAGCTCGTTGTTGATACATTTGTAAAGGCCTTATATTGAGTTTTTTACATTTGTAAAGGCCTTATATTGAGAAAGAAAAAAAAACTTCTGTCATCCGCAAACATTACATCAAAGTTTTTATAAGGCCGTCAGTATATAGTAAAAACAGAAGGGACCCAAGAATGGAACCCTGGATACAATCTATTATTAATAGTTTTGACAGTTTATAACCGTTTGAAATAATGCAATGTTCTCTGTTGCTATAGTAATCTTTGAGTTAGTTAAGGTTGATGGTTTTTGTCTTTTTTTTTTTATCCACCGTTTTGAGAAAGATGATATTTAGATTTTCAAACGCTGTTGACAAGTCTATAGATTACATTTTTTTTTAATCAAAAGAAACACTCATACTGTTAACTAGATCTAGAATCAAATGTATTAGATTTTGCTTGATTCTTGGTCCATGAGGTGACTTAAGCATTTCTGTCAATATTACCCCAAAACTAAAGTTTATGTTTCTTTAAATTTTTTTTTTTCATAAATATTTTGAAAACGTGGTTGTATTTGCAAGGTTTTAGATTTTAAATGATTGTTTATGATTTCCTTATCTCTTTTTCCGCACACCTTCATACAAACTAATGTATGCTTTAATGGGATAAATGTTTAAGGAGGATGTTTTGCATTTGTTAACTATATTTGTCATTCTCTGTCAATTCTGACCGTTGAACAAAAAACCGTTTTGAACAATTCAAGGATTTTTACTAATAATACAAGTACTAATACTAATAATACAAGTACTAATATAAAGAAACTTTGATTAAAGTTAAAAGTTTTGTGTTGGTGGTTTCAGACACGTTGGTAGTTGAAGAGTTGACTATAGTCACCTAGTTTTAATCTTTTAGAGGTTAGATAGAGCAAACTAGTATTAAAATTATTGTTCCAAAAATAAATTAATTCTAAAGCTTTTAAACACGGCATATTTTAATAAGAGCTTGTTGATGGGATTATTTACACCCTTAGAATACATATTTTAGATGTGAACTAAAATAGCATAGTTTATGTTCAAAAGTGTATCAAAGTTAAAATAATGTAAGACAATATCTCATTTGGTCTGCTTAGTTTTGCAGATTTGATACCAAGACATTTTATTGAGTTAATAGGATTAATTTCCAGCAAACTTAATCTTTTTTGTTTAATTTCCTCTTAAAAGATCGAGCTCAATTTTATTAGATTCAAGAAAGAGTTTATTGGAACGAAGCCACTGAGATTAGCAAAATCATTGTCAGTGTATTTGTTAATTTTTTTAGGGATTTGTTAATTAGCATTAGATTAGTATCATTTATTTACAAAACGTAGTGCTTAGATAGATAGATTATCTTGTTATAGGTTATAATTTATTATATTATATTAATAAAAAATATTAATAATATAAAAAATATTAATTAATAATAAAGTATTAAATAGATATGTATTGTTATATAAATAAATTGTTATATAAATATAAATAACTTGTTATATAAATAAACTTCGGAATTAATTTGTAGTATAAATAAGAAATAGAGAGCCGAGGATTTTTTATATTTTTCGGGTTACAATAAAGTTACCAGTTGAGATTTATTAAAAACGATAAAAACAGCAAGTAAGCCACAATGATTGCTCACTTATTAAATAAAATACAAATAAGTAATTTAAATCGTTTAAGTAGTTTGAATTAAGTTGTTTAAATCGCAAAAATTGGAATCAAACTAAATTAAAGAATTTCAAAAACACATTTCAATGTACTCATAAGATCTTTATAATGCTCCCATAAAATTTTTTTTATGGTTCTCTTAAGTGTGATTGGTTGTTAATTTTACAGGTTGTAATTAACTATATAACAATATAAAAAGGTCAAAAACATAACAAGGTCAAAAAACTAATACTCAGAAGAACAAATAATTCAAACCCAAAATATAAATCAAGCAACAAAGCAAAAGTTATAAATATAAATTGCTGTTAAAAAACAGTTTGTATCAGCGAAATATTTCTTACTTTTTGAAATAAAACAAAAAATGTAACATTAATTTAAGTAAAATAAAATATTTTTATAAGTACCGTAAAAATGGACTTTTCACAACCGTAGAAAATATTGCACAAAATTATGATAAAGTTTGTTAAGAAGATAAAGTTTGAACTAAAACTCAAATTGAACTTCTCTTAAACACTTAAGAACTCGACGATTCTACTTTTAATTCAAAAATTATGTGAAATAATTATTTCAACGTGATTTTGCCTACAGAAGGTATTTTATTTGAACATAGAAAAAATCTTTGTTCAAAAGATCAGAGTTGAACCTAAAGGTGAGTAAACTGACATCACACCATCAAAGGTAAGTAAACTGCTGTTCATCATAGTCTTGGTTTGAAACATTCAATTAAAGATTATCAAATTTGTAAGTATACTACTTTTTTAATAGAAATTGGGACAATTTTGCACAATGTGAAAACTAACCACAACTGTATTAAATCGTCTAAAGACGATACTAAACAGAGTTATTTTATATATTCATTGGTTTAAACTTTTTGGGTAAATCAAGGTAAAATTAAAAAAAACAGAAATGATTTTTCCAGATGTCAATATGTCACAAAATTAAAAAATACAAAGATTTTATAGATGATGACCTATCCAGATGTTTTGAAGATGTAGAATATAAAATATAGATCCAAAAGCGAGCTTTTGCCAAGTAAAGTATTATTCGAAGAGTTATTTTTAGCTATATTTTTTATAGTTTTACTTTAAAAAATAAATCAGAAAATAAAGTTTTGTTTATAACTTGTCCTTTCATATCTCTTTAAATATTTTAAACATTTTTTATGACTGGAGTAAGAAATTTACATCAAGAACCTTAAATAATTACCAAAACTAGGAAACTTTACGGCACACTTTAATGAGATAATCATCGGGTTCTTGAAGAGTATTTTGCTATTTTTTATTAAAAAAAAATCTTTAAATTTTGTTAAATATAAAGTTGCTTATATGTAAAGAAATTTTTTGTTTTCAGTTTTTAGTTTAGTTCACTTTTTTTTCCTGTTCGTTCTTAAAAGTTCGTTATGTTAAATTCTTTATATTAAAAAATAAAAGTCAAAAAAAAATTAAATAAAAAAGAATAAAACAGAAAATAAATTATTAACGAAAATAATGGTAAAGTTGGTCTTTTGTTTATAATTAAGTTCTTATAATTAATAGTATTTCAAAAGTGAAAGATAAAAAACTCTTTTTTTTTTATCTTCTTTAGAAATAAGATTTGTATTTTTATCTTCTTTAGAAAAGAAAATAAAAATTACTACTAATTTATTTTTTTAATCTTTTTTATTTGTATTTTATAAAAAAAATTTAGAATTCTTTAATTCTTTAATTTAAAAGAAAAAAGTTTTTAGAAGAAAATTTCTGAAGTTTTAAGCAAATTATCAGAAATAAAAATAAAAAAAAAGTCAAATTTTTAAACCAAAGTTACGAAAGTAGTTAAATTTAGGAAAGTATAGAATAAAATTTGTGTTAATTTTTTTTGAAATCTTTTACTCGCGTAATCTTTGATTATGTATAAAGTTTAAACTTATGATTTCTTGATATGAAATCTTATGATTTTCTAGTACAGAATTCTGTACTAGAAAATCATAAGATGCAAAGAGCGTCATGGTAACAAAGTTAAAAACAACTTTGTACGGTTTATTAAAATGTATTGCCAATATTTAAATTATTAAAATACTTCAATCAAAACCTCCACAAAAAAAATATTATAATGCTATTATATAATATCTTTGCGGACTTTACTTTATAATTCCATTGAAACTTGCAAACAATAAAATAAGAAGCAATTTTCCTTAATAACTAGTATTGATTGAGTCTTGTTTGTTTTATATTACTTCCGATAAGTTGTCGATAAGTTATAGTTAAGCGATAAGTAGAAAAATGCTTTTAATGATAATTTAAGCATAGTTTTGGGTCTGCCAAATAACCGGTTGTCGGTTGCTGAACAACCGGTATTTTATCGTTTGTTTTTTTAGTTGAATCAATAAAATATTATGCTAATAATAGTTTTTAAAGATTAAATTAAAAATTATGCAAGTTTTGAAAATCGTTTAAATAGTAATATTATTTATTTATTATAATCGCGTTATGAAAATATTCATACTGCTAAAAAATTAGATTAAAATTAATCAGCAAAAGTGAAAAATATTAAGGAAAAGTTATTGCTCAAGTGCTTCTTTCGTTATTTTTTTAAGGGAAAAATGTTACGCTTGGAAAGGTTTTTTGCTGTTGTTTTTTTTTCTTTTCTGTATAATAGTATTTATAATAAGATTGTGTACATATAAAACTAATGGCCAGAACAAGATGACATATAGAGATCACTAGACATATAGATATCACTAAGCCCCGTTTACATAGTCGTGTTATTTTACACTTTGAAAAATAAATAATAATATTTACGTTGAAATTACAACGTTTAAATCATCAGATTTCTCTAGAAAAACTAAAATATTATGGATTGCCATGGATACCATAAATGGTTTATCAGTTACTTAACTGATCGAAAACAGTTTATATTTCTAAATGACGGTTTTCAGACATAAAAAAACTTAAAATATTATGTGGAGTTCGACTAGGCTCCATCTTAGGCCCTCTACTGTTTTTATTCGATGCCAACGAATAATATAGAGCATTAAATACTATGTCTACTATCATGTTTGCAGACGACACTACTTTACTTTATTCAGACGACACAACTTTATTTTATTCTAAAACTATTATCTCTCTATTTCAAGTAGTAAACAAAGAGCTAGTACATAAATAACATGAAGCTGGTTAACAGTAATATGACACTGGTTTAATTCTAACAGCCTATCTTTAAACACCGATAAAGTTTTCCTTATTCCATTCTAAACAAAGGTTTCAATATATTTCTACATAATTACCAATGCTATATATAATGGCCGGATAGCTCAGATGGTTAGAGCGTTAAAGGAAAAGTGAAAACCCGGACTGTTGAACGATACGAGTTCAAATCCCGCCACCGCCAACTCAGCGCTTGAGTAGTACTCCGGTAAGCAAAAATGTTGGTCAATAAAGGACGCTACTTTGGATTAGTCTTAATGACTATTTGTGGCTGTTCCTATGCTAAGCCAACAAAATCTTCGGATATAAGAACATTGTATATGAAAATATAGGGGAAAAGCACCTATGATGGCATACTTAACATTGAAGTTTCATTATTCAGTATTCTAAAGATCAATAACAAAAGTTTTGATATGGATACATTTTTTTTACATGTAGAACAATAATAACCCGAGGAGTTTTCATGAGTTTAATTTTTTTATTAGTTATCTTTATTTTAAAAAAAAAGCACAAGTATGCCATCATCGGCAACTACTGCTCCTATGATGGCATAAGGGAGAATGGGGCTAATTAGCATTAAGTGTAACTCAATGATTCTATTTGAACTTTGATTCTTCCCTCAGAAATGCCAGAAATTACGCGTTATTATCCTAATTAACCGTGCATGCGCATAAGTGATATTGCGTTTTATGTGTTTTTAAATCAAAAATTTTTTACTGAAGTAAAAATTCCTTTTTATTTCACTAACAAATATGTTGTTTTTATGAAAAAAAAAGGTTTTCGTAACTCTTCAATATTGCAGCACACCTAACTCGTCCGTATGCCATCAACGGAAGAAGTCATTATTTTCATTTAAACAAGCTATGCATGCCTTATTCAAAAGATAAAATTAAAATAATTATTCAACTCAATGCATAAAACTTCGAAATAAAAAGCATAAAAATTTTATTTCCGCACAGCTAATAATAAAAATCACAATCTTAAACATTTAAAGAGATTAAAAATACAACAGCTCATCCCAAAATCGATTTTTGTTGATTATAAAAGCAATATTTGCGCATAAGGGACGTACTTTCACTAAAACTACTGTAAATTAAGTATAGACATGTTGGCCTAATCAATTTTTCGCCAAAGCCAATATTTATGAAAATATGACCGGTATACCATCATAGGCACTATACCATCATAGGCACCTTTCCCCTAGCATGAAAACTCAAACAAATAAAAAAATATATATATATATATATATAAATAACATCACTGTTGAGGTTTTTTTTTTTAAAACAAATTACTTGGTATTTTAATAGATGAAAACTTATCCTGGAGAGATCAAAGTGACATTCATCAAAGCAATTTTGGAACCTGATATCGTCTTGAACCAAGTTTAGGCTGAGCAGATAGTCTGGCAAACAACTCTTTATAATTGTCATTATTGAGTGAACATGGTTTGTTTGTCCAGCAGCTAGGTGGAACAGTGGAAGCGTTGAATTGAATTTGGTTTTATTTTTGATTTAGTTATCGGTCTAAGAAGTTTAGATATCGGTCTAAGAAGTTTAGATATCGGTCTAAGAAGTTTAGATAGCAGTGGAGATTTCTGAGTAAGGAGTGGCTGTGCAACTAACGTAACTAAGCAACTAACGTAGTCAGTCAGGGCTCTGACTCAAGATGCAAACATATAGCACTAATTGGATGTTGATTTGATGACAATGGTGCAAATGATACGACCTTTGCTTCAATGTATAACATTCAGAAACGGTTTATCTAGAATGTTAGCAGCAGCGAGTTTTTCGTATAGCTTCTTGAGCTGGGTGCATGTGTGTTGAACTCAGTTTTTTGCCTCGGCATTCTGTCTTTGCGTACCTTGACACCTTTGTATGTCTCTTGTTTGTGGTGTGCGCATGTTTTGAGTATTTCAGTTCGAGATGAAAGATAAGACAGTAAATGTTTAAGTTTGACAACATTACTTTGTTTTTACTTGTTTTGAGGCGGTTAACACCAGAGTTGTTAACAAGGCCAAAAATAGCAAAGCTAATGCCAAGACCAAGGCTAATAGTTTCAAGGCCAAGGACAAGGCCTAGGCCAAAATTTTCAAAACCAAGGCCGAGGCCAAGAGTTTTAAGGTCAAGGCCAAGAACAAGAGCTTAAAGACTAAAGCCTACGCAAACATTTTTAAGGCCAAAAACTTCAATTTTGGCCAAACATTAAGGCTAGTTATTTACAAAACTGTAGGTAGCAAGTGCTGTGACAATAAAACTATTTGTTGTGAAATTAGACCAAGGTTATGCGCAGAATTCGACGAAATCAATAAGAAAATTTATTTCTACATATATATGAAAACCGAAAGCACAAATACGTAAAAATAAAGAATTAAAACTTTTAATTATTTATATTTATGTGTTTATGTGCTTAATGCTAACAACTAATATTAACATCTTTTTAATTAAAGATATGTTGAAGTTGTTAGCGTTAACTATAAGTCATAAGCATTAACTATCACTATAAGTCACTAGCCTATACCCTATAAGTCTTTATTACACTTAAGACACATCAAAGTTTCAAGCAACAAATCAAACATACAAACTCTATGAGGGTATCAATCCACTCTGACAAAAGATACACTCGACAGGAGCTGACATTGCAGGTACTTAGAAATACTTATCAAATATAGATTTCTAATTTTTGAATATTGTTTCATTGTGTACAGTTTTTTTAACAAAAAATCTTTTTGATTAAATTATAGTCGTTTATTCGTTCAAGAAGTTTGTCAAAACTAACTTGTTTGTAAAACATGATTTTTTCTATTATTTGCAAAAAAGCATTTTTTGAATCTGAGGTGTAACACTATTTTTAGTAGATGTCAAAGTAGTTTCTGATGTTGTTCTTGAGCAAACTTTTGGTAGTTCAGTGACGGAACTATCAAAGAAAAATAATTAAACTATTGTTTACTGGTTCAAATTTGGATTTTATAAATAAAATTATTTAAAAAAACTCTATTAAATATACATTATTAACAACGTTTTTAAACAGATTTAGATAAGTTGAATAAAAACAGAATAAATGAATAAAAAAAATACTCGATAATGAATTATAATTTTATGAATTATAATTAAATTAATAGAAAATATTTTAATTCAAAAAACCTTTAAAATTCTGTTTTTAATTTTAAGAAAAAATTATGTTCTTAAATCTTTTTTTAAATTTTGAAATATTTTAACTAATAAAAAACGTTAAAACATATCATTTGACTTAATATATAGATGTAATAAACTCCCATAAACCAATTATGTAATTGGTTATTGCTTTAAAATGGCTTGTTAAAAACGGCAATTTAAACCGTGACACAAAACACAAAATTAAGTTCTAAAGCTTTTAAGTAAACTAAAATAATAAAATCTTGTAAACAGAATCAACTGTATTCAAAGTTTTTAAAATGCAAACACCAAAGAAAGTTCTGAATTTTTAAAGAAAAGGTGATAGGCTAAAAAAATCAAGGCTAAAAAAATCAAGGCTAAAAATCAAGGCCAAAAAATCAAAAAAACCATCAAAAAAACCATCAAAACCATCAAAAACCAAAAAAACCATCAAAAAAATCAAAAAAATCAAGGCTAAAAAAATCAAGGCGAAGGCTAAAATGTTCAAGACCAAGGCTAAGGCCAACGTTTCAAGGCCAAGATCAAAGCTAAGGCCTTAGTTTTTGGACTTAATGCAAGGCCGAGGCCTAAACCAAGGCCAAGGACTAAAACCTCTGGTTAACACGTACAATACCAGTAGCATCCTTTAATTTCAGTTGTTAAAAAAAATCCTCAACAAGCTTTTTATCGTCTACTGTGCTAGACTTGTTAAGTCCAATTACAATGACGTTTAACTCGTGACTTCGAATATTTTTATTTTGAGCGGTTATAAAAGTATTTAATTACTGCCGTTGCTGTTTGGTCTCGTCCGATTTTTCCGTTTTGTTTGAGCAAAAATACAAATGATGACGTGACTAATGATTATATTTCATTTAATTCGTAAATATTTTTGACCGAAAAATTGACTTTTTCTTTTAATGCTTTTTCTCTTACTTCCACTCGATTGTTTCATATCCGCCAGTGCAACAAGTACAGCTGCTTTGATCATTAGAGTGATATCATTTTGGTAACTTCTCAAAAGAGTAGCGTTTAAATCCTTTATATCTATTGCTGCTTTAAAAGTGTTGGTGGCTGTTACTTCGACATTGTTGACAAGTTTTCAATTTATTTTTTTTTAATTAAAATTTAAATTAATTTACATATTTTATACATAGTTACCGGTTTTTACATCTATTTAAAACAATCATGACAATCATTTAAAACAACCATGACATTCATTTAAAACACGGCGACAATCAATTAAAACAATGTGATTTTCAATTAAAACAATCGTGATTTTCAATTAAAACATTTAATGCATGCGCAATCTCAACACTCTATATTATTTTTAAAAAAAGGTTTTCTTTATATTTTTTTTATTCGATTTTTTAAAAAAATTAAAAATTTTATTTTATTTAAATTATGTTTATTTTTTAATTACTGTCGAGGTATGTTTTCTGACCTAAGACACGCTTCGAAAAAGCTTTCGCAGTGTGTGTAATAGTTTGATGTAATAGTTAACATTAGGAAGAGATAAGCATGCTCATGCATTCTTGAAATTAGTTCATTTCTTCCAGCTGGGGCCGTATTTCTTCGCACGTTATTCTTAAGATAAAAAAAAAATCTCTTTACACGGATTCAAGAATGGTGAATATGGTGGCAAATATTTTATTTGAATGTTCTGAGCCCTCATCTCAACATTATGATGGATTCTGAAATCATGGTTGTTTTAATTATCATCTTGCATGTTTTAATTGAACATCATGGTTGTTTTGCCAATACAGTATGTGTATAAAAAATATGTAAAAAAATATGGTTTTGCATCCATTTTAAAACAAACGTAACATCCATTCAAATTTAAAATAAATTCCATTAAATTAAAATAAATTAATATAATATTAATAAAAATAAATTTATATAATATTAGATAAATAAATATATAAAAAAGACCTTTTTTTAAAAAATAATATAGAATGTTGAGATTGCGCATGCGTTAAATGTTTTAATTGAAAATCACGATTGTTTTAATTGAAAACCACATTGTTTTAATTGATTGTCGCGGTGTTTTAAATGAATGTCATGGTTGTTTTAAATGGTTGTCATGATTGTTTTAAATGGATGTAAAAACCGGTATATAAATTTTAATATATTTATATGTAATAATAAATTTATCCGTAAGTATTTACTAATAATTATTAATAATAGAATATTGATTGTCATAGAGCAAAAATTAAGCTAATTGTGAAACTAATTATCTCTCTATGTCAGAGATATATACATTGAAACTATATTTTATTGTTAAACTATATTTTGTCTAGTAATGACGCATTTTTTGGGGTTTAATGATAAGACTAAATTTGTCTTCTTCTAGCCCCGGTCGTGTAATTATTTTTTACTAGCTGATCTGACCCGTAAAAATACGGGTCTTTGTAAGTCTATTCCACACTGACCTTTCCTATACTTTTTTTCTTATATATATCCTAGCTTTCCGTACCCATAAAATACGGGTCTTCGCCAAACCTACCATTTCTATACTTATCTATTACGATCATTTCTATACCTATGATTTGTTTACTTTATATTTTTACGTAAATAATTTATTTAAAAAAATTGCTTTAAGAGAGAAAAAATTATCATGCGCACCCTTTCAGCATACCTAGAACTTATAAGAGATTTATAATTAGGTTTATTTTTTTCCTAAACGCATGTCATTGATAGTTTAGTGGTTTAGTGTGCTGTCATCAGTGTCGTTTTGGGAGAATAAAGACCTACCCTAATAAATTTTGAATATTTTTCAATCTTGCTGTGCTTATAGCAATATTTTTAGCAAAATTTTTATTATAGTATATATCTATAATAGTTATAACTGCTTTTTTTTTTTTGTTTTGCTACAATTATTGCTTATAGCAATATTTGTAGCAAAAAAATAATTGTAGACCAAAAAAGTTTTCTAACTGTCAAAATAAAATTCAAAATTTTTCTCATTTTTATAGATTTATTATATACGATTGTTCTATATACTGCCTGCAAACTCAACATATGCTAAAGACAACTATTTTTACAGACATTTGTACGCATTGTTATACAAATAGCAGAAGTAAGAAGATCTTAGGCCATTAAATATTATAGACTATAAAACACTAAGGGATCGTCCGTAAATTACGCAACGTTAAATTTATTTTTAAAAAAGAAGAAGGAGATCTTCAGTTCTTTTAGGTGGCGATTTTCATTAAACTCGATGAGCTATTTTGATTTTTTATTTAACATACGACTCTGCTAGGAAAAATTTTGATCTTTTTTGTTTTATTCATTAGTGAAATTTAGCGTTTCGTAATTTATGGACGATCCCTTATTTAAAAGTTTAGATTAGGGATCAGCCAAAAAGTATTTAAAGCCAAAAAAGGAGTATAATATTATTTTGATAGTTATCTAAATTCTGTTGTTGTTGCCGCACTTGTTTAACGGAGGCGAGGTAAAATAGCTGTAAAACTCTAAATTTCTTTATTGTATCAATATTAAATAACTTTAACTTTTAATTATTTTTAAAAGTATTTAATTTAATAAAATGGTTTAATTTAAGTATAAAATCAGGTTCTTGTTAAATGCTCTCCCGCGGTGCTCAATGATAAGACCGTAAGGACTTCTGGGAGCAACTAAAATAACAACAACAACAACAACAACGACAACAACAACAACAACAAAAAATGGTGTTTTTACATAAAACATACTTTTTAAAACTTCCTTACTGTTGTAAAAAAGTTGAGATCGCCACGTGGCAAGTTCAAATCATCAGCTTGAGAAATTATTCGTGAGAAAACGTTAATTTGGTAAAAAAAAGTCACGTCGCTCAATTTGACCCATTTTTTTAGGATCCTATCTTTTTTAAAGGATCAAACCAATCTTTTATATATATGAGTAGTTCATATATATAATGGCAGATCATTTTATACAACAAACTATGAAAGAAATAAAGAAAGATAAATTTTTCCATAATAATTTTTTCATCAGTATTGATTGTAATTCTGGTATTAGCCGTGTAGATTAACTGTGTTCATTTTTCGGTATGTTCAAAAGAATGGCTGTTCTGTATAGAAATTTTAGAGTTTTTACCCAACTCTGGGCATAAATCTGAAGAATTAGCAGATGCTATATTTTTAATTTTAGAATTGCATGGATTCGATATAACAATAGTCGTGGTTACGAATACAATACGTTTAACATGTCTGGTAGGTATACATGACTTCAAGCTTGCATTAAGGAAGTTAATCCTTCAGCTACATTTGTAGTCTTGTTCTATAACGTACATTGTATATTTCAAACGTTCACCCACAGCCCGCACTTGGAATTCGTAGTAAAAGCCATTTCTAATTCAAGATATAGCCAAACTCGAGCTAGTTCAACACCGAGCCATGAAATACCATAAAGTTATTTCTTTTTTATTCTAGTAACTTCCGACTCTAATAGTAGTTGCTTGCAATTAATTTTTTAAACAAATTTTGAAAAGTCAAACATTTCATTTCGAGGAGCTTCTTTTTGGAACAAAATGGTATCAAAATAATTTTGATGCCTGAATAGAATTATATGTTTTTAAAGAAAAACATTAAAGAATTTTGCTTTTCTTTAAAAGTGTTATATTATATCATCCAGAGACATTTTGTCAATGGATAATATATTTTTATATATTTAAACGCTTAACAACTTGCTGTTTTTTATATATTTATGAATCTACAATGTTTTGATCTAAGTTATTCCAGCTGTAAATAACACGGTTTGTTAAGAAATAGTACCTCTTTGGATTTTTAGTTAATTGTTTATGAAACCTCATATTGTGACCTCTCGTATAGGAAGCAATTAAATCTGGTGGGTATTCCAATGTTAAATTATCTATTTTTTTTACTATTTGTAAAGTTTGATTAGGTCATTACGTTCGCGTCTTTTTTCAAGAGACGTTAATTTAAAGTAGTTTAGTCTACTTTCATAGTTTTTCCCTTGAAGACATTTTGTTCGTGTTGCTTTACGTTGTATTGATTAAATTTTGTTTTTTTTTCTCGTTCTAAGTAAAGATGCCACACTGAATTTGCGTAGTCTAGATACGGTCTTACAAGAGAGGTGTACAATAATTTAGATGCGTTTATATATATGTATATATATATATATATATATATATATATATATATATATATATATATATATATATATATATATATATATATATATATATATAGTATATATATATATATATATATATATATATATATATATATATATATATATATATATATATATATATATATATATATATATATATATATATATATATATATATATATATATATATATATATATATATATATAGTTAAAACTTATTATTAAACGTTATTAGGGTAGCTATAGTTACTAGACACACGCTATAAAGTGTAGACTCAGAGTATGCGCTACAAAATGTTGATTCAGAGTATACGCTATAAAATGTAGACTCAGAGTAAACGCTATAAAGTAAGTTCTAGAGTTATCAAAGCAAGAAAAGATTTTTTATGTTAAAATGAGTGCAAATTAAAAAAAATAAATCTGACTAGTTCTATCAAAACACAAATTAATCAGGGAGTAGACCGGGGCGAATTTGCAACTTTTACTGCTTTAAATTTGTCTGTTCAACCAGATACGCCTTTACCTTATATCATTATCTGATAATATTGAATAAACTATACTTAGTTCGACATCGTTTAAAAGTTCAAAAAAAAAACTCTTTATACTCATGAACATCAATTTGTATTACACATTTATATGGGGCAATTTTGCCTTTTATGAAGCTATTACGCTAACGTAACGTTTTATTATATTTTATCAAATTAGACACATTCTGTGCACATCCCGATTTAAAAGAAGACTTCACATGCCCATCTATGACAAGAAACGTATTGAAGCTAGTCTTCTTATGAATCCACTCATGCCACACCGTACACAGAGCAATGATTGTTTTTTTTTACTGTTTCTGTTATAAACTTTTGACGTACTCTGTTGCATTTAATTTAATAATAATTTCAAACTATGGGATTTCCTCTTCTTTGAACCACTTGCTTTTATTTGATTCTTTTTCTTTAAGCCAGTTGCTTTATATTTTTAATAAACAACTCCCATTTCTATTTAGATTTTCTATTTTTTATTTTCTTTCTTTTCTCTTTTTTCTTCAACATTTCAATGTTTTTAACGAGTGTAATGTGTGCAAAATGAGGTTTTGCGTAAGTTGGGTTTGAAATCTTCATTGGAGAAGAAACGATTGTTCTAAGTAACGGAAAGTTTGTATCTCCTTGCTGAAAATTAATGTTATCTCTGAATAACTCCCCCTTTTTTATATTCGTGTTTCTTTACAGGGATACAAAGAAGGTACAGTCCACAATAAGCAAATGAATCTACAATAAGTCCCCTTTTCACAACCATCTCTTCCCATACTCTGTTGAAAACAAGATAAAATCGATCTCTAAGTAAAGAGATTGATGATCTTTCAAAGAGTCCTTTGGACAAAATCTCTGACCATTTTTATTTTATTATAACGTGTGTCTTGCGGTTGCAAAGGATGGCTGCTATGTGGAGTTAAATATATTATTTCAACGTTATTGAGGATACAGAATTCGACAGCTTACAAAAAATGTGACTTTTATGGCCATTTAAATGGAGTAAGCATTTTTTCATATCAAAATTTTGACGGTGATTATTGAAATGTTTCAAATAATCGATAAAAATATCTTGTTCAATGTATCCTGATGTACTACATTTTAAAGAGGTTCCTGTCGGAAATTTGGAAACATCAGAAAAAAGTTTTCCCTTAAAAATCACAAATGGTTGTAGACTGTCCTCTGAGGCATTAATAGTTGCCATTAAAGTTATTAAAGTTTATATTAACCTTTACGCTACCTTTAAAAAATTTCTTTATTCTTTAATAGAAGCTTCCGCACGTACTTTAGACAATCCTTCCGGACCGGTGTAAACTGAGGATGTCTACGCTTAAAGGCCACAATCCAGTCATATGGTTCTAAGTGAGATTTATGCCATGTATACATGGCGTAATTTTTTTAATATTTTTCCTGAAAAAAGCTTTATCTTTAGCTATATGTATTAAAACTTTGCATTCATTTATGGCATGATACTAAATTGTAACATACCTACTATAAGAAATAAATTGCCTACTATAGTAGGCAAATCTTTTTAAAGTAATCAACGATGATATAATTTTTTGGCATATAAATACGCATTATGCTTGTCAATAGAAATTCACGATTCGCCATGTAAAAAAGCTTGTTTACCAACGGTTTTTTTCCTGTTGCTTTGTAAACACTGTTTTTTCTTCCCTCAGAGCTTGATTTTCGAACTCCATTTATCTTTTCATATAGCGTTGATCTTGGTACACCAAATGTTTTTGCTCCCATCAATCTTTAACAGCTTGAATAACCAATCGGAGGTTGGTATAACTATAGGCGTTCTTTTTCTTTGGGAGATACTTGCGTACCGTGCGAAACTTAGGTAGTACAAAGCGAGTTTTAGATTTTGGCACTTATGGTAAATGCAAGAAAACTAATATATCAATTGACATAATAAATATCGATCCCTGCATTTTATAATGATGTATTTTAAACATGCTAATCAATATAGTGGCAAACAATCTGTGATGGTGAGCATTTAATGGCTATAAACAATCTGCGATGGTAAGCATTTAATGATAAAAAAATGCGAATATAAGTAATGCATTCAATTGGATCAAGCAACGTTTTTAAATACAAAAATTTAGGAAAATTTTAGAAAACTTTTTTTAAGTTAAACTATAACGTACTTTAGTTTTAAATGTATATCTGAAAACTATTAAATTATTATATTTTCAAAATACTTCTAATAAAATTATTATACGATAATTCCTTATATAAGTCCAATGATTTTATCAAGTTGTTTATATAATAATGAATAATAATATTAAATATTGTTTAGAAAGCAAAATTATTGAACGTTATATATATTTGTTTAATTATTGTACAAATTAATTGTACGTAATATATATTTGTTTGTATTTAAAATATATACCACGAACGCCAATTAAACATTTTAAACAAATTTATAAAACTCTTACATGAGCATTTATTCTCAAATGTTTCAATCGATTTCAGTAAATTGATAATGATGCCACTTGGAGCAAAAATGACACGATAATTTCAATTGACCACATTTAGCAAATCACATTTAAAATTTACGATAACCAATCCAATTAAATGGCAACTATGATCAATTTATAAAATTATAATTTTAGAATAACAAATTTTTTGCATCATCATAATAATGGTGCTATGCCAAAATAAAATCTTTTTCTTGAAATATTAGAGGTGGTGAAATCGCCCCTTCTTTAGATTTGAAAACTTTCGAAAGAGATTTTGATTCAAAGCAACTCGTTGCTATGAATCAAAATCTCTTTCAAAAAGACTGAGGTTAAGAAACCTTTTTTTACTTTGAATAAATTGAACTAACATTAACTAAAACTACATAACCTAAATGTTTTGAGGCCCATAATATGTTTATAAAATTATTTTCTTGTGAGTTTAATTATCAAGTCTTTTTAAACAATTTTGTTATGATATCTAAGTAATTGCAATATAATTGCAGTTGCCCAATTGCTAAGAAGTAGAGAACAAAAAAGTGTGGAATCCGGTTTCAATATTAAACTGATTAAGAACATAAAACAAATTAGAAAATTAATCAGTAACGATAAATTCCCATTGTTATTAGAAGTAAATGAACTAAAGAGATAAGTAATTTTATTTTGATTTTTTATGCATCTTTTGATTTAATTGCAGTTGTTTTTAACAGTATATTTAGTAGGAAAAGGTGAATACAAAGGTGAATCCTACGGTCAATTATAATGACAATAAAGAGTTTCTAACAACGGTGCTTCATCATAAAAATCAAGAAACAAACAATGTTGATATTAAATTTGTTTTAGATGGATGGCAGGAATTCCTTAAAGTTATTTTATCAATCACCATAAAACTAGGTTTAGAAAATAATAAAATTCCAAGTATATTGAGAAAGTGTGAAGGATATTTAATCACACGTATTCCTTATCTCGTAACTTTCAAATAATTATTTGACAGGGAAGTAAGACAATTTTGTTATTTTTTTGAGAAGATTTAATCTAACACTTTAGAAAAATATAAATGTTCCCATATAATTATTTATTTTTTCCTCTTAAAGGGTACTACCACCTTACAATATAATGGTTATCATTGAAAGTCTCGAAAATTAAAAACACCTTGTCTACCGCTGAAGCCAACAAGACTAACTATCCTATAAAAAGTTTTAGGTTTAATATGCATTAATTTTGATTTTTTAATATTATAGAATAATATTTTAAAATTAAATTAGAAACGCAATATTCTAATACAAAAATTAATTGAATTTACAAGTTTATATCTTGACAACATAATGAATTATAATGAATGAAAAACCATAGTATAAAAAAATGAACATTTAAAAAATTTGAATGCTTATTTAATCTTTCTATTAGTAAATAATGCAATTCAAAAAAGCGAAGATCAATGGTATTCTGTGATTGGTCGAACACATATCATAATTTTAAAAAATGTATTCTTACTTTTTGCTCCTGTTTACGAAATGATATTTATATAATAATCATAGATCATCCTCGTCATATTTTAAAAATCCGGAAAATTGTTTGAATAAATTATCCGGAAAAAATCCGGAATTCGTTTTCCTTTATTTTATTTTTAATTTCACTTTTAGCTAAATTAGTTTAGTTTTTTTTGACAAACTTTCTTAATTTTTCTTTGATCGATGAGTGAAAAAGCTTAAAAAATAAATATATATTAAAAATATATACCTCAACTTGCATGTATTGAAAATGTTTTGAATATTCGAAAAATCTAATAGTTGAAAAAAATACCCGGAATTTCGGAAATATCCGAAAGAAGATAATCCCTGAACAATAGCGCTAGTAAAAAATTACAATAATTTTTTTTCACACTAAAATTACGAATTTGGCAACTGCTTTGTTTGCCAAATGGGTAATCCGCTCTGAGCTTTAGTATACGGTACCAATTTATGACAACTATTAAAGATAACAATACGGTAAGCTTGTAAATGCTTTTATAATTTATGTAATTAATAAAATTTAGTTTTTTTAACTCTTTAAAATTAAATGCATATCTGGCCCTCTCATGCCCATGCCCCTCTACATATCTGCCCTTCTCCATATCTTTTGTTTTTTATAAAGTGCCCTATGAACTTATATGCAACCACCCAGCTAAAATTTAAGTTATAAAAAAAGCCTATGTAAAGGGTTCGTTCAAACTAAAGTACATTATTCTTTGAGGTGTCGCAACATTCTTGTATATCTCGAGGAATAACACAAAAAATTGTCGAAACGATACGAGATCTTGCCTACCACAAGCCTAATACAATAACTTTTGTTTTATATTTATATTACAATTTTTATAATACTAAAAAAAATGATTAAAAAAAAAATTAAAAATGTGTATAAAAATAACTACATTTAAAAAACATGATAAAACTTTAAAACCCAAAAAATTTTTATAAATTATGAACAAACAAAACATTTAAAAACTGCAACGTGAAACACAAATAAAAAAACTGCACAATAGCAACAGTTGTTATCTTTTATTTTGTCAACCAAAATGAATCCATAACTTTTTTTGATTTGTTCTGAATCCATTCCCAATACATAGCTGTAGAATTAACGACAGTAAGTTTTCCATAACCGTAATCGTTGATATGATAAACTGACCATTCTTTCCTGAACCAAATATCGGGGTCAGTACTTCTCCCAGCAGAACCGATTACGAGATGTGTAACACCATCATCTTGGCATTTATTTTTATAAACTTTGCATGTGCGTTCATAAGAGTGATAATGCGCCCATAATGCTAAATCCACTTTGTAGATATAAAGAAGATCTTCAAAAAGGCGTTGCATATTTAATGCAACAATATAGTCGTCTAAAAAAAGAAATTTAACTTCAAAATATTGTATACACTATAATATAATAAAACCAGACAAAACAAGATAAAAAACAATACAGCTGAATACACAGAATACAAAGAACTTGAAATAATAATATGACAAAATAATCGATAATTACCAGTTTATGTTTTTCTTAAAAACACATTAAATGGATAATTATCGATTATTATTTACATTGGTAAATATCAAAATTATCATCTTAATCACCTGGAAGTAATGCACTGCAATACATAGCTCTGTGTGCACCAACAACTACCCAAGGCGTTTTCTTGCGATCAACATTCTTCAGATCATTTTCTAACCATATATATTGTTTTGAATTTGGAGAATAATCATGCTCTGAAGATAGCATAATGTAATGAACTAAGCCATAATCATAACTGTACCTATAGTAAAAGTATTTTATCTATTTTCAATTCAAAACATAAAATTAAAAAGTTTGATATTATATTTATATTAGGTATTTTTTTATAGAACTTAATTTATTAGGGTCTATGAAGCATTATAATACATATAATTAACTTTTTACTATGAGAACATTTTCATATATAAATTTGTAACACAACTTTTAAATATTTAAAAAAAGCATTGATAATAATTACCAACGTTAATGTTGGTAATTATAATCAATTTTATTTTCTCAACATTACCTCAGTATTACCTCACTAATATTAATTTCATTACCTCGCCATCACCTTGATAATATAAACTTTGTAACCTTGTATTCTCAATTCTATTAGGTTTATTACATCAGTAACCAAATTAATGTAATTTATTATATAAATAACAAATGGGATGTAACCTATTACTTTGGTACAAAATGGATGTAATTCTGCAATTTTTTAAAATTTTCCAACAAAAACAATTTCTTACCACCAAATTGAGTGTCCAGTGTCTGGCATGTGAAATCGTTTAAACATTGGAACACCACACTCGCCACCAGAATCTGAGTGACCATTAAACCAATCTGGACGAAAACCACCATCTCCAGGAGCACCACTAGGATCTTTCTCACCACCAGTTACATGGTCATACTCATGATTACCAATACCAACCATATATGGTACAAGGGTAGAATAAGGCTCCACTAATTTAAACCACTGTTCCCAAATATAAGCCTATTTATTAATTGATAATTTATAGCTTATATTTGAAAACTTAAATTGTGTATTTGATTCAGATTTGATTCATTTTATAAATATTAGTAAAATATAGTGTAAATAAAAAAACACATACATAACCTCTTGCATATGAGATATCACCATTGTGATAAATAAATTTTATGTCATTGTTTAAAACTTCATCATGCACAAGCTTTGCTGTGGTAACGGCCTCTGGATAAGGATCAACACCCATATCGCCATAAAATATAGCTTTGTATGAAGTACTGTCCCCAGCAGGAATTGCAGTTGTAAAATTCAGTATGGCGCTCATGTGCTAAAAAAACATTTATGTTATGTTATACGAAAATTGTATAATAATAACATCAATTATAACAACAAAATAAATTTTTAACCATGTTTGCAGCTCAAACAAATGTAAATAATAAGAATACTTACTCCCTCTGTCCCATATGAGTAATAGTACTTTGTGTTTGGATGCAGATCATATAAAAGGACATCATAGATATAGCCGGGATCTATAAACACTGATGAATTTGCTGGAGGTTCACACATATCAGATGCAAAATATGTTTGCATTGAAGATTTGTAAGAAGTTTTTTCAAGAGCTTTAGTTGTCCCATATCGAACCATTACAATTCCATTTACTGAAAGTAGAATATACTTTTTTTATTTACATTATTTTTTAAAATATAAAAATTAATAATCATCAGGATAATGTAGTTTTTGATTCTTCACCTGTCTAAAGTATAGTCTTTATAGCTATGTAAACATAATTTGAATTAATGTTTTGTATTTTGAAAAAATCACATAATTACTTATTATATTTATATTTTAAAAGTTTTTAAAATGTAAATATAATAAGTAATTATTTTAAAAACTATGTGTATCCAGTGATTGTTGTCTAAAAGCATTTATTTATTTTATTTGTTGTATAACAATATTTACAATAAGATTTATAATTTATAATATATTACGAACAAGACTTCAAAAATATTGTAATGACCTTTTCATGAAACCCATTACAATATAAAGATTTACTATCCTAACAAAATGAATATTAAATATGTAACCATTAAATATATATATAAAAAAATCAAGAACATTTTTTGTTAAATTTTTTTTTTTAATACATTGTATAAAAAAAAAGAATAGGTGAATTGAGATAAATTTTTTTTTTTAATTAGGCAGTACTATTTTATTCCAGAGAGAAAGGCCTCAATAAAATATACAAAATCATGTTTGTTTATACAAATAGGTTTTTCTAGAATACTATTATTACACAAATTATATTTGTTTTGGAGTTTTATTTTTTAAATGTTTTCAAAAACATTGAGAAACGTAAGTTAAAATAACATAAAGCACAAAATATTAAATACATTTAGATGATAAACATTTAAGGCATTCATTTCTTTAAGAAGTGGTTTGGAATTTGAAAAACAATTTTTTAAATTTATTATGAGAGCACGCTGCTCTCATAATAAATTTAAAAATATTGATAAAGAGATTTGGGTTTAGTTTAATCTGTACTTCTGTATATAATATTTGCATAATTTAAACGACAATGAATAAATGAGTAGTATAATTGTGTTTTGGTTATTTTTAAAACAACTCTAGATTAGTATAGAATTCCAATGCTCTCTGCAACATTATTAGAAATATTATTAATATATGATTCCTATAATAGATTTTTATCAATAAAATCTCATGAAAATTTTGTTGCTTTTTCTCTTTTTAGGATGACATGAATTTTTAGAATGACATAAATAATTGATGTCAATAAAGATATCAGGAATATTTACAGGCAGTATTTGTTATTTAATAGTTGAGATATTTTTAATATTGATTGGAAAAGTTTCTAATCAATATTTAAAAATACTCTATTTTTCAAGCCAATATTAAATTTTTTAAAGTTCTCTGTTCATATTAAAAAGTTATCGCAATTAAAAAGGATGTTTAGATCTCATGTGACTGAAACAAGTTTGTGCCTCATCTGCAAAAATTATGGTCTTCAAATTGGACACTTAGTGTAAATTATTTATGCATATTATGAAAAGAAGTGGTTCAAGAATGGATACTTGTAAGACACCATATCTTATTTTTATTAATATTTATGATAGGAAATCTTTGTTAAAAACAAATTGATTTTATTTAAAAAGATAAACTTTTAAACCAACTTCAAGTTTGATCTGTTATGCCATAGCATTTAGGATTGAACAATTGTGTCAAAAGATTTCGACCAATGAAAGTGTTAATTTTAGATTTTAGAAAGATTAATTATGTAACGTGTTAAAAAAGGAAGAGCATATTCAGTTGAGTTCTTTTTTATAATACCTAAATGATTTGCATAAAGAAGTTTATTGTTAACTAGATTTGGGTAAATATCTGTTGCTCATTAATTTTTCTAATATTACTGAAAAAAACAGAAGAACAGGGATGGATTGGAAAAAAACAGAAGAACAGGGATGGGTTGGAAAAAAACAGAACAGAGATGGGTTGGAAAAAAACAGAAGAACAGGGTTAGTAATTTGTTATACAGTTGGATAAATTTATAATAAAAATTACTTTTGGTAATTTGAAAAAGTCTCGGAAAAATCCTTGTTTAATGAATGCTTTAAAAATTTTGTAAGGAATATTTTTCATGATTTCATAAGACTCTTTTAAAACATTTTCATTTATATCATCAGATCCTATTGACTTATTTCTTTAAAACAATTTAAGCAATATATAGCAGCCTGGTCATGACATTAAACTGATCATGTATTGAGTCGAAATAGATTAAAGATAGTAATGACATCTAGTTTTAAAAAATTGCTTTAACTCTTCCATGCCATATTTAAATTAGAAAATGGCATTATTGAAATCACACAAGTATGAAAACACAGATGCTAAACATTAAAACATCATATATAAACTAGTCAAAACTCTTATTAAGCAATTTAGAGTTTTGAAAGTAGATCAAAAAAATATCAAAAAAAAATAAATAAAAATAAAACAAACAAATGCTTTTTGCATATGTAAATAACTATTTTTAATGTAAAATATTTTTGACAGTTTTGGTAATTGTTCAAAACTATTAAATAGTTAAAAATATTTAAATATAAGAAAAAAAAACAAACCCTCTGCTGATACCCACATAACTCTCATCTCAGTAGGATTACTTGTAAGTGATAGATGACCTTGTAAAGGACTAAGAGGTCCACCTTGAAATGATAGCTCATTACTGATTGTTACTAATTGAGAAACATTACCATTGCGATAATATTTAAATATGCAAGAAGTTCTCATATTATAAACAGTAACAGTCCACTTGCCAAAACCTTTACTCCACGTTGGGCTGTTATTTACATTAAAGTAATCCAGGAAATGTGTTGAAATATCATCAGGAGGGCAATAAAAAGCTACAAAGTCTTTTTCAGTTGAATTATTAACTCCTAACCATTCTATGGTAACACTACCTCCGTTTTCTATAACACTAGGAGAAATTTTAAGGGAAGCACCAGCATCAGATTGTAGAATCTTATTAATAAATGGCTTTGCAAGAGCATTTTCATAATCAGGTGATGATCGATCAATATATTTGTTATTTTCATCAGTTTTTCTGAAATAATTTAAAAGATAAAGAATTTAAAAACAACTCATAACTAAAAGAACACAAAACCTAATAACAAACAATACTTAAAAAAATTAAGAAAACAATGTCACAGCTTTTTGTGTTAGAAACAAATACAAAAATTTTAAACTGTTATAGTAAAAAGATTTTGCTATTTATTACACCAAAAATATTTTAAACACATTTCTAAAATAATGCTGAAAGAATAGAAAAACAAAGATGAAGTTAAAAGTGCAGCATTATTCTTAAAAACAAGAAAACATTGTTCGTTCATACTTTAGAGCTCTATGCTTTTAAATAAAAGTTTCAGAAAACCATCTTGTTTTTTTTGTTTTTGTTTTATAATAAATAACTGTAGACTTATGTAAAGTTTGTCACATATCCATAATTGCTACCTAAAAAACTTAATAAAATATTCACACATCCAAAAAGTTAATTTTTGAAGAATTAGTATATAAATTTAGCAATTTAAGAATTGACAGATTTTTAGTTTTTTCATATTTCCAATTTAGAGGGAAAAGGTGCTCCTCCAAAGGTAACATCCATGTTGAAATTTAGAGGGAAAAGGTGCTCCTCCAAAGGTAACATCCATGTTGAAATTTAGAGGGAAAAGGTGCTCCTCCAAAGGTAACATCCATGTTGAAATTTAGAGGGAAAAGGTGCTCCTCCAAAGGTAACATCCATGTTGAAATTTAGAGGGAAAAGGTGCTCCTCCAAAGGTAACATCCATGTTAAAATTTAGAGGGAAAAGGTGCTACTCCAAAGGTAACATCCATGTTGAAATTTAGAGGGAAAAGGTGCTCCTCCAAAGGTAACATCCATGTTGAAATTTAGAGGGAAAAGGTGCTCCTCCAAAGGTAACATCCATGTTGAAATTTAGAGGGAAAAGGTGCTCCTCCAAAGGTAACATCCATGTTGAAATTTAGAGGGAAAAGGTGCTCCTCCAAAGGTAACATCCATGTTAAAATTTAGAGGGAAAAGGTGCTACTCCAAAGGTAACATTTATGTTAAAATTTAGAGGGAAAAAGTGCTACTCAAAAGGTAACATCCATGTTGAAATTTTCAGGAGAACAGAAAAAAGTTTTTTTGTAAATATTCTGTAAAAACTCTAACTCTAACCCTAACTAGAACCTTTGTCTAATCCAATTGTAACACTCATAACTGATGATTACAACATAATAGGTTCATTTTGACTAATATTGGAGGTGGCACCTTTGCTCTCAGCATGCTAAAGCCAATCATATGGTTATGCTAATTTGCTTATTTTTAATTTTTTTACTGATAAGATACAATTTAGCAAGTAATTATGGAGTCCTCAAAATGGCTGCAACTTTATTAGTTCAACTAAACTTGTTTAGCTCTGTGTTTAAATTTGAATATATCTTTGTATCTGTTTATTTTATTTTATTTTTTTGTATATTTGTTTTGATTCTGTGTTAAAAAGAAAAAAGAAAAAAAAAACAAAAAAAAAAAATTCTCAATTCTAAAAATAATTTATTATCATATTATAAGATTAAAATCTTAAAGTTTTTCGAACTTCAGTTGAATCTTACACATCATTTGCTTTTAACTTTTTAATTTAACATTTTTATATATAAATAAATTATTACTTAACCTTTTCTAATTCACAAACAGACTTGATAACAAGACATTTCCAACCAAGTTCGACCCCACCAAGTCCCTGGTACCACTAAGTACCACACTCAACTTATTTCCCTGCAAAGCAACCTTGTTCAACAAGGTCGGTTTCCTAATTTAAGAATTGAAGAGAGCGTTGTAGCCATGATAAAGTAGCCTCCTCAATTGTAGTGGCAGAGAATAACATTAAAAAAATTGTCTAGTTTTTGCACAAACCAGATTGTAAGTAAAATATAAACTATGAATTTAATGACAACATTCTATGTGCATATATTAATAAAACAAATAAATTAAAAAAAAAATTAGACTCATTTTAAAAAAAAAAAAACATTGGTTGTTCACCTCTGAAACTAGTAGCTTATAAAGACAGTGTTAGCTATGCAAAAAGAAAGATGAATAAAATGAATCAAATAAGATGAATCAAAAATATAACAGCTACCTTTTTAGGATTTCTTCCAGATTTAACAAAAGATGAAAAAATCAAAAGAGCTGTGTTGCAAAAGTTTTTTTAAATATGTGTATTTGTTTTTGACTGAAATGTATTTGTAGTTTCATAAACTATTTGGTAGATTGACATTTTTTGGGGAAAAAACCAAGAAATTCTTTTTTTTTTTTTTTTTGTTATTGTTGTAAAAAATATTGTTTTTTAATTGTAACATTAAATAAATTTAATTTTTTTTTTAAGTGATATTTGTTAAAAGACATGTTTTCATTGTTCTATTTAGTATACCATTTTATCAATGCTGTCTTCTAGTTTACCAATATTTATCTATTGTCAAGTTCATTAATTGTTTACCAAATAGTTTTTGTAACTGTACTTCAGGTACTTCATATTAGGTTAAAAATAAAAAATACAATAAAAAAATAAGTTAAAAAAACATTTTTCTGGTAAAATACAGTAAGTTACAGAGTCTTTATTTTTTTGCTTTTTTAAAGTAAAAATGTTTTTAAAATACGAACTACTTTAATTAAATTTTTCTTTAAAATTACAAACAAAAAAATGTTAAACGATTTAAGTTATAAATATTTAAATAAATATTTAAAAATAAATATTTAAGTTATAAATAAAGTTAAGTTGATCTTTAGTTTAAAAATATTTGTGTTTTTCTTAACCTAAAGTACAAATAGTTTTTATTCAGGTTTGTAAATGGAAAACAGTGATTATAAATATTTGCAATTCAATTTGGGAATCTAGAATTAAGATATTTGTATTTGGTCAAATATGTTTGACCACAACGCTACATTTGACAGTGTTTAAAAATTAGCAAGCCTAGTATATATAGAATTTGAAATAATACATCCTAAAATGCCAATTTTGTATATTGACCAATCTAAAAACAATTTTTTAGATTTGTGAAATGATTTTATTAGATTTTTTAAGTAGCCATTATGGATAAAATGTAACAATAAATAAGCCTAGAGTTGCATATAATTAAAAAAAGAGAAGATTTTTTAAAATTTCGTTTTAAAAAAAAGAGAGCATCAAATTATGAACAAAATTATGTTTTTGCTACTAAAGCATTTTTTGCAAAAAAAAGAAATTTTAAATGACGACATGTACCGCAAAAATTTTTATAATGAAATTTTAAGGACTTGCTTTTCTTATTTATATAAACTGGCCCACCAAGTTTCATCAAAATCTGAGTTGATCCCTGATGAAACCCTAATTTTCGTAGAACAATAGGCATGGAATGATCTTATATGTAACCTACAGACAAAAAAAAAATGTATGTAAGTTTTAATAGTAGGTATAGAAAGAGCTCATCCTTGGGTAGTAATTTCTTTAGTACTAGTAACATAACAAATAGGTTCTGATGTAAAATAAAAAAAAGCAACCAATAGTAAAAACTCTCCTGTCATACAATGTCATATTTGAATAAAAAATGACATTGTGGAAACTTGTTTAAATCAATCAACTTTGGAAACATGGACATTAAACTTTAAAAAAGAATTGAATAAATTGTTAAGTACAGCCAAGCCTGGGTTAAAATAAGTGAATAAATGATAAAATTAACAAGGGTCCCTGTTTTTCATGCTTTTGTGTAAAAACACAAAAAATATATGGGAATATTAATATTGAAAGGGATTAATAATAGTGGACTAACAATAGTGATACATTATTGTAATATATAAAAAACTATAATAGCATTTTTATCAATGGCAACCTCAGACTTTTGATTTGTTCAAACAAAGTAAAAAAAAAAAACAAATTATTAAAATCATATATTTATTTTTTTCAAATATTAGTTACCATTAATTACAAATTTACCTGTTTTCATCAGGTTATAATTATAATTTAAGAATAAATTAAATATTTTAAAAATGCACAATATATTTTATACAAATATATTTTTAAAAATTTTATGGTTAATAAATTATTTGACCAAGAGATTCATTTTCATTTTATGACATGTTTTATACTGAACACAAAATCAAATACAAAGCAGGCAGAATATATTTTCAAATTAAAAATATAAACTAATTTTAAATAAGACTTTGAATATAATTTTTTGTTATATGATTAAAGTGGCTACACTATACCATAACTAATTTTTTAACATGGTATATAATCAAAGTTTTTAAAGACAGTTTAAAACTATAAAAATCAAACACAAATATTAAAATTCAGTAACAAAAAAAATCAAACTAATGTTGTTGAGGAATAATATATATATACATACATATATACATACATAAACACATGCATACACACAGATAAAATGATATATATATATATATATATATATATATATATATATATATATATATATATATATATATATATATATATATATATATATATATATATATACAATTTTCAAAATTGTAACATTAAATAAACAAGTTTTGAAGTTAAATAAAAATGTTAAAGACTATAGTATTTAAACAAACATGTTTACACCAAAAAGAAAAATTTTAAAAAGTTATCAAAGAAATTAAAAAAAAAAAAATAATAACACCAACAGTCAAAGTTAATCTTTAATTTTTTAAAGAGTTTTTCAACTTTATTATTTAAAAAATATAAAATGTACATATAACATATAAAGTTGAGTTTCATAGAAATTGAAAAAAAAAATACAAAAATGGACATAAATTTCGAAAAATTAAAATTTTACACTGATTTCCTTAACTCAAAGACTTCAATAGAAGTTATAATTTAATTCACTGAAATATTATAAAAATATAATTGACTGGTTCAATCATTTCAAAGTCAAAGTATTATAAAAATAATTGTACTAAATTCTTCAACAAAGATATATTCCTTTGAGTATAAAGTTCTATTTAAAATGACACTAAACCAATTATTTAAATGAGATACTGGTCACCATTTTGGTATATTTAATCATAGGGTATGAGTGTCTTTCAATTTCAACTATTTGATACATAGGCTTTAGCAAACTTTCTTCATGCACTCGTTTAACACCGAATCGTAAAGGTTGCCGCCTCACTGAACCTTTATACAGTGGAATTTGAAAAGATGATGTAGCAGGCATTTTAAAAAATATATATGATTTATGAATTCCCCACAAATCAAGAATTGGTGTAAAAATTTTTCATTTGAAAATGTAAAAATGTCGTTATGCAAATAACATGAATTTTGGTGAATTGCATTAAGTGGAACCTTGAAAAACTCTTATTAAACGTTCAAATCATTGAGAATGTATATGGATAGCAGTACAACTATATCTTTCATATAATTGTCAACTTCACTTTTTATGATTCTGTATTTGCTTGAGGTGATCCCAGTAAGTATACAAAAACTAATGTAAAATAATAAAATTAACAAGCTGAACAAAAGTACAACAATCTGTTTTGTTACTAATAATTTTGTTAACTTTTTACTAGAAATTTCAAATAGACAAAAAAATGTCTTTAACAAAAAAAAAAATTGTCAAGAAATCAGCTCAGATTCATCAATCTCCAGCATGAAAATAAAGTTTCCATTTTAGATGCATCTAGTTGCACACTTATTTTAATTATTAAAAAATCAAAAATGCAAGCATCTCAATAATTCATTTGATATGTGAATAAACCTCATTATGTAAGCTTTTATGTTGCGATTTCACAGCAACTCTTTGGTTTTATTTTAAGTGTAAGACTTTATGAAGACATTTTGTTGAAAAGAAAATTTAATTATTAAAAGCAAACAAAATGAGCTTTGCACATTAAAATTTATTAAAAAAAATTAAGCTCATTATATATTTATAAAACAAATAGATTAAGTAAAAGGATTGTATTGTAAAATTATTATTTTACAACATTGTTAGTAATACAAGCTATTGTGCTAGTATTGTGAAATATAAGTAGTAGTAGTAGTAGTAGTAGTAGTAGTAGTAGTAGTAGTAGTAGTAGTAGTAGTAGTAGTAGTAGTAGTAGAAGTAGTAGAAGTAGTATATTTTTATATACTAATACAATAGATACATTAGTAAAAAATACTTTATTTCATATATATATATATATATATATATATATATATATATATATATATATATATATATATATATATATATATATATATATATATATATATATATACACACACAATTTTATAGCTTTTTTAAAAATAGTTTTCTATTATTAAAATGTTTTAATTGATTAATATAACATTAGTAATGATAAATTAGTAAATTTCTCAAAAATTATTTTATGTTTTTAGAAAATAGAGTTTCTTTACCAATATATCATTTTGTATAAGATCATTTATCTAATTTTTTTTTGTCCAAAACAAAGTGATAAGTGACACTAATGGCCTAGACAATATGCAATAGTTTCTCTATTTCCAAAAACAAATCTAAAAAATTTCGAAGGACATAAAAACATATTTAAAATTAAGAAGTAAAATAGCATAAAGTTGATTTGGAAAATAGTAAAGTAGTATAAAGTTAACTTTAAACTTGAAAAATAAATATCTGGTTGCTCCTATCTTGTAATAACACGTTATTGTAAAATTACACATATACTCAAAATACTTCATAGAAAATGTAAATAGACTAGGTTTGTATTAACAAATAAAAAACTATTTGGCTACATATTATATAAAAATGAAAACAAGTTAAAAGATTAAAGCATTTTATATAAAAATAAATTGGGTGTGTTTATGCGCGTGTGTGTCTGTATGTGTGTGTGCGTGTATGTTTAGTTGTGTATATAAGTTTCAGTTAAGGTTTAAAAATTTATTTTTTTTCTAAAACTTACCTGAAGTAAGTTTGAATTACATTATGATCTTTTCCATAAGGCTTGCAGTAGGTAATAGAAAAGATAGAAATAAATGCAAAAAAAGCGAAGAATCCCATTACATCAAATGATATTATACCCTATAATATATAATAGACATTTATATTGGATTTGTGATTTATCAAAAAAATTTATAGATGCGTATTTACATCATGTGACTGACGCGATTTTGAGCCAAAAAAAGATTGGCTGATGTCATATCGGATGTTGGAAAACATGAACAAAGAAAAACTCAACCCATTTTGAAAATATTTGGTAATTTAAACTTTTTTTTCCGCCGATTTTGTTTTAGGCTTATTTTAGAATTATTATATATTTTTAGAGACTAGAAGTCAAGCTCTTTAGATATTAATACTAATTGTTAAACTTTATATAATTGTTATATATATACATATATATATATATATATATATATATATATATATATATATATATATATATATATATATATATATATATATATATATATATATATATATATATATATATATATATATATATATATATATATATATATATATATATATATATATATATATATATATATATATATATATATATATATATATATATATATATATATATATAACAAGGTATCCTATTTGGTGTTAAAATTTAAAAAAATAAATAGAATTTATTAATTTGAAGCGTATTTTTTAAATTAAAAAAAAAAAAAACATTTTTTTCCTTTAAAATAATAACTTTAATATTTTATTTAATAAAATATCTTATCAGAAATTAAATAACTTCACTATAAATTAAAAAAAATTATACTCAACAAAAATAGCATTTTTTGTTAAAGTCAACAAGTTACCCTACCATTTTAAAGTTTCAAAAATTTGAGTGACTAACGTTTAGAGCCTAAACTAAAGTAATTCTAAATACAATTAAAAATAAGTAGTTTTTCTTTTTATAGCTTCATGCTACAATAGTTTTAAACTCTATAACAAATATATCCAGATCGATTTTATTTGCGTTTAAAAATTAATAGAAAAATAACAAATTTTTCTAGAGTAAAAATCAAATAGATTAGTGACGTTTAAACTTTAATAAAAAGTTATTTTTTTTTATTGACGTTCAAACGGTGTATATTTAATGTTAAAATAAGCAACTGGAATTAATAATAACAAGTCTAAGGTTCAACCATGGACGCACGAAAAATATTGACGACACGGAAACAAATGGAGCCCATAAAATTTTTAATTGCTTATAGTAGAAAGAAAAAAATATTTTTATTAATTTTATATGTTAACGTAATAATTAGGTATATGTTAATATAATAAAAAAATTGATTAATCTAATTAAATGCTTGGTTAATTAAACATCTAACAATATGCTTGGTTAAATAAGCTTCTACTCAAAACTTTTTTAAATTGCAAAAGGAGTAGACAATATAGCCATAAAAGTTAGTATAACGTTCAAACTAAGTATGACAAACTTTCTAAAGTATGAAATCGTCAATTTTTTTTATAAAGCCTTTTCTAAGAAATTCTAGATGCAATTTTTTTTCATTGTAAAACAGCTGAACAAAAGAAAGAAAATTGTAAAAGAACTTTTGTCTGGAATTGACGTAACCAAGAAAATTACTTTTATGTAAGATTTAATTTGAAAAATTTTGATGCTCGATGTAAAGACTTAATCTTCTACGAGTTTCCATTGAAAACATTGATTTTTCACTTAAAACTATCGTTTTAACTAATAAAACTCTGAAACTATAACAAATAAAGTTATAATCTTGTATCGTAAAAAAAATTTATCGGTATTTATTGGTATTTATCGGGCCAATATTGCTTTTGTCATGCTTTTCTAAGTAACTTAAATGCACTTATATAACTTGAAATTAAAAATTATGGATTATAAGATAATAACTTACTCTGGTTTAGAAAAAACTTATATAAAAGAACACAATATATTCCATACAAACCGTACACAGGCCTGAGGAGAAAGGTTGGGGACGGGGAATAATACTGGAACCCATGTTTTTACTTCCAATTTTTTTTTCGTAATACAAAATCATTATATAAATGGTATTATATATTTTTAAATTATGCATCAAAATTCTGTTTTATGTATATAAGAGACGTCTTTAAAAGTTTTATTTTAGTAAATAATTGAATTACAAATAACTTCATAAGATTTAAACGGGCCCGGAACCGTTTTTTGGCGGTCCTGAGTAGTGATGTAAATTTTCCGGTAAAATTTGATTCAAAATTTACCGGTAAAATTACCGGTAAATTTTAAATAGAAGGTAAATTTTCCGGAAATTTTTTTTACCGGAAAATTTTCCGGTAAATGTTACCTTCGCAACTCTAGTCCTGGGTTTATGATTTATCATTTAACGATATCTCATCAAGAAAACTTCCTCAAGGGTCGAAGCTTCTCTTGGCGGCCCTACCCAGTAGTATAGCGCAAGAGGGCGGGGGGAGGGAGGGTTTAAAGGAAGGCAAGAGAGAATTGCCCTGGACGCAATGATTTAATATTCTTAAATTAGAGGTTGCGATATTTGAACTATCAAATTATCTTTAGTTTTTCTTTTATAAAAAATAAAACAATATTTATTTTTTTTTATAAACAGAAAAAAATTAAGAATTTCATATTATAAATTTAAAAATATTATGTTCATTCAGTGCCGTGGCAAATAGGTCTGGGCCCCTCCTCCCAAAACTAGTAATTTGGGCCCTAATTTTTTATTTATTCTTTCTAAAAAAGTGGATAACATTTACAGACTACCCCAAAAAGCATGGTACCTGAAATATTTTAACGTCGCCGTTCATAAGACTAAAAACAATTAACGCTTAAATTCATTTAAATATATTTTATAGTTGTTAAATTGATATAGAGTTTACTAGTAAAGAGTTTTTTTAAATACAGTTAATGTATTACGCAAATAATACAAGTACGTCGCAAACTATTAAAAAAAAGGGTTTGCAACAATTTTCATGCTTGCAAACTCATTTATTATGCCTTCATAACTTAATTTCCTTGCAACCTCGATTTCAATTGACAGCGTTGCTAAAGAAGACAAACGTTCATCGACCATTGTTGACCTATTTAAACATACAAAGAAATATAGCATGTATTTATGTGTAATGATTCAAGATTATATATACATAAATACATGTATTTATGTTAGTATAAATAATCTTGAATCATTACACATAAATACATGTATTTATGTGTAATGATTCAAGATTATTTATACTAACCTATGAAAAGTTTTAATTAGTTTTAACTTGCTAAAGCTACGTTCTACACTTGAAACAGTAACTGATAAAGTAAGAATGGTTCGTAATGCAACAACTAGATTGGGATAAGTTTTTTGCAGCTCTTTTTTGAGGCATTTTTTTCAACCTTGTTAACTATAAAAAATCGTTTTAACTCCATGTCTAAATCCTCAAAGTCTATATCACCAAGCTTCATTTGCAAACTTTTGCAATTTATAGACAAAGAACTTTCATTACAGGCTTTGATAAGACTTTCAGATTGGTAAAGAAAGTCATTAAACTTTGTGACAATACTGATCTGTTTAAAACGCTTTTTTACTGATCCAATTGACATATCAGTTAATGGGGAAAAAAATGCTTTATACTGATATTCAGGTTGTCGAGTGTGATCAACATACTCTTATGAATAAATTGGCATTTTTTTTTTCGTAAACATACTATTGGTAAACCTTTTTAATATCCAATACTTTTGCAATTTCTGATGCGTGCGTCGGAAAATCCATTTTTGCAATACTCATAAGGAAATGTATATGTTGCCTTTATTTTACTAGCTAATATATCGAGAGAGGTTGCAGAACACTGAAAAACCTTACTTGATTTGTTGATTTGAAATAAAACATCATAACAAGTAACGATTGGTAATAAAAAAAGGTCATGTTCTAATATATTCCGCGAGCGATCGTACTTCTGTGGCTGTAACCCTATCTCTTTTTTAAGCCATTTTTTCCCAAACTTTCGAGTGCCTCTAAGATTTCTTTTAAATAACAGTTAAGTGGTTTAACACAGTTTATTCTACTTTCCTATCTGGTATCTGATTGTGGTTAGACAAAAATAGCCACGCACAATTTTAAAATTTCCTATCGAGGAGGAGAAAATGAAAAGAGTGTATATAACCTTGAAAGAACACCTAAAAACAAAACTGCACTGATAGATGACCAATGCTCATTTGTTCTTTATGCAAAATGCATGGCGTACAATCTAAAATAATAGAATAATATACTCTGAGAATATATTCTGAAAATATAAGAATATACTCAGAAGAATCATCGCTGAGAAAAATAGACGGAATTGTTATGTCATTTGATGTAGACTCACATACCAACCTACCTGACTCCTGATTGTCATTATTTGAATACCTGATAGTATTCAAATAATGACAATCATAATAATTTGTAGTTTCTGTTGGTATCGAAACACGTCCAGGCTAAACTGCTGGTTTTAAAAAATGTGTTAGTTTGGGGTGTTTTGTGGTTTCCTCCCTGGCTGCAGCTTTTTCTATTCTCTTAGTCGCACTACTTTTCACTTTTTTTATACCAATATTTATATTGTGAAAAACTAACGAAAGATAAATATAAATTTTTGCAAACCTTCTTTCATTGTTTGTTTTTTATGATACAAAAAACTAACAACGCATAATAATAATAAAAATCAATTCGAAAATCGCAAAATAAAAATAATAAATTTATAAAGCTTGCGTTTTATAATATAATTCAGACCTCGGGAGTGTTAATTTTTTTTTTTTTTTGCATTAAAAATGTAACTGCTTTATTTACTCTAGTAATATTGTGACTAAAAGACCAAGTTTTTTTATTAATAGTAACTATATATATTTAAAAATTTTGTTATAAAAAATACAATTTTTTTTTTAATTTTTGAAAAGGGCCCCTTAAAATGCTAGGCCCCCCAATTGGGGGTGTGGGGGAGCCTAGCCACGGCTCTGTGTTCATTTGTATGTATATAATACAATAATTGACGTTTAAATTTAAACAACTTTTTTTTATCTACAAAAGAACGAAACTACATCTTAATGATTGTTTTTGTAATTATTGTAAATATTTATTGCGCAAATTAATAGAAAACAAATTGAGTTACAAATTAATACATTTATTTCTGTTATAATTTCTCATCAAAATATAACTTATATAGCAAAGTATATAATAATATACTTATAATATAGAACGTAGTTTTTTTTTGTTGATAATAATAAATAGAATAAGAGAAAATGCTCCTGGTATAAGTAAATACTGAAAAGAATAATAGTCGTTATTATGTTACAAATCTTTGTTAACATTTTCTTTTATATATTTGTTCATAAAAAAACTAAATTAATAATGGAATAATATACTTTTTTTATTTTGGTGGTTTTTTTTTTTGTTATGTAATTTAAAATGCCTAAAAAAAGCGGCATCCAAAGTCGCAAACCGCGAGCACTAAAAGCGCGCATTTTACCGCCTGCTTTGTTAATACCTTGGCTAAACTCCAAACGTTTTAAGCACAGTAATTATTGATGAATAAAGGCATTTTTTTAAAGAAGTTTTTTTAAATATCTTTTTAAATAGAAAATCACAATAGTTATGTTTAAACAGTTCTGGTACAAAAATCAATTGGTACACTATTAGTGCAAATATCAGCTGGTACACTATAGATGCAAAAATCAGCTGGTACACTATCATTGCAAATATCAGCTTGTACAATATCAGTGTAAGTATCAGCTAATATAATATCAGTGCACGTATCAGTTGATACAATATCAGCTGGTACAATATCAGTGCAAATATTAGCTGGTAACTAGGATTTCTGAAAAACAGTTTTTTTTCTGTTTGAAAATTTTTTAAATTCGTTTTATATATAAACAAATATTTTAAATTTTTATTTATAAGCAAGTTCTCATAGGTGCTTATTACACGAGAGAGAACGTTTATCAATTTTCAGAAATCCCCTTCCTCCTTCCCCACACACACCATTTTATAATTTTCATTTGTCTTGAAAAAATAACAAAATCTTAAAACTAAAAAAAAAACAACAACATTGAAATACAAAATATTATATATATATAATTAGGGATGGCACTTTTACTTACTTTTTTTCTACTTACACGAGTAAGTAAAGTTTTTAAAAAAAGTTCATTATGTAAGTAATTGTCACCGTTCAAATTGAATTTACATTTACAAAAAAGTAATTAATTTTTACGAAACGACTTTTACTTTATAAAGTAAATTATTTTACTTTCAAAAGTAACTCATGTAAAAACAGATTAAATCAAAAAGTAATTTACTTTTACAAGTAAAAGTAAGTCTCATAAAAAAGCAATTTACTTTTACATATAAATATTAATAACTTTTTCAAATTACATTACATAATTTAATAGTTCCTCAAAATGTAATTTACATTTACATATAAAAATAATTTATAAAAAAATTTTATATTACCGTAATTGTAAAAAAAATTTTTATATGAAAAAAATTACTTAAAAGTAATAGGCGACCAAATATAAATAAAATTTACTTATAAAATAATATTATATAAACTGTCATTTTTCATTATATAAGTAAAAAAAAATTATTGTAAAAAATAAATTATATAAAGAAAAAATTATATTACATAAGCTTATATTTTATATAATTTTTAAAGTAAACTAAAAATAATTTACATTTTATTAGTAAATTTACTTATATTCTAAAGAAACTTAGAGAGGGTATTGTGCAACCGAGTGAAATGCAAAAAGTACAACTTGTATCAAAGTAACTAACATTTAGTTTTTGGCGACATTTTTTGTGAGCAGTTTTGGCTTTTTTTTCCCTTGTAAATTTTGATGTAAATTTTTCAGTATTTGGTTTATTGACATCAAAATGCTGCCGATTGAGTGAAGATAATGTTGATAGAGAATATTGTTTTAAAGATGAAGATGAGGCTTGCGATTTTGGTCTCCGTCAAAATTTGGCAGCGGCAATACGGCGCATATGCCCTGGTGGATGCAGAAAGGGTGGAAAGGCATAACGAAGAGAGGATAGGTGTCGCGATATAGTAGAAAACGTCAATAGGACCACGGAGTCTTTAATAATATTGCTGGATTAAGGTGTGGCTAGAGTGGTTATAGCCCTGGGCGCCGCACTGTTAGGAGACCCTAAAATTTTAAGAGGACTGTTTTTTTGAAATTCAGTTTTAAGCTGTGGTACATAACAAAATCCACTTGCTTAAATAGCCCCGGAAAAGTCTCAGTCAGCCAATAAGTTTGAGAGCCAACGAGTTTATTATACGCTTGCAAAAACTACAGAATAATTGCCATTTATGATTTTTTTACGGCTAAACGAATGAAGTATAACGTAATTGTGGGTTTTAAGTATATTAGAAAATCAAAAATATACTAAAATATTAGCCACGTATATATATATATATATATATATATATATATATATATATATATATATATATATATATATATATATATATATATATATATATATATATATATATATATATATATATATATATATATATATATATATATATATATATATATATATATATATATATATATATATATATATATATATATATATATATATATATATATATATATATATATATATATATATATATATATATATATCATGTATGGTATAATATCAGAAATTATTTTTGATAATTTTATAGAATGCTTTTGTTACAGTTACTAGATTTTTCCGCTCATAAGTTTAATTAAATTTGCTTCAGGAGAGACGCATCAATTTTCAGTGGGATCGAATGTTTGAAGGTTCTATAAAATAATATGACTAGTAATTAAAAAAATACTTATAAAAAAGAAACATTGCAATATACATCAAAAACATTAAAAAAAACTTAGTGATTCTAAAGTTGTTATAAAAATACAACGGAAACGCAAAAAGTTATTAAAAAAGTGTTAAAAAAGAAACGATAAAATAAACTATAGTTTAGTTCATTTAGTAGCCTATAAGCAGCTGTTGCGGTTTTCAAAAAGTCTAATTTTTTTTTGAGGTTTAAATTAGTTTCAAAAGGGTGAAAACCTAATTTTTCATTTGTTTTAAAAGACTATTTTAATTCGTAATCGTCATCGTCCTTCTTTAAGATCTTTAAGTCAGCGTGGTAATTATTAGCAACTCTTACCCAAATGAAAACTAACTTTTTTTAAAGAGCTACTCATAACATTTTAGTCTTGAATAATAGGAGCAACATAAGCTACTGAAAAGACACCATTGTAGCCACATAAGCTACTGATGGCGAACAGTCTACTGCCCATCTTCACGTTATGTTTTAAAGGAAATTCTTAAAAAAAAAATTATTTGAAAGGCACTATTTTGTTTGAATATGTTAGAATATTACTTAAGCGGCTTGGTCACCAAAGCCACTGAAAAGAAGGCTGTTGCCAATAACCTTCTTTTCAGTAACTTAGGTCCCCAAGTAATAATAAAAGCTGTGTCCTCCATAATTTGTGGTGCACAGATCTTTTAGTCTATGGTTAACCGGCTTTCCTTGCGCTTAAAGGATATCGTTTTATAGCATTTAGTCTATAAAACGATATCTCCCCCCCCCCACCGGATAGTCTATCTCCCCCCCCCCCCCAACCGGATACCAAATAAATAATGCATAATAATTATTTGATCATAAAGGTTAAAGGTTTATCACGAAATGGGTGAGTTTTGCGACATTGGTTAGAAAAGAGGCGCGATGTTAAATGCTTTTACGTGGGGTTCTGTACCGTACAGACCGCATTTAAAGGTTTAATTAGGACCAATAATCTACTTTCGGTCTAAACGAAAACTAATTTTGCTCCTCATAGCTCAAGGGCCCTCGCCGTCGCTGTCCTACTTTTACAAGTTTTGGGTTAAAGAATTCCATAATCTTACAATACGGTTGGTGAAGAAGTTGCTTTTTTTAGCGCAGTTTCGGACAAGTTGTGTTATTAGTACTTTAGTGTGTGCACGCGGCCAAAAACTGTACTTTGAAGATTCCGTGTTAGGTTGAAGTTGAGAGACGTGAAAGTTAACTTTATCAATTTTGGTCATGGTTTTATATTGTTCGATAAGGTCTCCTTTTTCTCGTCGTTCAGTTAGTGTTGTCAGGTTAAGGCTTGATAGTCTTTAAGCATACGAAAGGTGTTAAAGGGAGGCAATATGTTTTGTAGCTCGGTGTTGAACTTGGTCAAGTTTGGCAATGTCTTGAGCTAAAAACGGTGACCAGGCCTGTACTGCGAATTCTAGGTGTGGGTGAACTTACGAAATATACAGTGTGCGCCATAATGCAAAACCTCAACCTCGAAAAGCCTTCTTGAGCCTGCCAAGCATTCGGTTGCCAGCTGATGTAGCCGCACAGACTTGTTTTTTAACTTTTAAATCGCTCGTTATAAAAATGCCAAGGTCTCTTTCAGATGACGTGCATGATAGCTGGTGCAGTTGGCCGTCCAGATTAATCATTGTATAAATTGCAGTTGATTTTTTTTGTAGCTGCGCCCAGTGTGCATGAGTTTGCACTTTTCAACATTAAATGACATAAGCCATGTGTGCGACCACTTCACTGCTTTGTTGATATCGGCTTGGAGTTTTATGATGTCATGGTTTGATTCTATAACTCCGATTATTTTACAGTCATCTGCATACATTTTAAAGTGGTGTTGTATTTTGTCTGGCAAATCGTTCATGTAGATAAGGAACAGGAGTGGTCTAAGAACAGATCCTTGTCGCACACCGCTAGAGACAAGATTTATTGTTACCAATGGTTACGCGTTGTAGCTTTTGATCCAATCGTGCAAGTTGTCGGACACTCCTTATGATTTTAGCTTGTGCAGCAGACGACGGTGCGGAAGTTTGCCGAATGCTTTAGCAAAGTCTGTGAATATGTTATCGGTTGGGTAACCTTTGCGGGCAGCTTCAGTCAAGATTTCGCAAGTTTCGAGTAGGTTTGTAACGCAACCTTTTCCTTTTCGGAACCCGTGTTGAGCCGAGCTGATGAGTTTATTTTTGTTTAAGTGATCAGTAATGTGCTTGTATAAAAAGCTTTCCATTACCTTGCAAGGGACAGAAGTGCGTGAGATAGGTCGATAGTTTGAGGGGTTCAATTTGCAGCCTTTTTTGAAAATAGGAGTAATTTCGGCGTTTTTCATTGAGACGGTACTTCTCCAGCTATTAGCGATTCAGAGAAGATAATGCTCAGTGGGATAGCAAAACCTGCAGCACAGTATTTCAGGGCGCGTTAATAAATACCGTCAAAGCCCATTGATTTGGATTTATTCAGATCCAAAAGTTTTTCTTTGACGGATTCGAATGATGCGAGTGTGGTCGGTTGGTTTATGCTAGTGGAACGAGTGTTGAATGTTGGTATAGACCCTAGCGGTTCAATTTCGAAAACTGATTGGAAATATTTGTTAAGAGTGTTGGAGATTACTTTAGGATCTGTTGCAGTTTGATTATTAGTTATTTCAAGTTGACGAATGCGATTGTGTGTTTCTTGTTAGCTTTTGACGTACGAGTGAATTATTTTTGGGTCATATCTGCTATTATTTACCAGTTCCATTTCGTAATCCAGAACGGCTGTTTAACTAATTTTTTTACTGCTTTGCTTGCTTTTTTATGCTGTACGCGTAGAGTTGGCTTGTTTGTTTGGCTGGCTGAGATAAATTTGCCCCAGAGCTCACTTTTCAATTTGATAGCATTTTCAAAATCTTTGGTCACCCGTATTTTGTGTTTGTTAGTATAAGGGGTGGTCCTTGATGAGACGTGTAATGAGGTTGCTTCGTTGAATTTGTTGATAAATATTTGATATTTTTCGGAAATGTTCAAGCCGTCGGAAGCCAAATACCAGTCGAATGTTTCGATAGGCGTAGAAACTAAGTTGTAGTTGGCTTTGCTCCAGATCAGACACTTCTTGTAGACGTGAGAGGATTCAATTATTTCGGGTCCTTTAGTTTTTAAATCGATGAGAGCTATACTTCCTTCAATAAGACAGTGTGCCTGACCTTTGGCTGTGTGGCCAAAAGGACTGGCTTCTTTTATGTTCATTATTCGGTCTGGTTTGTTAGTCAGGATCAAGTCAAGAGTATTTTTTGGAGGTTTCTCGCGAGTAATGCAATATGTTGGAAAAGTTATTAGCTGGGTCAAATGATTTTTTTCAAGACAGTCTTGAAATTTGCTACCTGTTGACCAATCGTTTTGTACGTATGCAACAGTCGCGACGCCACCTCCTACGTCGACATTTGAACGCACAGTGTTACTGAAGTTGAAGTCCCCGTACGCAAGTAAGGTTGAGCAGCCAATTGAGTTGCATTTGCCAGAGGCAGTACTTATTGAGCTTATTATTTCATCGAGCGTTAAGTCGTTCAGGTCGTGAGGACGGTAGAGACAGCCTATTAAAATTGATTCGTCGTGAAATTTTAATTTGATCCAGACTTGCTCAATGGTGGTGCGGTTGAGTTGGTCAATTTCGGTGAAAGAACAATTGAGGCTTTCCTTTGTGTAGATGGCCACTCCTCCTTCTTTTCCGATTCTATTTTTTTAAACATTTAGTACCCAGCTATTTTTGTGCCGGAGTTGTCGGTGAACCAAGTTTCAGCAATCAAAATTATGAGTGGTTGAAGTGAAGTGTCTATTGAGGTAATTTTGGCTCTTAGTTCGTCAATTTTATGGCCATTAAGTGAGCAAGGGTTTTGGGCCCAGTAGATGAGTTGTTCTGGTTTCTTTACTTTTGGTTGTGTTTGTTGTTGTAATTTTGGTTTTTAGGTTATCGGAAGAGATTTTTGGCTTATTATAATCGCTGTACGTTGTCTATTGTGGTTGTTTGATGTTGAGTTCGTCAGCCATTTATTATTTGTTGAGTTGGGTACAGGAGTGTATTGTGGGTACAGAAGTGTATACAATGTTCGGTACAGGAGTGTATATGATATAGACCTTTTTTAATATAGTATATCTATAAATTTCTAGATAAGAAAAAAGGTCATTTAGAAAAAAAATGAGGATGGTGGGGAGCAGTGTCCCCCTCTGGACATCCCGGTGTTGTCAGCCCTGATTGGTATTGTGTTTCTGCAAGTTTTTACATCAGGAAAAAACTTAATTTTTTTTTGCAGTAGAGTCTTAATTTTTGATTGAAAATCTTGATTTCGAACACTTGGCTGTTTGATGGATTTTATCAACTTGCATGAGTTCTTAATTCTCATGATTTATATTGTTGCCAGACATCCGGCAAAAGGAGGACATAACCTCCTTTTTCACCCTTTGCCTCTGTTCAGAAGGCGAAGCTAGAAATGTTTAAAATGTCCGGCTTTTTTAATATATTAATTTTCTAATTTTTTTTTGTAGATCTGTTCTTCCCTAATTAAAACGTTTTTAACTCAGCAAGTTTTGCCGTTGTCAGTTTTTGCATACGAAGTTTTGCTTAGATAAATAAAATTGCGACTTTCTATAAAAGTGGCTTCGATTACTACAAAGAGAAAAAGCAAATTCTCAAGCACTATAAAAAATAAATATTCATCCTTTGCTTAAGAGCGAGAAAGGACAAAGTGTACGATTTGTAATATTTATTTCTCCGTCGATAACAATAAAAAAACTAATGACTTAGAGCGCCGTGTTAACAGGCATAAAAACCTAATCAAAGTGTCAGCGTCATCGAATATATTGATGTCCTTTTTTAACCTAAAACTCAAAGATAACGCAGCTGAAGCAACTTTGACATTTCATATAACGTTATAATATACATAACATTAACGGATATTATACTTTGTTGTTTATTGTCATCCGGTTTATACTTTGGCGTTTCATAGGGATATATGACTAATTTAAACTGGACTAACGTTTTCAAAGAGATTTTAGCTTTTTATGAGTAACTACTTCTTTTTAAAAAATTGCAGAGTTATGGTTATTTCGTGCTGTGCATATGGATGCACAAATCGCCAAAAACAAAAACAAGGCCTGACGTTTCACAGGAATGATGAAACACTTATAATAAATATAAGTGTTTCATCATACCTGTGAAACGACAGGCTTTGTTTTTGTATTAGTATAATACTAATACTGACAATACTAGTGATACACTTATAATTAAAGCGCAATACAATTATAAGTTTTGTAAACTATTACAAGGCATATTAATAAATTTATATTTTTAATTGTATATTATTTATTATTTTATTTTACTTTGTTAACTGTGCATTAGGAAGTCATTATTTGAACAAATACAAATAATGTTTACATTATAAAAATCAAGATTGTACGCAAAAAATCATTAAAATACTTTAATCATTTTAACGTTATAAAAATTCGCGTACTTCTGTGGATAATAAAAGTGTCATTTTTTGTGGCACAGCCGACAGAGAACGCCGACAGCACAGCAGACAGCCGACAGAGTTAAAGGTTCAAATCTTTATTTGGGAATTTTTTTTTAATTTTAATGTCTAAGTAATTTTATTTAGTTTTAATTTTTACGTAATTTTATGTTTTTTAAATATAGTTGTTGTTTATATATAGTTATGTTCGTTATTTATTTTTATTTCTCAAAGTTTCATTGAATAAGTGAATCATTGAAAAGATGTAGTCACATCATTTTTATGAGTACTTACATGTTGTTCAATCGATAAAAAGTTGTTGCTAAATTTTTAGCCATTAGACTCAAAACGTCAAAAATATTACCCTTAACTTATTTAAGGAATAAAAGCAGGTCTTCGACTTGCTTAAAAAAGTGCCTTTTTGTTAAAAGGCTTGAAAAATTTACAGGTTTTGATTCATGTCTACTTTTAATCGAATATTTTTAAATCTACATTTCATTACTATACGAATACTTCTACTGTTTTATTTAGGTTTTCTACTTTTAAAATATGATTTTAATTTTGTAAATTTTCATGATTTGAAATTTGCTTTACTAAGGTGCTTTATTAAGGTGTTTCAAGAACCTTAAATATTTAACGGATCTCCAATATCATCAATATTTCAAATATAGGCCATGTCTGCTCTCAAATAAAATAAAATTATACAAAAATCTGAAATATATTAGTCATTTGTATATATATATATATATATATATATATATATATATATATATATATATATATATATATATATATATATATATATATATATATAAATTGAAAATATAGTTAAAATTAATTCCGTATTTTTTTTTTTTTTTTTACAATTTATTTCGTCACTATTTATTTTATATTTAATTTTATTTAATAACTAACTTTAATTCATGTATACATTTATAAATAAGATAAAAATTAAAATAATGACAGGAGCAAGTAGAAGACTGCAGTCTTATCATCAAGCCCCTTTCATTTGCGACTTTGCAAAAAGTTTCACGTGAGCTTAACGTAACATTAAAAATTAAAAAGTAGAAATAAAGCAAATACTTAGCCTTGTACGTAAAAAACAAAGCCTTGTACGTAACGATCTGATAGATGGGGATAGAAAAGGAAAACTATTTGTATTCTGATGTAATCATCGTTTGTGGTCATCCAAAAGGGATAAGTTCGTTTTAGTTATTATTAATTTGATCTCTAAAAGTAGGAGAGTATGTTGACGTCACTTTAAATAGGTGTTGTTTGATAGCTGCTTTAAAGAGATTTGATGACTTCATGTTTTTTATTTCTTCTTTAAGGATCGAATTCCATAGCCGCGGTCCTCGAGATAAGATAGATGTTAAAGTTTTGAAAAGAGTACTTTCTTGGGTATTTGTGATCAATGGTAGAAAATTGATTTTCAAAGTATTTTGGTAGTAAATTGTTTTGCGATTGAAACATAAATAATACATTTTGGAGAAGGTTCAGTTCATAAACATTTAGAACTCCAATTTCCCTGAATAATGGTTTGACATGGGTATACCTTTTAGCATTGCATACAATTCGACACGCTTGCTTTTGTTTTACATATATCTTTTTTAGTACTGAAGAGTATTTGCTTGCCCAAACGATATTACAATAGTTGATATAACTGTGAATGAACTATAGATGCTTAATTAATCAAATCAAATTTAATTTATCAAAATAATAAAAAATTATTCAAAATTTCATGACTAATTATTATTTTGATAAATAATTCTCTGTTTTTATAGTCGCGTCTCATGTTTTTGCCGTACAGCAAAATGGCGGGCGCTGGCTTCACTAAGTTATACGCAAAAAGCTGCAAGTCACGCATCTACAGCAAACTCCCGGTTATTCGAACTTCCACCGGGTACAAGAATTTACTTCGAATAACCAAGACTTCGAATAACTGAGTGTGTGAGTCTGTTAAAAAAAGCTAATGGAGAATAAAACTTGCTTCCGATAACCGAGAACTTCGAATAAGTGCCGGTTCGAATAACCGGGAGTTTACTGTAGTTATATTTATATGTCATTGAAGGAAGCGAATTCCAAAGAACTGATGTTCGAGGAAAAAATCTAGACGTATAAGAGTTTTTGGAGCACTTAGAAACAGTCGCAGAAAAAAGATGAGACTTAATTGAATGACTAGTAACATGAGAATGAGTTTAGTAGATTGCACAAGAGACGCTAGCTCGTTAAAGCAGTGTCCATTATATATAATGGACACTGCATACAAATACTATAGTATTTGTAGAAAAGAGAAAGAGAAGCAACATTACGGCGATGTGATAATGGTTGGAGGTTGGCTGCAAAAGAATTGAAAATATAGTTAAAGTCTCTATAGATGCTTAATAAATCAAATCAAATTTTATTTATCAAAATAATAAAATATTAATCAAATTTCATGAACAATATATTATATAAGAAAAATAATGTATTATCCCAGCCGGCACAATGACGTTGAAATAACGTTGAAACAACGTCGCAAACCGACCATATGCCACGTTGAAACAACGTTGAAATTTGGTTGAATTGGAAATAAAATCCGACGTCGAAAACTACGACGTTGAAACAACGTCGATGATTACGTCGTTTCAACGTTGATCTAACGTCTTATCGACTACATATCAACCATATTTCAACTTTGAATAGGTGATATATTCGATTGATACGTAGTTGATAAGACGTTAAAACAACGTTGAAACAACGTAAATTCAACGTTGATTTTTGTTTTTTATTTTGGTTAAATCCAATTAACTAAAAAATTTTCCTAACTTTAATTGCAATAAATTAACACAATAAAAAAGCAATAATTTGCGCAGAGGATATTATATTTCACGTAAATTAATCAGATACAACTAAATTGCTTCAACGGACTTTATATACAATGCAAATAAAATAAAATGTTTGAAAAAAAAAAGTTTTATTTATCAGTATTATATTTATCAATTTATCAATAATAACTATTATCAATAGTTCCAGAACAACTAGGAAAAAGTATGAATGTTATACATCGGGTTAATCGCCTTTTACGCGCCGACCACCACCATTTGATCTGTCGAGTGCGTCTTTTAATAAATTCATTATTCCTTTTCTTATTTCGGCAACTGTAGCAGTCACTTTAATTGACAAAACTCTCTCTATAAAAAAGGTATTGCCTGAGTAATTTTTATCAAATACATCAAAAAGTTAAAAATAAAATAGCATTAAAAAAACGAACTGTGATTTTTAAAAATATATAATTTTACACTTAACTTACAAGTAAATACCTAATGTTTGTTCCTTTAAATTTCTCTTTACCTAGCCATATTAAACTTTGATTATAAACCATTGGTCAACAACCTACATTATACATTGTTATTAATATCATAGTAACAAAAATTGATATACATGTCTTTTACAAAATACAAATTATTCTTAATGAAAAATAGCACAAAGGTTTCTTACCAAAGGTTTCTCACCCAACGCAAAAGGTTTCTTACCAAACCGTAATGCAAGTAAGAAAAAGAATTCATACAGGGGAAGAGTTTGGTCCAAGGAGACCACCTTCTAAACGCAAGAAAACACCAAGAGCGGACAGTATAATCAGAAATATCTGCCTGGAAAAGAGAAAAAAAGCCACTAAGCTTATCCATGAAGCTGTAATTGTTGTGTCAGACCAGACCATTTGTAGAAGGCTAAAAGAAAAGGGATTGATGTCCAGCCGAAAATGTCAAAAATTGACAAAAAAATTTAAAAATAATGTCAAAAATCTTATATTTATGCAAGATGGTGCAACTTGCCACACAATAAAAACTGTTATGGCTTAGTTGATGTATTGCTATAGCCAGACAGCTCGCATGATCTTAACCCCATAGAAAATATTTGGGAAATAGTAAAGCAAGAGATTGGAAAAAAAAAACCTATGAGTTTTGATCATTTTGAAATTTAATCTCATTTTTTTCATATGAAGAGTAAAAACTCATTATTGAAAGTTAATCTTCTGTTTAAAATAAAGTTTTAACTTATAAAATCAATGCTTTTTTTTGCTACTGGCAACACTGTCACTTTTGACAGCCATTTTGTATGATGTCATCTTAATTATAATCTTTTTGCTGTACACTTGTTAAGTTTTATGACCAGAGTTTTGAATTCTTTTATTAGGTTATCGTCATATTACTTATTTAAATCAGTAAAAATTTCTTGAATATTTCTTTTTATTTTAACTTAAAAATAGTTGTATTTAGTTTGATATTTTTAAAGTTATGAGTACCAAAGCAAATTCTTAACTGTTATGTGATACTGATATGTGATATCTTATTTTAGTTATGAGGGAAAAAAAAAACTTGTCACAAAAAATTGCTGAAATCAGGGCACTTTTAATAAATACTGATCATTCTCAATGAAAAAGAGCCAGAAAATATGGTATTTCGCGGGTATCTGTACAAAATATACACAAAAAAATGCTAATATGGAGAACTTGATGCCAAAGAGGGTTGGTAAATGTGGAAAGAAGAGAATCCTAACACCATGCAGGAAATGAATACTTACCAAGATTGTTCTAGAAAATAGACAGGCCACCAACAACAAAATAACTAATAAGCTGGGCCAATCTAGAGTCAAAATGTTGAAGAGAACGGTCCAACATTGCCTACACAATCTTGGTTACATTTCACGACGTCCAGCTAAGAAGCCTAAACTGACACCAAAAATTGTACAAAAAATGCTTGAGTGGACAAAAAAGTATAGGAATTTAACATATGATTGGTAATTAATAAAATTAATTTAGATGAATTTAAAATATCCACTTTCTTACACCAAACTTTAAATATTCATTCAATATTCACTTAACAACCCTTGTATAATATTTGAAGGTATGCTTTAGCGGCGAGAGTACTTTTAAGTTTTAAAAAGAAAAAAAGGGAAAAAATACTTATTGGACTGCATCAAGCAAACTGTTAAACACCCCACCTCTGTGATGATCTGATCAATGAAATGTGTAAAAGAAATAGGAAGGTTCTATATTGCAGAATGAAAAATGTTACAGTTACAATATAAAAATGCTGGAACAAAGATTGTTGTCACAATTAGCAGAATAGTTTAGTCCAGGTGAAAAAAAAGTCTTCATGCAGGACAGGGCATGACCATGTCGCACAGCTAAATCAGTTGAAAAATATCTATCAGAACAAAATATTCCATTACTTGATTGGCCAGGAAACTCTTCTGACCTAAATCCTATAGAAAATGTTTGGGCGCTCCTAAAGAAGCAAATATCTGAAAAAATTATTACAAATAAAGTGTATTTAATAGAAAGAATTATTCAACATTGGAACTATAATAAAGAATTAAAGGAAATGGCTCAAAAATGCATTAAAAGTATGCCAAAAAGGGTTCCTGCAATTATAGAGGCAAAGGAGGAATCACCAAATATTGATCTTGAATATATTTGCAGTAATATTTGAATAATAAAATTTATTTAATTTGAATAATAAAATTTATTTAATAATATTTTAATAATAAAATAATAAACAATATGTTAAATGTTTTTATTTGTCAAAAAAATACCCATTTCTTAAATAAAAGTTACTTTGAGTACATAAATCACAAAAATAATACTAAAATAATAAATAATACTAAATAATACTAATAATAATACTAAATAATACTAATAATACAAAAATAATACTAAAATAATAGACTTTGAAACTTGATAATTTTGAAAAATTGTGGGTGGCCATAATAAATTGTCACACGACTGTATTTTATATAATTTATCATAATAATCAATAAATATTCAAAATGTTTATCTTTATTTATTTGTTTTTATCAAGTACAACTTTATAAATACAAGAAAAAACTTTAAATTGCACTAATAATATTATATATATATATATATATATATATATATATATATATATATATATATATATATATATATATATATATATAATATATTCATATAAGCACATGTATGTATATATACATACATATATATGTATGTTTATTTATGTACATATATATGTATGTATATATAGAGTAAAAAAAAAGGTTAAGTATGCGTTACAAATCAACCTTTGTACTTTAAGGTTGTTCTTTAGCTCAAGGAAATACAAAAGTAAGAGAAAACAGTTACAAAAAAAATTATAATCGGACATAAAAAAAAAAAGATTCATTTTATGTCTGATTAGAATTCGTCAAACTTTTAAAAATATATGCTACACAGATTTTTAACACAAGTTTAAAACAAACTATAAAAAAGATTCAAAAGATTTTTTATTTAAAACTACTTTTAACAAACCTTTGCATCACATGTATTTGTATTTGTCCTAATGGTTTTACCTCCAATTTTAGAAAGTTTGTTAACCTAAAGGTTTAAGAAAATAATTACACCACATTATTTTTATAATACATTTATAAAAAGTTACAAGTAGATTAACTTAGGCTAAGTTATTAATAAATACTTAATCAAAAAACAATAAAAAAAACTGCAAAAAGTCATGGTTTGAAACAACCTATCAGTTCTGACCTCACCCAAGAATCATTTAAACTGTTATCCATAAGAATTTCAGAACTATTTGTCATGATATTATTTTAATTACTGGAAAGAGTTTTTACTAACATCTCTTTCTAACAATAAAGATATATCAGAAAGACAAAAGAACTAAACATTAATTAATTTCTAAAAGTGTTGAAACACAAGAACAAAAAATTTATAAAATAAAACATTATTCATAAATCAAATAAAATGTATTAATTTAGCAACCAAAGAAATGTGTAAATCACTGAAGCATAGAAAAAAATGTTCAGAATCTTTTCTTCCTAAATCAACTTGCAGACAGACAATTAATACCTTGAGCTACAGTATGTGGAGTATGCATAAAAAATGTTTTCTGTTTCTTTTTTTGCGTTACAGGAGTAGGTATTTGCTTACTATTCTGTTTGTTATTATGTTTTCTCTTGCATAAGCATGGTAGTGGCTCCTATAATAATTAATATCAAAATATAACTAATAATACTTGAATTAAGTATCTTTTGAAATAGTTACTGTTTTCTGAACCTGATTCTTTCTGAGTATCACTTATAGAGGCAAATTCAAAATTATTACATAACTCATGATCTAAGAATATTCATTCAATTTAAAAATGTTTTGAATAAAGAATGTATAATAAAGAATATATCTAAACACTGAAAACAACATACACAGAATGAAAGCATGTTAAAAAAACAAGGAAAAAAAGTAATGACTTAAGGTTTATATTTTAAAAAAATTACATTATCTCCATGACATTAAATTTTGAGCAGCTTAAATCTGTATTAGTTAGATGCGGTTTATGCATTTCATTGAAACAATTTATTACATTTAAAGATGACGAGCAGCACAAAAAATTATCAATTGAATTTTCTCTCTTTATTTCTCTGTATTTTCTATCCAAACAGCTCGAATGAACATTTTGCATGCCCTACTATACTTTTTCAACTGTAAAAGTATAGTAGAAATTATAATAGAAAAAATACTTATATATTAAAAATTTGTTCATGTAAAATAGCTAACAGAAAAATACAACTATAAACTGTACGTTATGATACATTATACAGTTGCTAAAATTTGCTAAATTTTTATGTTGATCTTTCTACCAATATTATGGACTAAAGAAGCATTCACAAATTCTTTTTTATACAACTTTACAAGAAAAATCTTTAAAAATTTAATAAAAATTTTTTAATATAAAAAATATTTAAACTCTTTAAATCACATGGATTGGTAATAAAGCTTGATAAATCATTATTTTGTAAAACATCATTCATTATATATATTTATATTATGTATGTATATATACATATATAGTGTATGTATATATTATATATGCATATTATATATATGTATATATATATATATATATATATATATACATATATATAATATGCATATATAATATATATATATTATATATATATATATATATATAATATATATATATATATATATATATATATATATATATATATATATATATATATATATATATATATATATATATATATATATATATATATATACATATATATAGTATGCATATATAATATATACATATACTATATATGTATATACACATATATAATATAAGTATATATAATATAAGTATATATACTATATATATATATATATATATATATATATATATATATATATATATATATATATATATATATATATATATATATATATATATATATATATATATTATATAAATAAGAAAAACATATATAATATATATTTTATATTTATATAATATATCAAGTAGTCTCTACTTGTAATCCACACTCATGAAATAATACGGTCATAAAGAAATATCCATTTAATATTTACCTAACTAACTGCATTACAAGTTAAGCCATGTATTATTGTTAAATTGTCAAATTCAAAACCTTATAAAAAGGCAACAGATGACTTAATTTATTAGCATGTGTGACTTTACTTGTTTTTATTGGGCTAATAAGTAACTTGTTAAGTCTTTACTTGTTATTTGTTATGTTGATAAAAAAATTTTAAGTCACGCATGCGTATTTTAGTTATCATATTGCAATTACGAACGATCGAACTCGTAATATAGACGTTGAATTAACGTGGAATCAACGTCGATTTTATTTGATAGTTTTAAACAAATTTTTCAACGTTGATACAACGTTGATTTTTGGTTATACGACGTCGCGACTAAAAAAAAAAAAAGAAAAACTTAAATTCAACTTTTTAAAAGTATACAACAGTAATAGTCGAAAAAAAGCGGAACACACAAAAAATTTAAGTTTAAAAATGTAAATTTTTGTATTTAAGAACTGCAAATCGTTCGGATCTCTCCTTAACTGCAAAAAGCTGCGAGTCACGCATCTTGTTATATTATTACGTCATTAGTCTAGATCAAATCCCACTCGCAACATTTGCGTATTTTTGATAGCAAAAAAGATAAAGGATAAAATAGCAAGTGAGATATGTTTGTTATTCAATATAATTTAACTTTTATTTTCAATATGTATTTTATTATAATTTATCTTATCTTGATAAAGCGGTTGCTATTTAATAAAAATACAAAAGAATAATAATAAACTAAATTAACCATAGGCGATGTTAAACAACCTTAAATGCTAAAATGCAACAAATACTGCATAAAACCACGGCGTTCTTTAATTTTTAATCCAAAATTTTAACTATTATTTTATTTTAGCGAAAAATTATTTACAAAAAAATTAAATTATTCTTTTTAACTTGTTTTTATTTTAAAAATCCAAATACTTTTTTCTTTAACTGACAGCTTTTAAAATTGAAGGTTTTCGAGTAGAGGAATACATCGCAGAAAAACAACCTGAATTATACTTAAAATTTGACTTTGGAGGAAAAACAAAAGCTAAACAAAAAAAAACTATAAAGAATTATATAAATAGACTACTTTTAACTTTGATGTTATTAGTGGTACGCAATATTATTATTTTAATACCAAAGAATAGCTTAATATAATAGCATAACAGAAACTAGTTGTTGACCTATTTTATTTAACACTTCAAAGAAAAATTATGTTTTCCTTTTTAGACCTTGGAGAATACGAATTACAATTGTTTTATCCATTGTTTTCATTTTAACGTTATTTATTTAAATATCGCAATTTTCAAGTTCATTTTTACCCCCTCTAAAAAAAAAAAAAAGTTTTATTTCATTGTTGCTTAGAAATACCTACCACTTAATAAAATTACTCCTCAAATCGTTATTTTTTTAATTTAAAATTTTTTAAAAGTATGACGTACCCTAGTGAACACGCTAAACCTATAATGAATGATATGAAAATGATGGACATTTTTGAAATAAATATTTATCAGCATTTAGTTTTTATGAATCGCTTCAACAATCTCTCTCTTGAAAACCTTAACAACAAGTTTGAAATAAATAAAAATGAAAACTAATATCTAAGAGCAAATATAAGTAACACAAATAAACTGCCTCAAAACGTTAATAAATATACTGAATTTAGCATTGCATATCGAGGTCCAAATATATAGAATATTTATCAAAAAAGTTTTAAATGAATGGCAAGGTCATTAAGTTTATTTAATTTTCAAATCAAAAAAGAAATTTTTAAAGCTTGAGTAACTCTGAAGTTATTTGATTCTATTTTTTCAGTTTTTTATCTTTATTTGATCTACTGATCAGCGCAGCAGTTTTATGCCCATTAGGGTTATCAATATAATATCTATATTCTATTGAAAGTATTTAAAAAGATTGCAATGGCGTATTGTCATCTTCATCTTTTTTGAGTCCCTGTCTGTTTATTTCTTTTTTTTATAAAGATCATTAAAATAAGAAAAAATTGTATATTATATTGTATATACAAAAACGGTGCTTGTTGACAAGAATTTACTGTCTGCTTCGTTTTTACGGACATTTTTTTTTCTTTCTTGTATATATGTATGTTGATTATTATTTTTAAACATCAAAATAAATGAAATACAAAAAAAAAAAAAAAAAGAAAAAAATTAATATTGGTTCTTGAAAAAAAATTTTCAATAACGTAACTCATTCAAAGTTCCAGCTATCATTCTCTCCCGATATTTACTAAGATGGTTGCTTTAAATTGAAGAACTTTGTTTACATCGAGTTGATGTTGGTTTAATTTCAACGTTCTAATTTGCATTGCTTTTTTGATTTGAACCTATTCATGACGTAACCGTTGAACTCTTTAGCAGTCAAATCATTAGGAGCAGTGACTTACATTTGTTGTCTCCCATTGGATTTTCTTTTTTGTCTTGGTGAGCTTTTGAGCTCTGTGACAAACTTTTAAGTTGTATTAATTAAGATGCTTTAAGAAGACGTAGCTTAAGATTATTAAGAGCATGTCTGCTGAGCTTCCAATGCAATTTTTATAACATCACTGTTATTACTACTGGATGGAATTAAAAATGTTTAAGCCAGAGTCGTTTCGTTTTTTCCATAATTTCTTTATTTGATAAGAGTAAGTACTTTCAGCTCTTCAAGAACTCCTAGATTGCTGAGAAATCTGAGAAGGCTAACAGTTAAGATCGGAAGTCTTTTAAGAACCCCTTTCAATTTCTTCAATGAAACAACCACAAATAAAACTTTCCTTCATTCGCAGTTCATATCAAGATTTTGATTGTAATTAATGGATTCAAAAATATGGATGTTCATAACTTTAATTTGTAAAAATATGGATGCTTATAACTTTAATTTGTTTAAATGTTGCTTCATCACTCACATAGGAAAACTTTTCTTCATTGAAATATGTCAGCATTATTTCCTTCATCACTTTGTCTTCCACGTATGTCTTCAAACATAAAGGTAAAAAATTATTTCGGCCGGAATTAGATTGGAATGACAATAGTTCTGGCCGGAACCGGGATGAACTAAAAATTACAAATTCTGGCCAAAATTCCGATGTACCTCTAAGTATGACTTGAAATTTCAAGTTCGCTTCTTGAAACCCACCTTAAGTTGTTAAGAGATCAAACTAGACAATAGCCAGTCGAAATCGAAATAGCCAGTATTCTTTGCCAACATTTTCATTTTGTATTTGCTCTAGAAGAAAAACCCTATTGAATTGCCATATTTCAAAATAGCATCAAATAATTCATACAACCTAACAAACGAAAACTTCTTTCCAGCTCTAATATATCTACTCTTTTAGTTTTCATAAAAAGTTACACAAAAATGTTACACTTATTTTTAAGTAAAAAAAAAATGATTATGAAAAACATTTCAAAAACAATAAATATTTTTACCAAAATCTTTTTAAAAATGCTATAAAAAAAATACTAGAGTAATCAATATATCCAATGCAAATTTTATAGTAAGAAAACGTGGTCCGTCATTAGTAAGCTTAATTCTTTATTTAATAAGGTTCAAAGGGTATCTGACAAACCGAAAGCAATTTTTATATTATGATCAAAATAACACAACTCCATATTCCATAACTTGCGGGGTTCCTCAGGGCTCATTTAGGACCACTCTTATTTCTATTGTACATAAATGACTTATACCTAGCAACAAATCTTTTAGACCTAATTTTGTTTGCTGATGATTCCAATCTTTTTTATTCTGTCAGAGACATTAAAACACTTTTTAAAATAGTTAATGAACAGTTATGTAAAGTTAATGAATGGTTCGTAAGTAACAAACTTTCATTAAATGTGGATAAAACAAAATATATACTCTTCCATAAAGTAAATAAATCAGAAAACATACCTATAAAATTACCAAATCTTATAATTAATAATACTTATATTAAAAGGGAAACAAACGTAAACTTTTTAGGAGTAAAACTGGATGAAAATTTGCTGTGGTATTCTCATATAAATAGTATTGAAACAACACTCTCAAAAAATATCGCAATGATTTATAAGGCTAAACCTTTTCTAAATGTAGCATCCCTGAAAAAATTGTATTTTGCCTTTACTCACAGCTATTTGTCTTACTGTAATATTGTGTGGGCTAGTACTGGCTATACAAAACTTAAGAAAATCTACAACAAACAAAAACATGCATGCAGAATAGTGTTTGGAGCCTGCAGAAATACTCCTTGCGAACCACTTTTACGTGCACTCGGTGCTTTAAATGTGTATAAACTCAATTTACACCAAGTTTTATTGTTTATGTTTAAAACAAAAATAGGATTGTCCCCAATAATTTTTCAAACCTATTTTAATAAAATTAATCATAAATATTCAACAAAGTTTTCTGATAACAACTTTGTTCTTCTCAAGTATAATTTAAAATTAACCTTCTGTTCAATTAAATATCGCGGACCTTATCTGTGGAAAAAATTCCCAGAGATTGTCAACAAAAACAAGACTACATTAGAGCAATTTAAAAATGAATCAAAACAATTATTACTATTCAGGGATCTTAATTTATCTGACTTCAAATGTTTATTTTAAAATTTAATCAAATAAAAACAAATTTATTTATATCAATGAAATTTAAGTAATGATGTTAAAAATTCATCTTGTGATAATGTTAATTATGAAATTTTTTTTTTATTTAAAACTTTCTGTTTAAATGATTTTTAAATATTTTAGCGGTTGTTAGCATTTCAACAAATCTTAATTATTTGCTATTTTAAATTTCTTAATTTTCTCAGTTATTTTCTGTTTAAATTCTGATCTATATTTTATATATTTGTATTATATATATTTTTATGTTACGGTTATGTAAGTTTTTTTTTTTATATGTGGGGCTCGGCGATAAGGCAAACTATGCGTTCTTCTTGCTCCTGCCATTAATTTTGATATATGTGTATGCAATGTAAACATTCTTTAACGGCGAAATAAATTACACCAAAAAAAAAAAAAAAAAAAAAGCTTATGGGAAGAAGAAAATATTCGTCCGAACCTTGCTACTAAAATAATTCAATCGTCTAGTTTAAAAACTACCTAAAACCCTCAAATAATTCGGTGTCGAAGAGGGTATCTACCGGCTGGCGCGAAAATTATTCACTGTATATTAGGGATGTGATTTTTTGGTAAAGTTTTGGCATCTCCAGTTTCCAATATAAAAAGCTGTTATAACCTAATAGTAACAATAACACCACTGAATATAATAAAAACTCTTAGTAATAACTCAATATGTAATTTATTTATAACACCACAAGTAAAGTTCTTTCTTCGTGTGTCTCTATATTATGTCCCGATCATAATGGAAACTCGCTTGCACATTTCTTTATTCAACATAACCGTGAACCGGAATTACGCAAATACATCAATCCTCTACCCATAAATTATTCGTACTGCTCTAAATAAGATGGTTTACGACGTACTCGACCTGATCATCGGTTAATTAAAGAGGTTGGTTCAGAAAAAGCACAAGGCTGTTCACACTGTTTCTAGGGCCCAACATCCATGCTAATCTCATCACGATTTTCACTCAAGATTTTGCTTGAACATGGAGTTTCAATCACTTCATTTGGTTTATCAGCATTGCTCAGAACTGGGGTATTTATGCTTTCTGGTGTTTTAGTAGAGTTAACCTTTCCCCCACAACGATTTACAATTTGTCTTTTTCAATTTCCACATGTCTCATCTGGATACGACCATCTAACGTTAACACTTTGTAACTAACATTCCCAACTGCTGATATAATTATAGCTGCAATCCACTTTTCACCTCTACTATAATTTTTGACGTAAACCGTGTCTTCTGTTTGAAAAAAACGAACTTTATCCACAGAACTGTCTGACAGCTTCTTTCATTGATTCAAGAGCTAACTTTAGGGTGTAGCATCGACAACGGATTTCGTAATCTTCTACCCAATAAAAGTTTAGCTGGAGAAACTCCAGTTGTAGAATGAGGTGTAACACGATATTTAAAAAGAAATCGGCACAACTGTGTCTCGATATCATTTCCTTGAAAGTTTTTATTGAATTCTTAAATGTTTGAACCACTCGTTCTGCTTGACCATTTGAAGCAGAATGATACGGTGCAGAATACACTGGTTTAATTCTATTTGAATATAAAAACTCTTCATATTCTTCACTCAAAAATCTAGATCCATTGTCACTAACGATTACTCGCGGTATACCATGGGTAGAAAATAATTTTCTGAGTACCTTTATCGTTGCTTTGGCTTCAGTACTGCGCACTACTTCCACCTCAATCCATTTTAAAAAACTGTCAACTACTAACAAATATATTTTCCCATTCATTGGGCCTGCATGATCGATATGTAGTCGCTCCCATGGTCTACTTGGATATTCCCAAGGATGAGACCAGGTTAATGGATTCTTCTAACTTCTTTGACATGTCTTACAATTTTTTACTTTATCCTCTATTTCTGTGTCAATTCCAGGCCACCAAACATAACTTCTTGCTAAAGCCTTCATTCTACTTATTTTGGAATGCACCTCATGTAATTCCTCAAGTACTGTTTCTCTTAACACACTTGGCACTATCACTCTTCTTCCCCACAGTAAACAACCTCCTTTCGTTGATAACTCAGAAAACCTTAATGCAAATGGTTTCCTCTCCACCTTACTCGGTTCCATTGTGAACCCTCCCTCTAACACTCTATTCAGTACCACTCCTAATATTGGATCGTTTTGGGTAGCTCCTCTTAACTGTTTTTATGTAATTGTGGTTTTCACTAGTTCCAACATAGCCACCTCTATGGTTTTTAATCTTGACTTTTCCTTTGATACATCTAAAGGTAAACGGTTTAGACCATCTGCAGTTGCGTTCTTTTCGCCAGGACAATGTAGTAATTGGTAATCATAAGCTGACAATAGCAAAGCCCAGCGCAAACACTCTTGTAGGAAGCAGCAGCAGCTCTTGTAGGAAGTTCTTTGCTTTCTGAAAATAGTCCTAATAGGGGCTTATGATCTGTATACAATGTAAATTTTTGTCCAAATAAGAACAGATGAAATTTTTTTACAGCAAAAACTAATGCTAATACTTCCTTTTCAATTTTTGCGTAATTTCGCTCTGCCATATTTAATGTTCTTGAAGCAAAACTAACAGGTTTTTCACTTCCATCATACTGTTGTTGACTCAAAACGGCTCGTACGCCATATGGACTGGCGTCACAGTGAACCACGATTATCCTTGATGGATCAAAGTGAGCTAATAAAGTTGCATTGCACAATATAGTTTTTACGCTTTCAAAGGCTTGTTCACTGTTTCTATTCCATTCCCAACTTACGTTCTTCCTTAACAAATTATGGAGAGGCTGTGTGATGGAAGCCATCCTGGGTTTGTAGGCATTGTAATAGTTGACCATTCCTAAAAATCCCGTCAACTCCTTGATGTTCGTGGGTTGAGGCGCATTCATTACTGCTTCCACATTCCGTGCTGTTGGTTTACAACCTTTCTGACTAATTATAAATCCACAAAACTCCACCTCAGGTTGCATGATTGAGCACTTAGATACTTTTAGCGTCAGTCCTGATTCTTTCAAAATTTTTAAAACAGATTCTAAGTTGTTCAGATGCTCTGCATCAGTTTTCCCAGATATAAGTATGTCATCTACTCGCACTTTTACAAATGACAGTCTGCCCAGCCTCCTGTCCATCTCCCTTTGAAAGATGCCAGTCGCACTATGTACACCAAATTAAAGACGAGTCGGCTGATACAACCCTTGGTGAGTATTTATAGTTAAAAACTCTCGCAAAGTTTCATCTAATTCCAATTGTTGATAAGCTTGAGACAAATCAAGCTTGGTGTATCTCTCTCCTCCTGCAATAGTGGATAACTGATCAGTGATATTTGGTATTGGATAACTGTCAACTGGGGCTGCTTGATTTACTGTAATCTTATAATCTCCACATATTCTTAATGGACCAGTAGGATCCTTAGAATTCTTTAAAACGGACTATAGGGGCTGCCCATTTAGAATACTGGAATTTCCTCCAAACTCCTTCGTCTTCTAAGCAATCAAGTTCTTGTTCAATTCTAGTCATTAAAGCATAGAGTACTGGTCTTGCTTTATAAAACTTAGGTTCTGCACCCTCACGTAGTGGTATGTGATACTGGAAGTTCTTCAAGCACCCTAAACGGTCACTAAATATTTCTGGGTATTTTTCAATTAATGTCTTCACTCTTGAATCAACCTTATCACAGAAATTAATTCCTCTCATTCTTTTAAACAGTTCTAACCATTACAGATTTAAACGCTGCATCCAGTCTCTACCCATTAATGTGGGCACATTTCTTTTTACTACAGTTATAGGTAACTTACAACATTGCCCATTATACACTACTCAACCTACCCTATTCCCTCTGGTCTAATCAGCTCTCCTGTGTAGGTTTTCAAAACAACACCTGAATTTTGTAATTTTCCTTCCTATGATCTAACTCTTTCTTTTCTGATCTGCACTTTCTCTTTATGTGCCCTATCTTTCCACATGTATGACATTTTAAATAACGGTAATTACAATTGTTTGCTTGATGACCCCTAAACCCACAACAAAAACATTCTTTACTTTCTTCTGATTTTGTCCGAATTTCTACTTTATGCAATTCATCCTGCTCTATAAAGCTTTCTTTTGTACGTATAGCTTTGATATCTTTATATGCTGTCTCATATGCTCTCGCTGTGTCAAATGTTGCCCCCAACGTTACATTTTTTATGGTTAATAATTATTGTTGCACATTTTCATTATTTAATCCACAAATAAACCTGTCCCTTGAATAATCATTCAAGTTTTCACCAAACTCACAGTGTTCAGATACACTACGTAATTCAGTAATATACCCGCTTACAGATTCTTCATCTTTTCTATCTCTTTTATAAAATTGAAAACGCTGTGCAATGGAGTTTGGTATTGGTTTAAAATGGTCCTTCATTAGTTTAACTATTTCAGTAAAACTCTTATTCTTTGTGTCATTTTCACATAAACTTCGGATAAGTTTATAAGCAGGTCCTCCTATTGTTTTTCAGCATCTTCTATGTCTTGGCCAGTTGAAAATTGTCAAATCTTTCAATATATTCTACAAACTCGTCATTTTCTAAATCCAAACAAGATATATTCGATAAATGCATCATTTTTTTATCTTTGTTGCCAATTGTTATAACATAATAGTAACAATAACACCACTCAATATGTAATTTATTTATAACACCACACTACAAGTAAAGTTCTTGCTTCGTGTCTCTCAATATAATGTCCCGACCAAAATGGATACTCGCTTGCACGTTTCTTTATTCAACATAACTGTGAACCGGAATTACGCAATTACATCAAAAGCACATGAACTTTAGTTTGAAAGTAACTAAAAAGTCATTGGTTTTAAATAATTTTTGAAAAAGGTCACCCACCATGACTGTTGATTACACACTAGATTCCATATATCAGTGAATTTCTTCAAAACTTTATCAACCTGGGTCTCAAAAAATCCAGAATTTTATATTGGTTTCAAAATTCATAATCTTTTCTACTGAAACATTTAAAAAATATATTGCAAACAGAATGTCATAAAAAACGACCTTTTCAATTTTTAGTTAAAAATTATTATTTTTTGTATATAAAATTAAAAAAATTCATTTTTATTTGAAATCATTAGTATTTCTGAAATCTCTATGAAATTCTGGTTCTTTTGGAATCCAGGTTGATATACTTTTGATGAAAAAAAAAAATTCACTGTTATATGGGAGCCAGTGTGTAATCAAAAGTCATGGGTGACCTTTTTCAAAAATTAATTAAAACCAATGACTTTTCAGTTACTTTCAAACCAAAGTTCATCTGCTTTTTATATTGGAAATAAGAGTTACCAAAAAGTCACATTCCTACTGTATATGTTTCTGTGACTTTTGCCAATAATATTTTTTCATATTGAAGCTGAACAACTTAGTTGATATTTTATTAATTAAGTTATTAAACTGTAAATTTATCAATGATCAATTTATTTCAATAATTGAACAAATTAATTTTTGTATCACTTTTATTATTTATATCAGCTGCAATTAGAGAACGTTTTTGGGTAACCCCATTCTCCCTTACCTGTGTATGTACTTTATGGTAGGGTCTTAATCAAATTTAGATAAAGTTCTAGTATAGTTTTGTTAATAAAAAATACAAACTATTATCAAATGTCTATAAATAATGGTCCGAAACTGAAATTTTGAGTAATAACTCAATCAATGTAAATTGCTAATACATATATGTAATATACTAAACACAATCAGTGTCAATTATTAAACACATTAGCACAATCATAAGCTACGTAAACAGTTTCTAAATTATTTGAGATAAAACTGCTAAGTTATCAATAGAAGTTTTATGGTCAGGAAGTGTGTCAGTTACAGTACTTATCAGAGGTAATAACTCAAGCAGGTGTTGGTTCACGGCTGATCTTAACCAATTTTTATTAATATTTAATTAATTATTTGATTTTAAACAATTAAAGATGTATTTATATGCTTAAATGCTATTTATATGTTAAGATTTTATTTATATGCTAAAATTCTCTTTATATGCTAAGATGATATTTATATGCTAAGAAATATTTATATGCTAAGATGTTATTTTCATGCTAAGATGATATTTATATGCTAAGATGTTATTTATATGCTAAGATGCTATTTGTATGCTAAGATGATATTTATATGCTAAGATGATATTTATATGCTAAAATGTATTTTTATAAGAAGCTGAAATGCTATTTATATGCTAAGATGATATTTACATGCTAAGATGATATTTATATGCTAAGATGCTATTTATATGCTAAGATGATATTTATATGCTAAAATGACATTTATATGCTAAGATGATATTTATATGCTAAGATGTATTTATATGCTAAGATGTATTTATAAGTTTAAATGCTATTTGTATGCTATGATGATATTTATATGCTAAGATGATATTCATATGCTGAGATGTATTTATATGCTAAGATAATATTCATTTGCTAAGATGCTATTTATATGCTAAGATGCTGTTTATATGCTAAGATGATATTTATATGCTAAGATGCTATTTATGTGCTAAGATGTTATTTATATGCTAAAACGTTATTCATATGCTAAGATGATATTTATATCCTAAGATGTATTTATATGCTAAGATGATATTTATATGCTAAGATGATACTTATATGCTATGATGTTATTTATATGCTAAGATGATATTTATATGCTAAGATGTATTCATATGCTAAGATAATGTTTATATGCTAAGATGCTGTTTATATGCTAAGATGATATTTATATGCTAAGATGCTATTTATGTGCTAAGATGTTATTTATATGCTAAGATGATACTTATATGCTATGATGTTATTTATATGCTAAGATGATATTTATATGCTAAGATGTATTTATATGCTAAGATAATGTTTATATGCTAAGATGATATTTATATGCTAAGATGATATTTATATGCTAAGATGTATTTATATGCTAAGATGTATTTATATGCTTAAATGCTATTTATGTGCTAAGATGTATTTATATGCTAAGATGTATTTATATGCTAAGATGCTATTTATATGCTAAGATGCTGTTTATATGCTAAGATGATATTTATATGCTAAGATGCTATTTATATGCTAAGATGCTATTTATATGCTAAGATGCTATTTATTTGCTAAGATGCTATTTATATGCTAAGATGTTATTTATATGCTAAAACGTTATTCATATGCTAAGATTTATATGCTTTATAAATTAGTGTGAAAGTGATTTTTGCTCAACAAATTAAATGTACATGGTTTGCAATTTTTATATTTGTATCACTATTTGCTGACTCTGTTTTTATTTTTTGATTTTGGTGTTCTTGTTCAGCATCATCATTATCATCATCATCATCATCATCATCATCATCATCATCATCATCATCATCATCATCATCATCATCATCATCATCATCATCATCATCATCATCATCATCATCTTCAACTTTTTTATATTTCATTTTTATTAATAAAATCTAAATTGAACACATTTTCGTTGACCTGGAATATTGCTTCTGAACTGTTTACCGTTTTTTGAAAATTCACTTTGTGCAGACAACATAGAGTTATCATATGAAGATGTAAAATGATCAAGTTCTTCTCTTAATGTAAACACATTGATTACAGCTATTTGAAAATTTTTAGTTGTGTTTCAACCATTAACATCATATCGTGTACAGACAAAAAACTGATCTAAAACACCAACATTTTGTGTGGAAGCTAATTAAAATCTTCTAGTTCTTTAATCTGTAAAATAATTGCTTCAATCAAAAATGTTCATATGCAATCTCGTTTTAATGCCCCCGAAAAGCCAAATTTTGATTAACGCTCACATAAATAATATCAATGATTTTTCCAATCTTATTGATTTTTAATAATATGTTTCTACCTCTAATCACCAAGTCATGTTTTCACATCTCTAGCAACGGAACAACGAAAAAACGCTTAAACCGCATTTACATATTTGAATGGCGTTTAATGTTTAATAAGTCTGTTGTATAGAGTCAAAAAAAAAAAAAAATTAACTGCTTATTAACATGCCTAAAGTCTAATGAACTAAGAGGTCTCCTAATTAACTGTTAAAACTCGCATAAATTATTCATAGCAGCCTTAGTTTAATACCTATTACAAATGGACTTTTACTGTTGACTTAAAGTGCCATGCAAGTTGAGCAATAAAACTCGTTATTTTTATGCCACTTTTGTTGAACAAGGTCACCATTCGTAGCATATATTGTACTGTAAGTACATTGAAAATCTTGATCTAGCTAATTTTCATTACTTTTTTCAAAACGAGTATTATCATTGTTAGCAGGTATCAAATTTTTACGGTATACCCTATATAGGTAGGCTAATTGAAGTTAGGGACAAGTAAGGCAATTAAAATATCCCTAAAACTACGTTTTGAATGAATGAAAGTTAGGGAATTTAATGAATGAAAGTTAGGGAATTAAAATGGTAATACAATGTGCATTAAAAGTTAACAGATGCACGTGTTTTTTTAGACCGAAGTCAAGTAAGATTTTTTTTTTTTTATATGAATCAAAAATATATTAATTTATTTCTATTTTTCTTTTAAATTTTTACATTTTGGATATTATAATTTATTGAACTTATAATTATAAATTTTTTCATTAGCGTTACTGTTCTCTCCCAGTAAGCAGACACTATTTGGCCTAATAGCGAACCAGCCTCGGCTGCCGAGCTGTACCAGGCCTGACACGCCGGCGCCGTGCCAGCGTCGGGTTGCTCATTGGTTTTTCAAAGGGCTAGAATACGAAGCCAGTCCTGGCGCAGCAACGTTTTTGCTAGCGGCAAGCCAGCGTTGATTCAATTTAGGGCCAACGCTGGCAATCAGTGAACGTTGCATTAAACGCCCGCTATACAAAATTATCCAATTAAACTACTTTTTTCATCAATTTTTACTAATTTTACTCATTATATATATATATATATATATATATATATATATATATATATATATATATATATATATATATATATATATATATATATATATATACACATATATATATATATATATATATATATATATATATATATATATATATATATATATATATATATATATATATATATATATATATATATAATGAGTAATCTCATTATATATATATATATTTTTTTTTCTTTCTAATCTTGTTCTACTTTTATTCAACACAGAGACAGGTATTTGCAGACAAGACTTTTTTTGCTACTTTCCTTTTTGCTGCTACTCCCTTCACCTTCAAAAATTGCTACCACTAGTAAAACAATTTAGTTCATTTTTTTTTTATTAGCTTTAATTCATAAAATGTTTTGCTTCAAATTAGTAGTCAAAATACCTTAATCACAGAGGTAATTATGATCACTTTTTCCAATCTTGTTTTAATTTTGTTTAATACAGAGACAGGTGTCTGCAGACAAGACTTTTTTAATTCTTGTTAAAATCTTGTGAATCACTATCATAATTTTCATCAGGTTACTTCTGTACTCTAAACACATAAGTCTAATGTTAAAATATAGTTTATAGAAATTTTTATGGTATATTATAAACATCTTAAAGTATATTATAAACATCTTAAAGTATACATTAAAAAGTATACATGAAATACAAAATAATACCTTAAGATATTACGATGTTCAGTAAAAAAATTTTTAAGGCTAAACATTAACGTTAATGAGTGTATACTTTAGTCAACAAATAATAATTAAAACTTAGTGAAGTACTTGTTTTACTCAACGCCAAATTAAAAATAAAGAAATTATAAAGAAATATAATTAAGGTTGAATAAATATATAGAATAAGGGAAAATAAAGGTGGGGGATGATGACTATGATGATGAGATCATATAAACTATAGCATAAAAAATACATATATATATAATGAATTTTATTTAAATACATAAAAAAACACAAATTTAAAAAAAATTTTAGGATGCATTAACATTTAAGCAGCTCTGGTCATAGATCAGCAAATTAAATGAGTGAACTCTTGTGTGATATTATGCTGAGAAATCACCCTCTAGTTTATTTATTACAATATTCTTATCATTTTTATATGAATCGTTATCAGATAAAGCTTCAAATTAACTAATTTTATTATCAATTTAATAAGAAATATTGAGGTCATTATCCAGAGCAGTGGTGTTGGAAGGTTCATTATCTGAAGTGTTCAACCCATGTTTTTTGCAATTGCTTTGAACGACTGTTTTGGGCAAAGCGTAAATAGGCTTAGGAAAATAAAACCCAGTTTTAGCTATGTAATCATAGTTATAGGATCCATCAATAACCATTTCCCCTCAATTGATTTCGGACAAATAAATAAATAAAAGTTAAAATAAAATAATTTTAACTTCTCGAATTTTTTTCCTTTCAGTCCAATAGCTTATAACTAAAACCAATATTACTAAATATACAGGATATGATATAATGAAAATTATATACTTGAATGAAAAATTCAAAGAAAGATATATTTTCCTCTCCGTAAAAATTACATTTACATTAAAATCATTTTGCGTACCTTTGGCGAGCCATTAATGATACGCTTATGGTCCGGCAATGGCTAGCCGCCAGCTAAGGCCCTTAACTGGTTCATATGTGTTTTGCCCAAATCAGCAGTATATTAATGGGCTCGCCAGCTCTGGCCCATTAATATACTGCTGATTGGGCTAATCCTAACATTAGTGTTACTGTTCTCTAATCCTAACATTAGTGTTACTGTTCTCTTTAAAACTTATAATTATAAATAGCCGTTTTTTCATAAGTGTTACTGTTCACTTTAAAACCTAACTAATAAATCTTGTCTAGTAGCGTTAAGTTAAGCAGCTTTGAAAAAAAAAATTATACTGAACTATCGAACACAAAAAAATAACTTTGATGAGAAATAATTTATCATTATATTATAAATATATAGTTTAAAGTTAATAATTTCTAAATAGGGCTTTTAGGTTGTTTTTTTTGTTTTTTTTTCATATATATATATATATATATATATATATATATATATATATATATATATATATATATATATATATATATATATATATATATATATATATATATATATATATATATATATATATATATATATATATATATATATATATATATATATATATATATATATATATTTGCCGTTAGTTAAAATAACAAAAAGAAATTACAATTGAATAAAAAAACCTGGCAGGAGCAAGAAGAAGACAAATTGTCTTATCGCCGAGCCCCCGTTACATTGGTGTTTTGTAAACGTTTCAAATATTTACATATATAATAGTTTATAGACAAAAAAATTTTCAAAAAAACTTTCAAAATGAAAAATATAAATTTTTAACAACAATATTTTATCGGAATAATTAAAGTAATAAAATTAAACAAAAGATAGATAACCAAGAAGTTATCAATACACAAAAATTGCGTTGTGTATTATTATTAATAATGAAATATTACTAAATATTTATTACTAATTATTTAATATCAACAAAAGCACAACAGAAACAAAATTAAAAAGTTAAAGAAGTGTAGTAAAAAAGTTAAGGAAATGTAGTACAGATTTGTATTACATATATATACAGAATTGTAGTACATATTTAGTAACTGCCGTTTTGAATCAGCCTTAAAACTTTCCATTGTGCAGTTCAAGATGAATTCTAGTTTATCTTAAAAAATGCGAAGAAAATTTTCCAAACATAAGGTCCACAGTATTGAACTTAGTTTATGAGGTTATTGAGGTTCAAAATAGTTGAATAAAAATGTATTCTTGTATTTTACGACAATTTCTTACTATTTCATTTTTTTATTTACGTCATTAAAGTGTATTAAAATTTTTTTTATAAATTTCAGACACGCTTACTGTTAAAGATTATTGATGATTTATTCAAGTTATATATTACGCACATTTATTTATTTGTTGATTGCTCCTATTGCCCCACGCAGTTAGTCAATTTACCCTGTTGGGGCAGGTTGAACAGCTCGGTAAACTATAGAGAATATATTCTCAAGCAAATAAAAAAACTCTTTTCTTAACAATTTTTAGCAAGTGAAATATCCTCTAATAGTGTAAAAATAACGTAAATCTGACGCACATGAGATTTCTTATGCTTAATTAGTTCCCCTCTACCCTTCTTTTGTAAGGCATCAACCATAAAAATCCACCACTGGCGTACTTATTAAAAGCATTATATATTTTTGATAATTTATAATATACTTTATATATACTGATGTAGAGGTTTATATTATATTTTATATTTATTATATTATATTATATTTTACTGATATATACTGATCATATGGCCCATAATATTAGCAGTAAGAATAATTATAACAAAAAAATGGTTTTCTAATAGAAGTGTTTGCTAAAAATGATAACTAAAAATTTAGGTTAAAACAAGTAGTTCAAAAATTTAAAACAAAAACATCAAAACGTTTATCTGACACAAAAAAAACAACCTCTTTTAGTGATCTAAAAATGTTTTGATACCGTAGATACCTACACTAGATACCTAGGATAACCACACTAGATACCAAGGATAACCACACTAGATACCTAGGATAACCACACTAGATACCTAGGATAACCACACTAGATACCTAGGATAACCACACTAGATACCTAGCATAACCACACTAGATACCTAGGATAACCACAAAGCTTTTCAAAAAATATATCAAAATTTTGGTTATAGAGCTGTTTTTAAATGTAATTTTAAACTAGAAACAATATTAACTAGTAAAAATAAACCCATGTTGCCATGCTTGAATAAACCAGGTGTTTATAAACTAACCTGCAGTTGCAGTAAATCTTATGTAGGTGAAACTGATTTGAATATGTTCAGTCATTTTTTACACCGCCAAAAGCCAATTCATGACGTGGAATATTCCTGGAGTATAAAACCACAACAAATATTTCTCAGGGAAATATTTACTGGACTGATACCAAAAATTTTAGCATTAAATTCTAATAAATTTAAAAGAAAAATGAAGAAGCTTCGTAAATACAATACCAACAAACCACGAGAACCAATGGAAATGAATGTGGATGACGGTCAATATTTAAACACAGGTTTTTGGAAACCAACGATGCGATTTATTCAGATCAAAAATTGACGCCAACACAATGTTTTCTTTTCACAAGTTTTTAAACATTTTTGTAAAAATATTTAGTTTTTTAGTCATAGTAAGATGATGACGTCTAGTGGTCTCAAAATATTGCTAATAAATATATAATATAGTTGTTTTGAATCTCTCCATAAAAAAAGTAATTGAAAAATAATTTAATATAAACATTCAAGATGTCTTTAAAACAATATACTTTTTACGATAAAAAATTTATATATAGTTTACCTGTGTGAAATATTTTTTCAAAAAACAATTTCAAAAAAAATTAAAAGAAAAGCAAATTGTTGCATCAAATTAAAATAGAATTAAAAAAAAATTCACAAATAAAGTAGAAATATATTATGAAAAAAAATGTATTAAGTTAAATTATAGATTTTAAATCTTTAAATTAATTCAATGAGATAAATTTTATATACTTTTATATTTTTATTGTTTTATAAACTATAAAATAAACGATCATTTTTGTTTCACATGCGAAACAGGTAGATTGTGCACCATCTGCGTAAAGCCGTTTCATTAACTAGGCAATTGCACGATTCATAATAGTTAAAAAACTATGTACCATTCTAAAAAGTGATTACGAGTTTTAGTTGATCTCCAAAAAAAAGAATTTTGCATGCGGTGGAAATACATTATCTGCAAATACTAAAAATGAAATTAGGTAACTTTCAGCAAATACAGCATAATTATAGGTATCAAAGCAAATAACAATAGTTTTTTAATATAATTTGTTATACACTCTTAGGGTACTTCTAGCTCAAATAGTAGCTAAAATGTAAAAAATGTGAGTTATCTAAAAACATTGTCGATACACCAGTGGCCTTCATTAATCTATACTTGTGAAACTTTAAAATGTTTTTTCATATATTAATAATTTCATTGTTGATTGAAAAAAACTTTTTTGGTTTTCACTTCTTCAGAAAATTTTTTTACATTTTTAAAACACAATTTTTTGATTTTTCATCCGAAAAAAGACAACATTTTTGTGACAAGATTTAAAAGTTTGTAGTTTCGTGGTGAAAAGAAATAATCTTAAACTACTGCATCCATTTGCATCCCCGGTTGCTGCAAATGGATTTCTTTACGCCAAAAATCATTGACTAGATGTATAATATGACTGTTTTTAGATGTTTTCTATTTTTGCCAAATTTTGGCATATTTTGGCCCACTGCACAGTGGTGCCAATAGGACTTTTCTGTTTTTCATATTTGACTCTATCAGGTGTTGTGCACATATAAGAATGCACATGTTTATATAAAGTCAGTATGTTTTTCAAAAAGGTTGTCGTGATTGGAGTCTTGAAGGAAAAAAGTCCCCCCAAAATTCTAAATTTTATTACTCATTGCCCTTCAATTTTAGTTTGAAGTTTGCACAATATCTAAAAATGGTGTTTCTGAAACACCAAAAAGTTAGCGCTACCTTATAGCTTTGATGTCAGAAATGGATTCTCTGACCCCAAAATTATATAAATATATGTATAATATGATTATGTTTTGATGTTTTTTATTTTTGCTAAATTTGGTATATTTTGGACCACTGTGAGGAGGGAATATCCTCTAAACATAGGTTATTCCATGTTAAGTAAAGGCTATAATCTAAGTTATATGTCTTTGCACGCCAGTCAAATATCCCGTAAAAGTATTCATGAATATAAAGACTTTCAAGATTTTCGGAACATCTGCTTTTTTGCACAAAAACGATGGAAAGAAAACAGATAATTTTACATTTTTAAAACAGGTACCAATTACTCTAAGTTAATTATAATAAAGTTTCTCATACAGTTCTTCATCAAAAACACATTTTCAGGAAATTCCACATTTTTTATTGTTTCTTCATCTATGTATGTAAGCTAAAACATAAAAAACAATGACGCAAATATTACTTTCACATAACTTTGAGAAATTTTTAAAAAATGACGCAAAATATTGATAATGAACGCCGAAAACCACAAAAATGTGCATTCTATTAAGTTTATATTACCACTTGTCAATATATTTAAGATGCCACTCAATCAATGTCTTTGCTAAAGAACCACTTTAAAGAATTAGGACTAGATAAAAAATTGTAAACACAACTGATTGCTGTAAAACTTTTATTTTTCTAATCAACTTAAAAAAAAAACTAAAACTTGAAACTTTTATGTTGATATAGATAAACTTTTATGTTGATATAGATAAACTTTTATGTTGATAAACTTTCCTTAATCCACATGACAAATTCCTTTCTGAAACATACTTGCGTAAACACCTATTAAAGAAATCGCCGTTACATTCCGTTTATAGTAGAAACCAGTCATCGCTACAAGTTTAACTTGTTTTTTATAATAACTTTAAATTGTATAAAAATATATATTTTTGACATTTTATTTAAAAATTTACAAAAATGTTCCAATTTAAACGAGTTTAATAAATTCAGAATAATTTTAGTTGTTAGATTTAAGTTGTTAGCATAGATTTAAACGAGTTTAATAAATTCAGAATAATTTTAGTTGTTAGATTTAAGTTGATAGCATAGATTGAAGCAGTTTTTTAATATCAATAATCTCCAATAAATTATTGAATAAAACAACTTTTACAACACTTTTAAAGAAAAGACATTCTTTTTAATTAATAAACATTAAAAAGTATTTATTGATTGTATTTTATGCTTACTGAAAATATTAACTTTAGTTTAATTTTTATATTGAGGGAACAAAAATCTTGAGGCAACTTTATTTTTTGCTCATAGAAGAAGATGTATGTCTCTATGTATATTTGTCTGCATGTATGTATGTATGTATGCATGTATGTGTGTATGCATGTTTATATGTATGTATGTATGTATGTATGTATGTATGTATGTATGTATGTATGTATGTATGTATGTATGTATGTATGTATGTATGTATGTATGTATGTATGTATGTATGTACAGTGGGTTAGAGGCCCCTCCCTAAAACCTTCGATCAGAGCCCCAAAATTATAAATTTTTCCACTAGGTATTACTAAAAAAAAAAGCTTTTTAAATTTGCGAAAGGGTCCTTAAATTTCCAAATAAGCCCCCTAATATTGTTTCCCCCATTTCTACGAGTGTAATTTTGATATTTTTTGCATTTTTAATTGCTTTTTACTCTTTTTTTCCCGTTCGGTAAAACTAAAAAAAAAGAAAAGAAAATTTACACGTAAAAACTATTTAAAATTAATGGCTTTTTTTGTTTAAAAAAGAACTAAAAAACGGAAAAGAATTATTTTATAATCATAGAAACTAAGTAGTAATAAATAATAAATAAAAAATCGTAAGTGCTACGCACTAAACAAAAAAGACCGAAACTTCTATCATGGGATATGCAATATACCCATAGTAAGGTATAGTATTTTCAACCTCCTTTAAATAATAAGGGGTTTCACGTATCCTACCCTAAGGTAGAAACTTCTAACTTTTTTTTTAGAATGTCAAAGTTACTGTAAAGCATACAACACCAACACATTTTACTGTAAGTACTTACTGTTGTTACTGTAAGCATATACAACCTAAACATTTGACTGTAAACACTTATTGAAGATAATGTAAGAATATAACACCCTACACATTTTACTGTAAGTACTTACTGTAATTACTGTAAGCATATATAACACCATACACATTTATATTTTTTAACCAAGTTTCTCTGATTATAAAAAATACTTTAACACTTTTTAGTTTATTTTCTCTAAAAGTATAAAATCGATTAGTTTATTTATTTATTTTCTTTTGATTTTGTTTTTAATCATTGAAATATTGAAAATGATGAACGCAATCAATAATTATTATTCTAAGAAATATGTTAAGAAAACATTATTTTGTTGCTTAGTTACAAAACTTTATTAGTAATTATTTATTATATTAAAACTATTATATTAAAAAGTTTTTAAATTTTTTTTTCAAAACTTTCATTTTTTTTTGAGCTTCTTCATCAGATGCTTTTCTGCGGTTCTCTGCAACAGAAGCATTAAATATTATTGCAGCATCTTATCAAACATGAGAAGCCATTATAATAATTGAGTAGCCAATATGTGATCTTAGTGCACCATAATAACCACAACACAAATTTATTACGTAAAAATAGAGAAAATCGTAAATTCTATTCAAATAAATAAGTAAATATTATGACTTGTTATAAATTACAGTGGACTAAGTCCATATACTAATAAATTGTTAGATATTTAATGCAGAGATAAATCTCATTGTCGTTAAACGTTAAAAATCTATAATGGAGAATTGAGTCTCATTATCTCCAGGTAATGTCCTAGAAGCACGACATGCTACTCCGTACGATTTATTACCAACTTTTTGCTTTAGCCCCAATAACCAGGGAGGTTCTTTTGTCGATTTTGGATACTTGATTGAGAAGTATGAATAAAAGGAATGCGGAAGGACTTCCTCAATAAAATAAATGTCAGGACTTATATTTGTCTAAAGTAAAATAAGAAGATAACATGTAACATATTAACAACGTAACATATTAATAACGATCATAATTATGTTGATATGAATTTTTTTAATAGTCTAAATTTATTTGTTTTTATAATAATTTACTTGATTATTCTAATTCATTCTGTATAGTATAATTATAAATCCAATAAAACTTAACATTACCTTTGTTTTTACTTTTCCATCAGAGTTAATTGATATATACTTTCCGGTCAGAACGCTTTTTATCCTTTTTATTTGCGGGGCTATTACTTGCATTTCTAATACACCTTTGAAAATTTCAAAAATGCACAAAATATACATATTGAGCGCTATTTTATTATATTTATATTCTAAATCAATTTCGAAAAAAATGTTTGAGCTAGTAAGAAAAGGGAGTAGTCAGAATAAGCAAGTCAATAATTTTAAACAAATCTTATAACAATGTATTTTGTGTGATTATTTTTATCAAAACTTACTGTAATTTGTTTCTATTGTATTGCCAGCCACTTTTCCAGAATTTAGTACTTCTAAGTAATAACCTGTTCTACTCTTTAATCTGACTTTTCGAAAATTTGTTGGTTTCAAAGAAGTATAATCACGATGGGTAGTTGGTGGAAGGATTTCGACCAGTTCGTCAACATTTTTGTGAAAAAAAGATGAAAACTTTTCTGCGTGTTTTATGCGCTTTTTGATATGTCGGCCTGTTATTGTTACAACTTCATTTGAACGTATCTCCTGACCCGTTATACTTAAAACTATAAGCAAAACGACTATAGACATTTTAATTTTTGATGTTTTCATCTTTCAGTTTACATTTAAATTGCACTTATAAAAAAGCTGATTATTTTTTTAGAAGAAGTGGATTCGTTTGTCGCTCCTCTTAATCTGCAACCACGATTTATTTATTTACTTATAACTTCCTTATACAAGCAAATAACTTCAACCACATTAAGTATAAGGTAGCATAGTTTAAAAAATGTATGCGACATTTAAACAAACTTTCAAAACAGTGTACATCAAGTGTAAGTTAAACACGTTGTAATTAGACCAAAAAACAATAAAAACAACAAAAGATTCATTAAAACAAAAATATTTAATACCTTCATTAATCATAAAAGGAAATAACTTCATATGTTAAAAAAAGTAACTCTTATCTATAGTAATATATATATATATATATATATATATATATATATATATATATATATATATATATATATATATATATATATATATATATATATATATATATATATATATATATATATTATTCACCATAATAAAGTTTTTCTTCTGCCTTTTCCATTAATCAACATAATATATGAATTACCGCATACAATATTGCACTAGATGTTATAATCAATTATTTATAATTATATTACTGTTTTATTATAATTTAATAAAATTGATTCAAATTATATATATTGTTGTTATCGTTATAACATTTTTTTTTATATTTTTGTTTTTATAGTTTTTAAAATACATTAAAATTTTTAAAACATTATTATTAATATTATCATCACTAATAAAATAAGCTAGAGTGTCTGGGGAAAAAAGTTAAGCGCAACTTGTTATTGAAGTTAGTTTTAAAATAAAATTTGGATTTCCAAATTTCCAAATTTTTCTGTTTTTGATTTATTAAAAGAATCTATTTTTCATTCTACAATAGAAATAAACCAAGTCTCAAAGATTCCCCCAATTTTATTTTCATTCCCAGAATTAAAAATGGATGGCGATCTATTTTAGTCATAAATTGCGCAAGATTTTGTTTTTGTTTCCGTTGTCCATATTTAAAATGACATAATGACAAGATGGTTACAAAGACAATCTTTAAATGAAGAAAAAAACTTGTTTACGATTCTAATTATCCGTTAAATCTAAAGTGTCCGAAGCTTTAACAGGGAAAAAAATGAAAAATGAAAAACTAAATGGACTCCAACTAATAAACAACTGTTTCCTTTTTATAAATTTTATCACTGATTATTGTGTCTGTTGTGTATTTGATTACAAAAAACTTTTATCAACAAATGTTTAAAACAACAAATTTAAAAAGTATTTTCCATGGCTTGACAGTTTTTTGCAGTTTCACGTTTCAGAATCACATCTAGATTGGTAAAATGTTTCCTAAATGTAAAACGGTTCAATATGAAAATTTTAATCTTGTTTATTGAGTAAACAAAGGTTTTATAATTTTTTTTTCTCATAGTTAGTAAAAAAAACAAAAAATGGTTAGACGTTTTCCAATATTAAGGTATTGTGTAAGAATGTAATTTATAACTTTTACTTTTTAAAAGCTGCAAATTATATTATAAATAAATTGCTAAAATTATTTATAAGTCTACTCATAATGCTAAATGCACCTTTAAATCAAACTGTAAATATTTATTTTCTAATAAAATAAAATAGTAGCTAGGAGGTATCTTTCTTTAAAAGAAGGAGAAGGAGACATGAAATTTTAACTCTACAACCAAGTTTACCAACATACAAGTTCCAACAATTAGGCCGCAACAAATGTATAAAATCTTGAAAAAATATTTTTTTTTGATAATTGTAAAAAATAAAAATAATAAATAATTATTTTTATTTTTTACCATTTAATTGGGAAGTTTACACTTTCTTCCTTACCAATGATGCATATATGGCCAGAGCCAGTTATTAACCACGGACCTCAAGTTCTGAGTTAAGAACTCTAACCACAATAGTACGACAGCTATAATACTTTCTTTAAAGTTGACTCTGTTTGACATCCCCTCCTCTAAATAATTTTTTAAATAGATCTTTGGTCTTTTCTATTTCATTATTGTATATAAGACCATAGGTGTTGGCAATGTATAGCCGTATTCAAAGGTCTTTTCTCTTTTAAACCTGTCAGTGAATATATTTTGAGAAATAATAACATTTTAAATGAGCCTTTCTGTCAAACAAACTTTAATCAATTTTGTATTACCTATCGAGCGCCACACCTTTGGAATAAAATTGTTTTGGCGAATTTTAATTTTGAAGTACCTATTACTTTTTGCCTTTTTAAAAAAAACCTAAAAAACCTCATTTTTTCATTAGATAATATATTGAGCTATTATTAGTAGTAAAAGTTAAAAATATATATATTTTTTGTTTGTTTATAGAAGTTTTATGTTTATAGAAGTTTATTCCTACTTATTTTATTTATTGTTCTTATACTTTTTTACTTTTTAATTTATATGTTGGTTTACTCTTGTATAAAAATCTGATGAGAAGATCCTCTTGATCTTTCTTCAGACACAGATTGTTTGCATTGCAATTTTGTAAAAGTTTATTAACTTTTTTTTTCTATCTTATATTTGTTAAATGTTTTTTTTAAGGTTCTGACGACAAGATCCTTGCGATCTTCTTTCAGATACCTTGTTTATGTTTGTTATGTTTTATGCCATTGTAAGTTTATATTATTATTTTTATAATGGGCTGTACAACGATTAACAAATGTAAACCAAAAAAAAAAAATGTACTCTTTAAGGGCTTGAAAGATTTGTAAAACGATGTGAAGTTGAAAATTGTTAGATCGCTACTTTAAGTGGCAGTTTGAAGTTTCTGGTTGAAAAACAACCATATGAGGGAAAAACTCATCTGAAGGTGATTGTGAATTAAAAATTCTTCAAGAACTTCTCAACGTTTTTAACCATTAAAGTTTTTATGCTAAAATTTTAACTAAATGTTTTCTTCTTTTTAGATATACAATATATACTTTTTATCGTAAAAATTAGAACAACATATATATCAATTATAATCAACCTTGCAACATAAGTATATAACAAAAATGATTTTTCAATAAGAAATTTATAATACAGTAATGAATTCATTTTTTTGAAAAATAGCCAGACTTGTATTAATACCTAAACAAGGAAGCCAAAGAAGATTTTTACATTTTTTGGTAACACCAAAAAAAAAAATCTTTTCGTAGATTCCCCAATTAGTGCAATAGAGTAAAACCGGGTCCAACCGCATACTAATCTTTAAAAATTAAATAACTTTTTTTTTTTCAAATTTTTTTTTTTTTTTTTTTTTAATTAGATTGGTAATAAAAAACTACATAAGAAAAAATAAATATATATTTAAAAAAAAAAAAATTATTACAAATATTAAATGTAAAGAAAAAAAAACTTGTGCGGTTTTAGGCAACATTCTCAAAAAACCTCACGCTTGAAAAAACATTGGATTTTTATTAATTTTAACTTTTTTTTAACACAACATATTTAAGAAACTATTTTTAAGTTTTTTTACATTTCTTGCAACAAAAAAAAAGTTCAGTTCCAACTACAAATTTTTTTGGTAAACGTGTTTCTTTGCACTTCCGCTCCCGACACATCACACATCGTACTTGTTCTTTATTATTGTTGACACATCACACATCGTACTTGTTCTTTATTATTGTTGACACATCACACATCGTACTTGTTCTTTATTATTGTTGACACATCACACATCGTACTTGTTCTTTATTATTGTTTTGCTGTAGTTACTCAGCATTGTTATGCTCAGACATTTGAGTACTTGGCATCATACATACATAGAGAATCTACGCTTTGCGTTAAGTTTTATCAACTTTCAAGGCTTCTTTTGTTGCTTTTTTTTCATCTTTTTGTTTAAGGAACTCGATCACATTTTCTTCGGTAATACATTTTCCGCCAAGTTTTTACATGTTGCACTGCTTCAATTTCTTAACATGTGATTGGTTTCTGCGTGGAAAAAATTGCTTTAACTTCATCTCGATACTGTTTTTGTAACGCTTGATAACTATCAAAAATTGAAGCTTGCATAGTTAAGAAAGATAGTAATTGGTGTGTAGTCGGATCAGGTGCTGCAGCGGCTGATGAAGACGATGACGCTGTCAATGAGGAAGAAACTGCTAAAGATGACGATGGTGGATTGAGCGTTTGTGTGGCTGCTGATGCTTTATGATTTATGTTGTACATTTAAGTGGAAACAAGCAAGTGTACTGGAAACCAGCGAGTGCATGCATGCGTGGTTGTACGAGAGTGGTAAAACATTGAAACTGGAAACCAACAATTGCATGCATGCGTGTAAAACATTTATCACTCTCGTACAGCAGTTTGAGCAACGGTAGAAAATTTTGTTTATCTAAATTCTTACATTTTCAAGTTTTTGTAATGCTTGGTAAGAATTTATTTCCACCCCTATTTGGCATGATAATAAATGTATTGTGCTCCATCCAACCTGATTTTAAAATTGAATATTTAGTGCCAAATGGACCACCACTTGCCCAGCCAGGATGTTTCTTTTGACTTTGTATATCACAAATAGTGGTGCAAAATCGATGATTTTCCATTTGAAAGAACTGTTGTTGTACCTGAGTCATGGAAACTTTTGTTATTGTTATTTTTGCAATCTTTGAGTGTTGAGACTGGAACGCCATGTTTGAACGCAGCTGAGCGATTTTTATTTTCTTTCATACCAGTTAATGCGGCTAATATATCATCTTTATTGTATGATTTTGTTTTTTTAGTTGACATTTTAAAGCGAGTGGGTTATGTTAAATTGAGTGAGTGATGATTATGTCGAGAAATAACATAATAATTGGTTTTTAATGAGTAAGTGATTAAGTGTTTTTAATGAGTAATTGTATTGAAAAATAATGTTATAACTCATTTTCAATTAAACCAAAATTAACACTAAGTTAATTAGATAAAGATAGGCGTTTTTTATTTAACTTTTAGCTGCATAAAAATTATAATATCAGAATGGAAATTAAATTTTCAACAAGATAAAGCTGAAATTTATGTTATGTCAGTTTCGGTTTAAGCCCTTTTTTGTTCACAACGATAAAAAAATATATAGAATTTTGTAAGTCCCCGTTAAAGTTGTATAACAAAAGAAAAACATGGAGTTGAATCGACATATGATTTTTTTTTTATTGTTATTTAGGTACCCCAAGAAGACCTAACGGCCTTGTTACACCGCGGAAGTACATTTAAGCAGGAAGTTCACGCCTCTATCCTTACCATGACGTGAAAATATGTCCAAGGCTCGTTTCAAATTTGGATCTCCTGCTTATAAAGCAAGCGCTCTTACCACTGCACCATGGCTGCGATTTGCGGCTGATTTATCAAAATCGAATAAAGAAAATCATTCTGTATTTGAATCTACTTAATTTTTTTCATAGTCATATCCATTCAGTTTTTATCGATTAGCGTCCTTATTCTTTAAGAAATCTCATACTTATTGATAAAATTGAGAGCCATATTTTTTCTTTCTTTAAAAGGCAACCAAATCGGTACTATTAAAACCAAAATTGAAAAAAAAAATTGAAAAAAAAATTTAATAAATATCATTATCAACTATTTTTTACTTATTTCGCCGTTTAAATAAGATTTACAATGTATAATAATATAACAAAATAAAATAATTGGCTGGAGTAAGAAGAAGGCATAAATTAGCCTTATCACCAAGCCCGATTAAAACGGTTTTGAAAAAATCCGAAACATCATAAAAAAACAAAAATAATAAATAACTGCAAGAAGTTAGGAATCAAGAAAGTAATAAAACAACTATAACAGTGAAAAATAAGTTAAAAATAAAATAATATAATATAATAATGAAAATGACAAAGTTTCCGTTTTGGGTTGTGTATCGTAATTTAAAATTAAAATAAACAAAAAATTTTTTCATGTCATCATAAAATTCATTAAAATTTTTATAAAATAACGTACATCAAGATATTTTACAAAAAGAGATTGCATATTTAAATTAAACAAACATAAATAAAATGGTATTGGGAACAAAAAATTCTCAAAGTCATTAAATAAGAAATGAAAATTAATGTAAAAGAAATCACTAATAAGATTTATATACTCTAAAATATTCTTTTTAATTAATTTTCGAAAGCAATTTATATTTTTTACACGCATTATAATACTATTTTTTGCTTAGGTTTTATTCCAGATATGAGGAGCACGATATGTAATTTTAAATTGTTCCTGTTTAGTTTTGCATAAAGGTTTAATTAAAAAACGTGTTGTGTCCAAGGTTTATTTAAAATTAGGTTTTATCTCATAGAGATCGTAAAAAGTTGAAGGACATTGTTGGAATTTACTTTTATACATAAGACATAAAATTTTATATACAATTAACTCGTATAATGTATAAATATTCATAATCTTAAAAAGTGATTTTGCATGTACTCTTTTATTTTTAAAATTCATTATTCTTAAAGCATGTTTTTGTTTTCTATAGAGAGTTTCTAGTTTGCCTTTAGTAGTACTGCTCCAAGCAATATTTGCGTAATTTAAGTAACTTTGTATAAAGCTGAAATATATTTGTTTTAGGTGATGTTTGTTTATATATATATATATATATATTATATCATCAAATAGCGGGTCTTATATATATATATATATATATATATATATATATATATATATATATATATATATATATATATATATATATATATATATATATATATATATATATATATATATATATATATATATATATATATATATATATATATATATATATATATATATATATATTACCATGATATATATTATGTGAATGTAATTCGACTTGTTCGATCACTATTGATAAAGATTTTCCAAAAATATTATTTTACATTGACTTCTTGCAATAACAAAAAAAAATTTTTTGTCAGGAGTTCTCGTAAAAAAAATGAAAACAATAAATACGGTTTTATATAGCAACTGCAGAAGAACGAGAAAAACGTGAAGTAGAATGAGACTTAAAGCCAAAAACAAGGAATAAAAGCTATGGAAACTTTTATTCCTTCTCAACGGTTTTAAGTAAAGCCTCATTGTACTTTAAGTTTTTCATCTTCTTGTGCAGTTGCTATATTATTACATATTATACCGTATTTATTTTTTTCATCTTTTTTATGTATGGTAAGCAAGTATGGAACCTGCTTATATCTAGGAGGTTATGTAAGTGGTGCATTTAATCATACATAATATCAATATATACGGTTATAAATATCTGCGTTTACTATTTATTTAGATGTTACCATACATAAGCCTTACATATTTACATAAACTTTAGTATTTAAGTTGTATAGTATTTGTAAAACGAAATGTTCAATATGATGGTCAGATGGATTGATGACTCTAATGACTCTAACAAGACAAGAAAAGGAGCCATAATATAATTAATAAAATAAAAAAATTAAAGTGATTTGAGTATCAGCATGTACAGAAGTAGCAGTTTTAGAGGACACGGTAGAGAAGTAAGAAAACATGGAGAGAGTGCATTACATATGGTACGAGCAAGCTTTCGTTAAAGAAAGAAGATGCTCAAGATTGTTTTTATTAGAGAAACAGCATCAAATAGGAAGGCTGAAGCTTAATGATAATGATTATGCTGATGGTGCTGGTAATGATGATTGATGATAATGTTGATGATGATAATGATGATAATGATGATGATGATGATGATGATGATGATGATGATGATGATGATGATGAAGATGATGATGATGATGATGATGATGATGTTGATGATGATGATGATATGAAAATGTATAAAAATATTAAATGAATTAAAAATAAAAGATATGCTTTAGGATGTATCAATGTTTATGCAGTCCACGTCACAAACTCAGCTCCGGCCCCAATCAAATTTTAGCACCTGCCATTTACTAGACCCAAGAAGCACTCAGTAACCATATCTTACACACGATACTGGAGCGTATATATTTTTTCTGACAATTATCCTAATAAAATGACTAGTTATCCAAAGTCATTTTTACATCATATTGTTGTTCTAGGGGCGCTTTTTGTTGGAATATTGTACGGGCAGCATCTTCTTTTCATATCGACAAAGTATTTTATAACTTTTCAATACTTTTCTTGCAACGCTCTCCAATAGGATACGCATTTTCGTTGATCCAATCATTACATATCTCCTTTGCGACAATAAGACTGGAGACATTTTGTGAGTTTTCTTTTTGTCATCATGAATTTTTACAATTATTAATTTAAATTTACTTTTTTCAATAAATTCTTTCTTTTTAACATATTTTTCAAATAGAAGCTGTTAGGAGAAGTGAGTGGCAATGGTTGGAATGGCTATTACAATGCAAATCACAAAAACTCTTGCAAATAAAAATGATGTTTTTAAACTTCACAATCCCTATTCCATAGTGGCTTAAAAAACATGATTCACAACACACACTTAAAGTTATAAAAAAAAATTCTAAACTTTAACGGTTCGGAAGTTGTTGTTCACCGCGTGAACATAAAATTATTATTGCAACTTTAACTATGGCTGCCATGGTCCCAGTTTTTCCGTAAGAGAGCACAGTTAAATTTTGTTTTTAACTAGATTTTTGTTACGCTCTTCTTTTACGATTTGATTTGTGAAAAAATGCTCTCTAATCTATAGATATAGCATTTAACCTGTTGAACACATAAAGTATGTTTAAACTGATTCCTTCTAGTATTTGCGGCTGGTCTAGACAACAATAATGATTCAGCTCCTACCTTTTCTAAAAGATTTGATGTACAGCTCCTACCTTTTCTTAACCCATGTTGATGAATAGTCAAAAGTTTATTAAAATTTAAATAATTTATTTTTAGCTGACGAGGCTACATTCGTTATATGATCTTGCAGTGGATTTAAAGATATTAGATGATAATTACAAGTTTTAAATTTACTTCCTTTTATCTATGAACTTAGTCAGGAGCCATTGATTTTCTAGTCTCTGTTTTTAGTATATAGTTTTTTACCAGTTCTTTTTAATTCTGGTAGTGCCTTCCAATGTTCAGATGTATAAACTAAATTAAAATAGTCATTTAAGGTGCATGCTACTTGTGTTTTATCAATGACAATGGTGCCATCTTTATTTTCAACTGTTTTAATGTGGCTTTTAATTGTTGAATTGATTTTTAAATATATATTTATAAAATATTTTTGGATCAATTTTTGCTTAATCAAATGCATTTGACTTTTTATAACTTTTAATTGCATAATTGATTTTTTTTTAACAACCTTTTTTCATATCCTTATATTCCAGGGCCAACGACACGGGTATCGAAGTGGGGAATTTTGTTTTTCATTTTTCTTATATTCACTTTTTAAGTCCTTATTTTTTTTGATTTGTAAATTTTTGTTTTTGTTTTTTACTTCTTCAACTTACAGTTTAACCAAATAATTTTTTAATTTTTTTGTCAATGAGCTTTTGGTATATACTGCTTACAAGATAAATGATAGTGATTCAAAAAGTTTTTACAGCAAACGTTGATAGGTTTTTATAGCAATCATTGATAAGTTTTTGTGTTTTTTTCATTGCAATCAATAACCAGCATGTATTAATTAATTTTTAAATAGTTACCTCTCATATAATTTAATCAATTATTGATTACAGTTAGATTAGATATAATTTTGTTTGCTAAACTAAAATTAAAACTTAACAGATGATGAGTGTGTTCCTAAGCTCTTTGTGGTGGTCCAAAACTTTGTTGTCATCATTGACAATTATTAAGATTATTAGTAATTTCATATGTAGATTTTTAAAAAGTTGGCTCTAGAACCATATTTTTGAAAATGTATTTGTCGAAGCAATTTAAATAGTTATTAGATTGGTTTTCATTATCACCAGATAAGTATGCATTTTCATGACTCTATATAATCTTCTCAAAGTTGAAATCACCTGAAATTAGGAAGGCTGAAAATAATATTCATTGGACTTTTGCCATTAAAAACTGAAGCTATAATCGAGTTTTATTGGATGATCTAGAATGTCCATAAATGCATCCATATAAAAATTTTTCTTTGCCAATTTGCAAGTATACCCATACTTGTTCAACATTTGTAGAGTTAAGTTGGTCAATATTAACTTCAGAAGTATCAATTAAGCTTTTAATAAAAATACAAACTTTACCCCCTCTTCCTCTTTATTATCTCTTTCACTTCTATACAAATTGTAGTTTATTATATTTACATCTGACGTTTGCTTAAACCAAGTCTCTGAAACAAAAAAAACGTCCGCTTTGTATGTTGTAAGTTATGCTCTGACTTCATCAATTTTGTTGATTAGTGACGTCGTATTTGTTGACCACACTTTAAGACTAGTAATGTTTTGTTTATCTTTTATATAGTTACTATATTTTTAACTATTAAGTTTAGGGGTTGTATAATAACATAATTTTAAGCATACGCAATTGTTCTCTTCTCTTCTAAAACTAAATTACAAAAATCGAAAACGCAATAATTATATTAACTGAATGTCATACAGGAAAATATGTAAACATGTTAATTACATGTATAACGTATTATACAGGGGTGGTACTTGACAATGAATTATCTTTAAAAAAACAAATAAATAAGATAAAAACTGCTACAGTATATTAAGCAAAATATCTAAAAATAAAACAATTCTTATCGCACAAAGATTTGTGCACCATAGTATGTTCACTAATATTTGCACAGCTAAATTAATGCAGCTCCCTCTACTTGGTAATCAAAAAGTCATAATTAAAAAACTGCAGTCTGTTCAAAATTGTGCAGCTGAATTTAAAACTAGCATAGAAAATAATGTAATTACATGAGTTTCAATACTAGTTCTTCAGGAATTTGATAAATTGCATTAGCTGAAAATTAGAAAAAGAATATATTTCAAGGTTCTTTTAATAATGCACAAATCTATTATTCTGGAAGTAGCAACGTCATTATGCAATTTAATTCACTTCTCAATGTCAGAAAGAACACTAAAATTAAAGGAAACAAAATGCAGCAATCGTTTTGGTATTCGAGCATTATCCCACTATGGTCCTAAACTTTGGAATATACTTCTGAATATCACCCAAGACAAAAAAAACACAGCTATTTATAAAAAAAAACTAAAATCTCATTTAATGATGAATGATGAACAATCCCATCCAAAAACTCTTGAATGTTAAATTAAAATCTCTTGAACATTTGAATTTTTAAATTGAATTTTTACTAAAACAACAAACACTTGAATTTTCAAGTGGTTGTTTAATTTAGTATCAAGCTCTGATACTTTTTCTTTTAATATTTTCAATTTTTAATAAACTTACGTTGTTTTTTAATTCTTTCATTCTTTTAATTTAATCATCTTTAAATAGTTCAAATTTAGATGCTAAATCTTTTATTGTAATCGTCATTATTGCAATGATTGTTTTACCAATTCAAAGAGGCCTACCACACTACTGCAGTAGATTACCTCCGCGATATGAAATATATAAATGTATTTATTAGTTAACTTTTTAACACAAACTTTATAAAAAATATTAAATTTGTTTTTTTCCATATTACAATATTATACATTTTAAATATAATTAAAATTTTATTTACTTTCTTTTTTAATTTTTGTGATTTAAAGTTTGCTGTTTAACAACTGGGAATTCATTTATTCAATTATTTAATGAATAAGTTCTTTTCTTAAGAGACTTATACTTTTTACAAAAGCTGGTGATGATAACAGTGGCGGATCATGGTGTTTTGGGGTCCTACGTTGGGATCCAATTTTCGGGGCCTTACGTTAGCACGACAGCAGCTAAATTTTCTAAATCTGAAATAACCTGATATTTTTCTGAACATATGAAACGACAGACTTAAAAATCAAATTCTATTAAAACTAAAAAAATAACATTTACATAAAGACTTTATAATATATTATAAAATAAAAAACATTAAATACCTCGAAATTTATCTCTTACAGTAAAAACATCTCATCTTTTTTCTCCATTCAAATATATTTTTGTTCTTGCTCCATTATGTGTACCACTAAATTTTCCTTTGACTTCTGGATTCATTTTGGCTGCTTTGTTCTCAAAGTCATTTAATTTGGATTCGCAATCTTCACTTAGAGATTTTATATACAACTCCAGTGAATGGTGTAAAGTGAATCCTTCCAAAATATCTAAACTATGGCTTAAATAGACTCCTGCAGGAGTTTATAGCATTTTGTTAACTTTATAAAATCGCTCTAAGATTAATTTTCCATATTACAGTTAAAACTGCTGTTTCCCGGTTCCTAAATCTTTTATATAAACCTTTTATCTCTAAGTTACATTCTGCTTTTTCAGAACTTTTATCAAATTATAACTTTTTACCAGTTTGACACTTTATTAGATGTTCTTTTAAGAGAAGATTGAATTCTGAAATCGGTTTTATGACATCTATAAAATTTCTATCGTGTGAAGAGCCCCACTTGTCATGACCTCGTAGTGACAAACCTCTTTCTGATAAAAATTTTATTGCTGCTACTACCCATTCTAAAATATTGTAATAATATTTTGCAGTTTTAGTAGCCTGATATTTTAACTCTATATCTATTGTGCTCTTATTCAATTTTCGTGTCAGGTAGATCATCAGGGTTTTTTTATGATCACCAAATTCTTCTTAGAATACGAGAATTTTTCTTATGGTTTTGTTATCTTTACAACCGTACAATGCCAAAACTGCAATGTTTCCTGAATGAGGAAATAATTTGCAAGGTAAACAAAATGGCGGCTCCTTTGAATAAAGAATAGCAAAACCAGGATTTTACAACTGTTTGACCAAGACTTGACTGTTTGTTTATGAATTTACTTAAAAAACTGTTACAAAAATATGTGCTTTAATCTTTATAATTTTGCTTAGATTCTGGATATGAACCAGTCTCTTTTTTGTTTTGGAAAAACAAAGATAGCCGGTTTAGGTGAAAATCGGAAAAAATTCAATTTGCATGCAGCCGTTGTCTCTCTTCTGAACAAGATTTTTTGCTCAGCATTCGGTATCTTTGCTGCCCTTAGCAGTACGCTCTTCAATTAGTTCTGCATCATTAGCTACATTTACCGCTTCCGAACTTGTATTTTCTTTGAATGATTCACCTTCGACAGCGATGGATTGCAAAACGCTGGTTAATTAGGGAAATTTTGGTATTGTTTTAACCTTTTGTTCTTTTATTTCCTGTTTTTGACTACCACTTAAAAATTTACTTTCTGACATTTTTAATTATATTTAAAAGCCCCAAACCTTCAAAATAAATTTCAAAGAAATACAAGAAAGTATTTGATTACAAAAAATATGAACTAAATTATGATTATGAATTATAAACTATGGTTGCTAAAAAATGAATTTTAGCATTAAAAAGTATTTTGCATTTATATAATATATATTTCCAAAAATTGTCTTGCTTTTATTTTGCTAATATTTTTAATCATAGTATAAAAATTGCTTTCGGTTTGTCTGATACCCTTTGAACCAAAGCAAGTTTTTATTTTTCACTCCGTAGTTTATTCATTAGTATATTGTGATTTACCGTATCAAAAGCTTTCAACAGATCAATGAAAACTCCTAATGTAAAACAGTCATTATCAAATGCGTTAGATCTTAGATTGGAAAGTTCAACTACTGCTCGGTGTAGTTAAGGGGATTTACGAATTATTCGATTTCTTTAATTTGAAATTAGCATAATTTTATAAGCGTATTATTTCCAAACAAAACCTTTAGATGCTATAATTTTTTTCTCTTCAGGTTTTTTTAATATTTAAATAAATTTTTATTTTTTTATATATAATTTCAAAACCTTTTTACCACCCGTAATAGTGAATCTAAAGAACACCATTTTGTATTCTTTAGATCACTTTCGTTAACATGAATTTAGTTAAAATCTTTTGAAAATATTCCTTAACTTACTATCGATCCTAGTTCTAATCGGTTCTGACGTATATTAACTGTATATATTTGTCAAAATACAAAAAATATTAGAATTCTGACCAAAAAAGAGCTTATTATTAAGAAAAATTGCCAATAAACAATCAGAATAGATCATATTGTTAAACTATGATGCTCATTTCACCTACAAAACGTATTTATTTAAAATCTTATTTAAATTTGGACAAGAGATTGGATTTTAAGAAGATTTAAAAAGAAAAAAAAAAAATAGAATCTTCGGTCTGGGTTTTTTTGCTAAAAACATTTATATTTTATGATACCGCAAAATTTATCATTTTAATTTTTTTCGTCTTTTCATAATTCACAGACCTGATCATTTAACGGAAATATGTCCTAGTCAACAAAATATTATACAGACGTTGTAAGATTTTAAAATTGCCTTAACTACACTGAGTGCATGTCCAGTTGAATTTTTTTTTTTTAATAAATTGCTTGCAATGCAAATTAATTGCAATGCCCCAAATTTAAAAATTGGTTTTAAACGGCAATTTTTAGTTCTCACGAACAGTCTTAAATGAAAGATCAAAAACATGAAATGAAGAAGGTTCAACAATATTAAATACTGATTTGACAATATCAACACTAATTTTATCAAAACCTTACTATTGAGACTGCTAAATGCACCTCTCAGCTCATTTGTTTTAAACTAGTTTCGTCCATAAGTTTATCCTAAGTTTTTAAAAGGAGTAGAGTTAGAGTAGATATTTAACAAAGTAGATATTTAACAAAGTAGATATTTAGTTCTTCAGCTATAATTAATTTATTGTAAACTAGTTTTTCATTAATTGAAAGACTTTTTGGCAGAGTGTTTCTTTCTAAATTTTTTTTTTTTTTTTCCAATTTAATCCTTAACTACATTCCATACTTTTTTAGTGTTTTTATTGTTTTTTTGTTAATAACTGAGCATAATAAAGCTTTTTTGAGTATCTGTCATCTTTTTTAAGTATTTATGATGAATCAATATTTGTAGATTTTATTCATACTCTTTCGTCTCACAAAAGCTGTCTTGTTTGTGGAAAAAAAAACTTATACAAAAAATTGAGAAACATTTTTAATGAAGCAATTGTTGACGTCAGTATAAAAAATATGAATGATTCTACCTGTTTTGAGGTGTTGCAGCGTTCACTCGTCAACTCTGCTAATCAAACCAAAGTATGGAGATATTATATATTGGTAAAGCTTATACGAAACTCAAAAAAAAAAAGATTAAAAATCTTTTCAAAACAATGCGCAATCTTTTCAAAACAATGCGCAATACTTTAAAATTCGCTTTTTTATCATTTTATGGATAAAACATCTAGTACAACTCAGAATAACTGGATTTACAAAAGAAGAATTTATTAAAATAAGCGAATTACGTGATTCAAAGAGAAATTCAATCCAGCGCTCTAAAATCAACGTTTTGGCACTATATCTATTCTGCCTCAAAACTGTGATAATTTGACATTATCAATGTTTTTAATTAGGATCCTGAATTTGATATAAGTCGGTCACTTCAACAAGTCAGAGAGTCACTTACAATTGATTTTGTTCAAAATAGTTTAGACATGAAACTACGTCCAAAGAAATAAATTATTAAAAAATAAAAGCTTTATTGCTAAAGAGATTTTTTAAATAAGTGATGATCAATTGATATTAATACCAGATTGAACTTACTGCTATTGTCACAAGTGTAGAAATAACGTTTTTCAGCGTAAAACAAACATACAATGTCCTAATACTTGGACACTGTATGTTTTACGCTGAAGTACTTGGTAAAGCCATTCGTGATATGATCTTCTAACAAATAACATCTTAGATTTGTATGACCTTTTCGAAGTAACAATAAACGACGCGACGTAGTGAAATTCTAATTAACGACCGATGCTTAAGCTCTTTAATTCGACCATTATATTGGATGCCAACGTCATTATATGGAATCCCAAGGTATTTAGAATTTTCCGGTACTTGATAAAATCAAAATACATATATACAACTATAGGTTTTTATCAGCATAGGCAAAGATTTTCCAGATGATTACTTTCAGATATTGTGTCACCACCAAAGAAGTCCGAAACTTTTTAATTACCAAATAAAAACAAAAACCTAGAATGGGTTTTCTCAAAACAAGTAATACAATAAATTAGTTTCTTTGGACATCAGATCAACTCGCACCAACCTTGATGAACTATTTGTAAAGTAGTCCTCTAAAAAAATCTATATAACCGACCGTAGAGGATGTCTTAATGCGTCATGCTCTTAGTTTTCTTTAAATAAAACTTTATCATTGATTCAAATATTATGCGCACTGCAATTATTTGATTATTTGAGGTTTTGATATTTCAAAACGTCGATGTATGCTAAAAAGTAGTTTGTGAACGATGGGCTTAAATTTCATTTAGAAATGGTCAAATATTTTGAGGAATTGTGAAAAATAACTATTTTTCTAAATTGAATAAGCATTTAAATTTTTCAAACGAAATTTTGCTTTTTCTTGAGTTTATAAAAAATGCCGAGACCGAAATTTCGGTATTGGCTCAAATTGAATTTTAGGCTGAAAAATACCGATTTCGATATATTTCGATACCGAAACAGAACTTCGGTTGATCACTAATCATTAATTAAAGTAAGTCTAGTATTCCATCTCTAATTCATGGGTCTGATGCGATTACTTCTACCTAGAAAAATGGCAGAGTTATTTCCAAAAAAGTTTTTCTCTAATTTGACTCTAGAATCTAATGGCCATGTTCTTCGTGCCATTCCGGTTAAACCCATTCCCATTGTTAGACATTCAAATCATTCCGGCTTCCAATACTAAAGTCAATTCTCTAAGAAACTCTTCTAAAACTTGTGGTTTAGGCAGCATTTCTATTATAGTCTTAAAAAAGTGTTTTGTCTGAGGCAAGCGCGCTACCACTGCGCCACGGCTGCTCTAAGCTGATATTTTTATTACAATTTTTATTCATCATTTTTATTAAAAATTTTGTTCATCAAATTGTTTTTTTTTCTTCATAGTAGTCAAAAAATTTTTCACGTAAACTGTAGTTTTAAAAAGTGCGTTATTAAACCAGACCAGAAAAAGTTTAGAAACTTAAATATGTTTTTTTTTCTTTTCTTAAATGATAGACTGCCTGCCCAGCAGGCAGTCTATCATTTAAGATGTAGCAGCACTCCCTTGCAAGTCAGGCTATTTATCAGCCAATGTGCAATAAGCAGCCGTGGCGCAGTGGCTAGAGTTCTGGCTCAGAACCCAGAGGTTCGAGGTTCGACGCTAGCTCTAGCCCAACAAGCGACATTGGTACGGAAGGAGGCGTGAACTTCTTGTTAAATGCTCTACCGCGGTGCTCTATGATAAGACCGTAAGGACTTCTGGGAGCACCTAAATACATACAAAAAAAAAATGTAGTAGCACTCCCTTGCAAGTCAGTTCAATAATTATTTTAATCTAAGAAACTTGAAGATTATAAAAATGCTTTTTTTTTAAATATTTTTCATTATATTGAATAAATTATCGAAAATTTACGCTAATTGACGACATCAACTTTTGCACAGTGTCTTTGGCAATTTTTTTTTCAACTAATTTTCACTCTCTAATCAAATCTTTATCTGTAATTATTGTTTTGCCACTTTCACGCAAATATCCTTTGCTGATTCCCAAAAATTTCTTAATGAGATGGAACTTGGCAATTTGTTAGGTTCAAGCTTTTTAGTATGAATTTGATGTCTCTCAAATTGTACCATTCTAAGGACTTCTTAGAATAATGAAAAAAACTAAGATCAAGCCAGAACCAACAGGGTACATCGTGACTTCGATAAAATGGCAAAAGTCTAACTTGCAAGTATATCTCTTAGATCATATAGGTAATTTTCCTTGTTGAAAGTGTGTCACCACGTATCTCGAAGACTCATCATATCAGAACCTTAAAATGTTTTCTAAGGCAATCGTAAATAAGTAGGATTTTGCAATAGGCGTAAATGACTCTACAAAAGCTGCCAACCACAAACTTTGCAGAAGCATATACCCATAAACTTCTATGCATTTTCCCTAAGGAAGAAATAAGACAATCGGTTGATTTCTGGACTACCAACAGAGCCAGTGACTGTTTAACAACGCTGTATTATCTCAATATGGATGAAAGCAAGATTCTGAAGTGTTCAGCGCATTTAATTCTAGGCGTGGGTTGAGCATGTGAACAATTTTTATAAACTCAGAAATGAAGATTGGTTTTCACAATCTAATACCAATTGTTGCAGGCAAGAAAGTCTGGCTCCACTACTCAGACTTTTTCATTTATGGCAGAAGTGTGAATAATGGCACGCTGCACGTTGTATTTCTCTCTATCATGAATATACCTTATGGATGGGTGCAGAAGGAATTGAGCATGTTGTATTCAAGGGTTTTGTGGCAAACAGATTTGACTGGATAGCAATATATAAAGTTTTAGACCAGAAAAAAATTCCATTATGAATTTCTTCCACCCTATTGTTGATGTCAATCCCAAAAACTGGTAATTTCTGTTTCAATATACATTTACAATGATTAGTTTGGATGTGGTATCATATTGATTGCGTTACTAGGAATTGACAAGCCAACTCCGCAATTGGCGCACAATCAAAATTGGGCTGGAATCATATAATTTTTTAAATAAAAACTACCCAAAGTTGTCATGAGGAATGAGGAACTAAAAAGTTTGGACCACAGAAAAGATCGCTTCTCTGCAGCCATTTTAAAACGAATTTCTGAAAATTCTGGGAGGAGCTATTCAGCAGCAATAAATTAATAAATGATAAAATATGTTCTTCTCAAGAACTTAGGATATGAAACCGAATTTGAGAAACACAGAAATCATTGACTTTGATAAAAGACAAAAATGAAATTGAGGAATGCCCCAAAATACCCCAAATACGAAACTAACGAAGCAATTGGAACTCTATTATATAGAAATTGTAAACTTGCAGATAAAATAATATTTTTGAAGAAAGAGGACTTGAACAAGAGAGAGAGAGAGGTATCAAGGTTATAAAACTACTAAATACGTACAAAGGGCTTGGTGAACCTGGAACAGAGAAAATTTTAAACAAACTAAATCAAAGGATTTTACTTTGAGTCTTTGTTGTATATTTATTAGCATGTTATCTGAACTATGTTATGCGCTTGCGACACATATATAATAATACATGATAATGCAAATTAAAACACATAGCATGTATTACATGTTATGCGCTTTTGTTTTTATCTGTTTTGATTCGCAAATCTTGTTTATATTTGTTACAAATGTCATTTTAAACCGCCATTTTGAAAATATAGCCGCCATGATAGCACAAAATCTCGCCAGGCATTTTTTTTAAAGATTCCCCAAATATTATCAGTCAAAAGTCGTTAAGCAGCTTTTGTCTTAATTTTTATTTTTATTTCTAAGCAAATAGTTAACTTCTCTTTTTTTCTCATTTTTTCTCTTTTATTAGTTAGTTTGCTGTATGGTTAACTTTTCCTTTGTCAAACAAACTTCATTCTAATTTGGGTATCAGTCAAGATCCTTGTTTTTAGTTTCATACTTTTAACATTTCTTTTTCTAGTAGATGCTTTCGGGTAAGGTTTCAAAACTTTAGATGAAATTAATGAATGCTTGGTTATACTTGATTTAAATTACTTGTTTCAACATGTGCTATAAGCATTCCAGATTACAGACTGAAACGAATGAATTTATGTTCCAGGTTGCTGACATAAATGGATTTATGTTCCAGAATGGTGACATGAATGGTATTAACTGTATTTGGAGCAGCACAATCTGTAACTAATGATAGTAAATATTTATCACATTTAAAAGTTTCCGGATAGTATTGCTTAATGCTTCTCTAAACTCTATCTGTATATTAGACGTTAAGAAAACTTTTTTATATGGTTTTCCTTTATTATTAAACAATAAAGTTTTACCCTAAGAAAAACAAATGGAGGAATAGAATTTCCAATTGCAATCAAAGCAATCAGAAAGTTTGACACCATAGGTGTATCAATAAAGTTGCACGCTCTAAGAAAAAGTTCATCAGTTGGTCCATATTTGGTACCTAGGACACAGTGAACTTGGCCCAAAAGGGCCATCAATTAACCACAAAAGTGTCAAAGCCACAAACTTCATAAATTAAAATAGTTTTTTAGGTGATTAGGGTTATGAAAAACTTAACATAAAAGTTGGGGCAAAGTCTGGATCAGACCCTCCTCAATGCTTTAAATTGGGCTATTAATTTAGCTTAAAGTTATCAGAGACCAATTTTTACAAAAAATTATTATTACATTTTTTTTTTTTTTTTTCATGTTATTTAAGTGCTCCCAGAAGTCCTTACTGTCTTATCACAGAGCACCGCGGGAGAGCATTTAAATTGAAAGAGGAGTAGAGACTTTGTAGAACTTAGCAATACTACTGCTACTTAATTAGTTCTCTTGATTTTTTTCACGTACTACACGAGAACAAGATGGTAGGTAATTCCAATCCGTTTTCTTGAAACATGCAAATTGATAAGTCATTACTTTTTGGTTTATATTTTTTAAAAATAGCTATACGTACTTCATCAAGTTAATTGCTTTTTTCCATAAATGCTACAGACTTATTTCTCAATTATCTGGAAATCTGCCTCAGGAAAATATTCATTTGTACCCATTCTACCAAATATTTCCTCCAACATGAGATTTTTCTTAAGAATTTTGATTAGTTGAATATTACCTTTAATATTAAAGCTAGCGGTGAAGTCACATTCTGAGAATGCGTGATGCTATTTCGTGCTAATGCTATTTCTTAGTACCTAGTATTGAGATAAACGAATCATCTTCCCAATTTGTGCTTAAAAAGTTTATCATAGATTCTTTCAAATTTTATACTTTTTTATAGATTCATCTTTTATTCTTTCATAGATTTAGTCATTTCAAAATGAAGAAAGACATTTACAGGGTCTTCTTTGTGATGAGCCAATAATTTGATATGGAAAGTTTCTTTCAAATGATCTCACAGTCTTTCATAGAAGGCAATAAAGTCTTATCAAACACAAAGTGAATTTGATTACCCTTCATTGATAAAATTTTACTAAATATGAACTTTGATAACATACCAAAAGAGAAGAGTAAATCAAAAACTAAATGAACAAAGAACATAGCGTCGATTATCAAAACGTCTATTTTAAAAAGATGAACGGTTTTGATGCGTGATTCAAGCTCATTAAGTAGTTTAACTTTTGGAGTTCATCATTATTTCAACGACATGATAAATTGAGAGTGGAACGGTTGTTAGAGGATATTTTAACACTTCTGTCATATCAACTTTTCTTTCAAACAAGAGAAATAAAATACTGTCAAACAGATCCCGCATCATGCTCACCTCAGCTAAATTGTTGTCTTTGCTACTAATTTTATACGTTCCACTTTCTGTCGCAAATGCATGCATTTTTATCCTACTTATGGGTTCTTTAAATCTTTTGTAACCTTTCACGCATTCTTCAATAAATTTTACTGTGTCTTGCTTCCTATGTTTACAAAATTTAACAGGAAATGACTAATGTCTTTGCAACTTTTCCGGATCCGATGTTAAACAGACAATCTTTGATTATGTTGTTAGAAAAAGGATTCATTGCGTCTTAAATCGTTCTCAAAATTTGACATGACCTTTTGAATTTTCTTTAGAATTTTACTTGGTTTTAAATCTTGTGACACATCTTCAAATCGCGAGGTTAGAATTATTTTGTTCTATCTCCACTTTTTGAAAAAAATGAGTTTTTAATTGTGTCATGTACCTAAAAATATTGTTTTTCTACTATATTAAAACCTAAGTTAAAATCAAAAAAGTTTCGAAGAAAACATAAGTAATAAAAATCTTTTTATATGCCGTCTCCTAAAGTTTTTATTTTTTAAATCGTTTTATCTCGAAACAAAAAAATGTGGAGATAGAACAGAATAATTCTAACCTCGCGAAATGTTAAATGATTCTTGTGCTAATAAAATGACTTTGTTCTCATCTTTGCCTTGCAGATACCGAATTTATAAGTGCAGAAATTCCTTTTCTTTGGCAATATTGTTGTTCTAAGCTGAGGTTATTTGAAAGTCTAGAAAAAGATTTTATTGATACTGATATTCAAACTCTACATGTACTTCTGGGTGTGTATCCTTTATCTTGAGAAGATTACCGTGGTACCGTACGAGGAGATTTTTCATCTTGAAGCTACTTTTCAATGCGTTGAGCTCAAGATAGAGTTTCAGAAACAACTGCTATCGAAGTTGGTGATTGATTTATTTGAGGAAGATACCAAACGTTTTGCATACCAACCATTTTGGGGAACAATATTTCAACAATATAACAATGTATTTGAATTCCAATCTACACATATTGGTGTGGATTCGGGTGATAAAAATCTATCATCCATAAGATGTCTAAGTATTTTGCAAAGTATTACGATGTTTGGGTTTTAAATCTTCTTTCATTTGTTATTGGAATTATTGCTGAAACTAACATTTTTGGTTTCTTTTGGTACCGTTAAATTTCTAACCCAGTTGCTTCAAATGCTCTTTTTTTTTTTTTTTGTAAACTTGGTTTGCAGTGCGGTTTCTGTTAATTCCTTTATATTCGATGAACTTTTTTTATTTTTATTTTTTTCAACATGTTGATATGCATTACCTACTTTATCATGCGGAGTGTCTTCCGCTACATGTTTCGACAAGCCTGTCAAAATTATCAAACGCAACACCCGTATCGAAATTATTTTCTAAATTTATGCTACTTAGCGTTAATAAATAGTTTTTGAAAGCTTCAAACGTTAACTCAGTTTCAAGTTCTTTAACAGTATGATAACTTATGTTGTGCCGTAATCTGTTTAACAATTCGATGACTTTTTTTCTATCGGTAAGACTTTTTACAGCTAGACCTACTTGTAAATGTTTAGACGTTTTTTTCTTGCCCATTGAGACAGCAAATATAACGTCTTGGCTAATAGATTTTATTCACCGCATATTTCTCGCCGAATTTCTGCTTCTCAAATCTGTACCACCAATCAGGTTTTCAAAAAATTGTAATAAGAGATCAGGAGTTTCTACTTCTCTTTTCATGATATCGTCTGTAGTTAGATTTTCGGGCAATAACGTTTTTTCTGCTTATAGTATAGAACATCTAAAAGCAAATGCAGCATCTCTGATTTTAAGATTTATGTTTGCTTTCATGGAGTGTTCTTACCGAAGTGTCTTCTTGATTCCAAATGAGCTACTAAAGATAACGTTTCCACGTTTCGCCTTTCCCTTTTGAATTGTTATTTTTGACCCGTAATATTTCCTTAGTTTTTCTTAAAGTTTTTGCAAGGTATACTGAGCACAATTTAATTGCTCCCCACCTATTTCTTACAACTGCATTTGGTACCAGTTATTGACGTCATTGGTTAAGTGTTTTTCTTTCTTCTCTAATATTTAAACATTTTTGATCATACGAGATTTTGCTTGACACTTTTATGTTTTTTGTTTCCCCGCAAGCAAAAAAAGCAACATCTGCAAACACACCAGTTGAACATGAATTTAATGAAATAATACTCGAACTTGTGATGCAAGTATTACTGCTAGGTTTTATATTAATTTGATTTTCTTTAGATTGAGAGCAACAAATCTTCGATAACAAATCTGGTTTTCTTTGCGGAAACCAGTAATTTTATCTGTTGTTTCAGGTAATAGATAATCTTTATATTTTAGATTTCGCTCCTTCTGAAGTTTTAATATAAGGTAGCATTTTTAGTAGTTTAGATTTAAGCATTGTAAAACTACTTTCAGTTTGCCCGTTTCCGACATGAAAGATACAGCAAGGCTCTAAACATATATTTGTCTCCCAAGTGTAAGAGATTTTACTCTTTAGAGTATTATATAGCTATATTACTAAATAGTAACAACAACAACAAAATCTGAATAAAAAACTTTTAAAATCCTTCGCATAATTATTAGAAATTTTCAAAGCAAGAGTTCATTCTATAAAAATGAATTTTAAGGAATATTTATTATACGTGTCAAATCATTTAATAGTAATAATACAATAAACACTTCTTCTTTCTCAATTTAACATGTAAAATATTTTAACATTAAAAAGTGTATTAAATATATTTGAGTACAAACCGAGCAGCTTTGAATATCATAATAAATTTGAATGTAAACAATTGTTAAACATAAAACACACTAACTTTATAACGCAATTTTTGTACAATAATATAATAATATAATATCATGTTGCGATCACAACGGAAGTACATAATTTGAAACATTACCTCGGTGCTTTTGGAATAGGTTTTGAAGAGAATTTTTGATGCGGTCTACCTCTATTTTTCCCCAGAAATACACGTTAGATTTGGGAGATTTGAGTACCACTATAATATAAGAATCTTTTGTGAAAAATTAGTCTCTAATAATTTTGGAATAAATTAATGGACTAATTTAAAGATTTGATGAAAGTCTGACCCCAACTTTTGATGTTCAATTTTTCATTTTCCTAATCAGCTGAAATTCTATTTTAGTTTGTAAACTTTGTGGCTCTGATATTTTTCTGGTAAATTGATGGTCCTTTTGGGCCAAGTTCACGGTGTCCTGGGCACCAAACGCTCCCAAGATGGACCAGCTGACAAATTTTTTCTTAGAGAGTGCAACTTTATTGTTACATCTAAGGTGTCAAATTTTCTGATAAAATTGGGGTAAAAAAAATTGTAGTTGGCTCCTGAACTTTTATGAAAGTTTTAACATTTAAGACATTGAAAAATGATAAACAGATTTTGTGGTCCAAGCTGCACTTAAGACTAAATAAGAAAACATATTCTTCATAAGGATTTTTTTGCTTTAGCTTTAATAAGGCAACCACAGATTGATTGTAACTTTTTTGCCGTAGTAGGTCAATCACAGATTGGTTATTTTTCTTTAACCGTAGTAGGTCAACCATTATTGGGTCATAACTGTTTCAAATTTAAAGGCTCGTTTTGTATCAAGTTGAAAGTTTTTTCATTTTTAGGATTTATTAGTAATAAAATTAGATTTTTACTTGCCTGCTTTAAAAAGGTACGTGTTATGTGTAATAGACTGTAAAAAAGAAATTGTTTATCACTATTTTTTGTCATTCTACGAAATATGCAATATTGCTAGCAAAATTTGGTTGATACCTAACAATTATTAAAACCTGATTGGTATATGATAGTTATTTAAACTTGATTGATACTTAGTATTTACCTTAGCTTAATTGGTATTTAATAGTTGTAAACTAGATTGGTACCTAGATTGTTAACTATTTAGACTTGATTGGCACATGGTAGTTAAACATTTAGCCATAAATCTTTTTGGAAGAAATAAAAAATACTTATATCCGGTGTGCAAATTTTATAAAAACTTTTACTTCGGGGTGCCAATCATATTAATTGTTTAGGTTTCACTTACTTTTGCTTTTTTATAAGTTTAACTGTAATATTTGCTGTTAATATTTTTTGTAATATATTAAATATTCCGCTTAATTTATAAAACAGAAAGTTTTTTCTTGTGTTTTTTTTAGTTTTTTAAATTAATTACAGGTATAGTGCCCTTAAAAAGACAATTCTATTTTTGTTAATATCTCCTTAACAACTAACTCAATTATGGAGATATTTTGTAAGGTATTATCTGCCTGATATATGAATCTTATAATATAAAGAAATCTATATTTACTTTATTATTTTTCATAATAATTAAAAAAAACATGTTTTTTGAGCCAAATATTTCATTTCTTACTAAGCATGAAGAACATCATTTTCTTAAGTAATTTCAGTATTTTAAAATTTTTTTTCTTTTCTTTATGTCCTAAAGTTTACTTTGATTTAGTAACAATTCTTATAATAGTATAAATTTCTATTAACAGCTACTTTGTTTAGTGCAATTAAAAAAAAAAAAAAAAAGACTTTAAAATCAAATGGTTTATTTGCTGCTTTTTTAGATTACAGTTTAATTTTACATAATAGTTTAAAATGTTTAATATTATAGAATAAAATAAAAATGAAACCAAAATTTTGCTTAAGAGTAACATTCAATTCTGTAATAAAAAAGCCAAGAAATAAATCTGAAGCAGCTGTAAAGCAGATTAACCGAGATGAAAGAAATGAACAGATAAGCCAAGCTGTAGAATGGTGCAAAATTAATATAAAGCGAGGATATGCTGCAATATCAACAGAGCATTGTCCATTAATAAAAAGCAAAATCGTGATTGATAAGCGGTTAGATAATCTAGTTCATACAGGAAATGAGAAAAATCATCTAATGATTCTAACAGCTGAAGAAGAAGATACTATAGTTGAGTATGTAGGCTGTAAAAATTGTGCTTATCAAGCTATGAACAGAAAAATACTAACAAACCTCATTTTGGACGTGTTAAAAATTCGAGATCATGCTAACAAAAAAATGAAAGGAGGAAGAAAGTTCATTGCTTTGACTGTAAATGGCAGGAAAGCTCTTTTGAAAAAAGGTAAACATATGAAAAAAGTCAATACTACTGTATTGACTCTTTTTATATTTTTTCGATCTAGCCTAAGTAATTCATTTTGGAGACGACGGGACGCCAAACATGTCAATGTTTCTTTAAAAACACAAGGAATCATCACAATGAATAGAGCAATGAATTGCACTCGTGAAATTGTCTGCTCTCATTTAGGTAAAACAACTTTGAAATTCACAAAAATAAATAGTATATGTTATAAAAATTATAGCATATGTATCTGACACTTAAAGCCAAATTAACAAACTCTTCCAAATAACTAAGAAATGCTAATATAGAGTTAAAACTCTGAAATATGTTACAGTTTAATTTTTAAAAAGTAATTTTAAAGATTATTTATTTTCAGATGATCTTTCTAAAGAGTTGGTGGAATGTGGCATCATGATTAAAGAAAATTAAGAGGCATCTAGATATTGGACCGGGCAAATTAACTTGTCTCGGATCTTTAAACACGATAAAACTCCACAATTTGTTAACTTTGGTGTTTATGGTTCAGCAAGCGGTTTAGTATATGGTGGTCGTAGTGAAAGATGTCAAAAAATGATTAGGCAAAATCGTGAATGTGTTACAATAAACCCAATGGTGTTTTTATCAGGTAAACTATACCAAAACACATTTTAAACTTTAAACTTTACTTTTAACTAATTAATACATATTTATTATATTTTGTATTCTATATAACACCCTGATTTACTATAAACGCTTATTAGAATTATTATTAAAAGAGGATTTTATAAAAAATAACAAAATTGAAAATTTAAGACAACACGTGTATTTTATTACTAAAAACTTCACATTTTCTATGCTTATTTTATTATTTAGGTGAAAAATGCATCTGCCATGTAATATTTGGTACTCAAGGAATTACTAGTCAGATGGCTCCGCCAAGTGCTGTTCCAAAATATTCCTAACTTATTCGTTTCAACATCCGCGAATGGATCAAAAGATCACAAAACCTTACTTTCATTTTATAAATTATTTGATCGACACTTGATTGAAAAAGAAATACTTCGCCCTGTTGTTGTACTAAACGATGGTTCTCACTTCAATTATACCTTACTTCGATTTCTTAAAGAGAAAGAAATACATATATTTATTTCACCTCCAGACACTACTAGGGTAACACAACTACTAGATCAAATTAACAAAGCACTTCATGAACACTATGCAAATGCAAAAGAAAATCTGTTCAACCAACAGCAAACAATTAATAGAGAAACCTTTATGTTGTATCTTGCAAGTATGTGGGACAAGTGGGTTACGCCAGAATCAATAAAAAAAGCTGGAAAGAAGGTTGGTATTACTAATGAAAGTTTAAATGTTGCATTTATGCAAAATGATAAATTTCAACATGCTTCTATGCTAGCAGAGGAAGTTAAAAAAAAAGTTCTATGATAGAAACACCTCAACAACTGACAACATTATTTTATTAGCTGCTTCACCTAACGTTACTAATATTTCTACAGTTCTAAATAGCAAATTAAGTTCTCTTATATCAATAAAACGAAAAGATAGCCAAATATATTGGAGAGAAAAGGCTTTAAAATGGAAAGACAAATATTTGTCATTGCAGGCCATGATCACAGACTTACATGAAAAAAGCATAAATCTTTATGACACACCAGGTCTTTTGACAATCCAAAAAGTAAAGTCAACTTATAAGTAATAGTATGAATAAAGAAACTACAAGAGTAATTTAAGTCCATGGCTCCATGGAAGGTCAAGATGTGCTAAAACTTGTAGAATCTATTAACAATTCAAAGGAAAAAAAAGTGCAAGACAAAGAAGACAGAGAAAGAAAAAAGAGTGAAGAAACTGAGTTGTTCTATTTATGCAAGGAAAGATGCCTTTCAGATAATGACATTTGTGAAGCTGCAAAGCTAAAACAGTGTCCCATTTGTCAAATTGTTATGAAATTAGTATGCAGTAAATATAAGTGCATCATGGATGGTTAAAGACCAATTATGATTTTACCTAAATTTTTATCGAAAAAGAGAACCGCTGCAAAGAATTTATTTAGAAAGTCTAATGATGAAATAGACAGTATTGAAGCTTTTAGAATCCAATAAATTCCATTAGTGAGAATTTTTTTAATTATTCATTAAAAATTAAAAAGTTATTTTTGTTTTTTGAAGTTTTCCTCCTTCAGAAGTATAAAAATTTCGATAAAAATTTAATAATATATGGTGCCGTTAAAAAGACAAGAATATTAAAATTTTAGCAGTGCTTTTTAAGCAACCAAAACTATATGTTCTTATCAAGCAAGTGAAAAACAATTAATATTTTTATAAGGACCCTATTAATAGCTTTTTTTAAGACTCGTGTTTACGGACTTAAATTCATATTTTTCATTTTTTGTTAAATATTAGTGATTTTATGTACTCAAATTTTCTAAAAAACAATCTTCTGGAGCAAAATTTGAAAAAGTTTTTGAACTTCTGCACAATAACTTGACTTTTTTATGAAATTTATATGGTTTTGAACAAGCACAATTTTTTAAAACGCTTTTTAAGAATAGTTATAGGCAATTTAATTTTTTTGTCTTTTTAAGGGCACTGTCTTTTTAAAGGCACTATAACAACTGTACATGACTTTGGGGATTTCATAAATTTGGCGTAACATCTATCAATAATTAGAAAAAGGTAAAATTGGTCGAGATAAATGGGGTTAAGAAGTAAAGCAAACATAAAATACGCCTAACTGATTAAGAGAAACTAGTGTAAAAATCTTAGTTATGATCGTGTAAAGTAGTTGATGTGGTCGCAGTGTTAATGATGCATTGGTAAGAAAAGGAATCTAGGAGAAAAGTAGAGTGGTTGGTAGGGCGGTGGGGGTAGGGCAAGTAAATTATGCCTATTTATGTAAAAGCCGTTGCGCATAAGTGCACAAGTACATTAGTCTTTTATTAATATTGTAAACAATGATTTATAATTATGATAAAATTTTTTCTGCTCAATAAAACAATTTTTTTTTACATAATAAATCATTTTTTCTCACCATTAAATTAAGTATTTAAAGATTTAGTAACTATTATCTGCAACAACCAATCAATTCTGTTGAAATTAACAGTTTTAACTACAAACAGTTTCAGTTGAAGTTTTACATATTCTATTATTGTACAAACAAGTTTTTATAACTTTATGTGTACATATTGGAGAATTTCCTATTCTCGTTCTTAGAACTAACGGTTCAAATTGTTTTTTTGAAGTTATATCGCCTTGGTAGTCTTTTAAATGGTCATCAGGTACACGAAAAGCAAAACAATCAAATACAATTAAAGCATGAAGTATTAGAATATGCTGAAACATCTTTTTTGTTTGATTTTCTTTCAGCAGTTTTGAGTTTATATACTTATAGCTGAATTTATTTGCTAAAATTTTTTCAAGAAAGCGTCACTTTAGAAATTGCTCGTCACTTCTGTTTGTAAATTCGTTGCGTTGGAATTTAGTCGCAATCTGGTTGGCTATTTCAAACAACACTAAAAGGTTTCTGAATCAGGTTTTACACATTGTATATAAGTGCAAAACTTATATATAGCCATTATAGCAAACAATGTTTTATTTGGTTGCGTAGCAGCAACATTAACATAGAAACAATGCAATTCAAAAACTAAATTTTCTAGAAAATTGGTAAACGCGTTATGTATTGGTAAACGCGTTATTTCTAAAATATGCTAAAAGATCTTGTATGCTGTTAATCTTAATTAAAACAAAGTGTTAGAAAAATTTACAAACATCTTAAAATGGCTGAATATTGGACTTTTTAGACAAATAGACAATTTGCTTTTAGATACATTTGAGTTCTAAACTGCAACAAGCTGCCTATATTTTGCCCATTTATTGCAGACAGTGGTAGCTAATTAGAAAACTTATCTGTAAGGACTTGTGGAAAAATGCTACAGTTATTTTTATTTTGGCATTATTTAGCAATTTTAGGATAAAATTTAAAAAGTAAACAATTTTAAAGTGTCTCGAGTGGAAGTAAATTTGAAATTTTCGGTATTCAAGATAAGATATAAGATTTAAAACTTTATAAAAATTTTTTATTTATGTAATATTTATCATATGAATAAGGATATAAGTAGGGTAGGGTGGGTCTAATGTGGGTCTAATCACATTTATCAGTTTTTCAGAAGAAAGGTTTTAGGTAGAAATATTTTTTTCTGTATGCTATATGTGCTTAAAACAGCTCTCTAAATTTTAATTATTAACTAACTAAGCAAACTCGTAAGTATATTTTTTATTCCAAATGGCGCATACATTTAAAGAGAGATTTATATCGAAAACATTACAAGACAATATGCAATCATGCATATTTTTCTTAATTAAATAAAATTTTTGGATGAGGTAGTATGGGTCTAAATGTCAATGTGTTTTGTGCCGTTAAAAACCTACCCAGCTAACACAAAACGTTCAAGTACATTCGACGAATGTTGCGAAGGTTTGAGCACGTTCTATGAACGTTCATAAAACGTTCTTGAACGTTCACAAAACGTTCTTGAAAGTTCACAAAACGTTCTTGAACGTTCACAAAACTTTCTTGAACGTTCACAACGTTTGTCGAATGTACTTGAACGTTTTGTTTTAGCTGGGTAATGCTTATACAACAAAAAATACCTTTAAAATGAAAATTATTATAAACTAGAAGTCTGACTATGTTTCTGGATTCATTTTTCTGGAGTCATATTGTTATGGATTCCTTTAGATGATCATTAAAGATGTAATGATATCATGTTTTCAATTAAAACTCGTAGATAACGCAGCGCAGCAGTTTTGAAGGATTGCACATTGAATTTTTATTATATAAACATGTCGTTTTAATAAAAATGAATCATGAATGGGAAATAGATAATGAATCTTTTTTGTGTCTGAATAGCACAAAAAAATTTGGATAATTTTCAATTAAGCTTCCGCTTTGAATTCTTCGTTAAACATAATTTCATCATTGACTTTTATGAGTACTTTAATTTTGAGAATTAATATATGAATTGAAACACAAGAATCAGGCACTGAGGGGCCCGGTGGAGACATATAAAGGGCTCTTATGGTAGAAAAAAATTTAGCAAAAATAAGTTAAACCTTTAATCACAGAGTGTTCTGTTAAAATGGTATAGAAAAATTCTAATAATGTACGTACAAACTTCCATATCTTTGACCATGTCGAACCCCAATTGTGTTTCATTATATTTTATTTTATAAATATAAAAAACTGAATTATTATGTTTACTAAGAAATAATAGTATTTAAAATAAAAAAATCTTCATATAATATTTCTGAAACTCTCTGGTTGGGAAGCACTGGCTTCATATAAGCCAGTGCTTGCCAACCAGAGAGGATAGATGCAGAGAGGATAGAACCAGAAGGAATAAATGCTTTTTATTATAATTATCATTACGTTCTGAATTTTTTAATAAAACAATCATTATAAGGAGGGGGTCCAAAAAGTTTAAATCTTGCTTTTTTGTAATTATTTTAACACCAAAAGACTCATCAAGCTAAAATAATAAAATATTTACTGCCACCTTCCCATCAATAATTTACATCAAATCCAATTTTATATTTTGGGTTATAGTACTGATAGGGAAATATACATCATGCGGTAGTGGTGTAGTGGTAGAGCGCTCGCTTCATATACAAGAGGTTCCGAATTTGATTCCCACAACGTCCCAGGTAGCACCGCGCTTAACTT
>NC_061158.1:40238273-40425773 GCF_022113875.1 Hydra vulgaris | reverse complement strand
ACTTTATCAAGTGATAAAGATAAATAATGTTATTTATTTTACGTTATAAATGACGTTATTTATTTTACGTTAAAAATAATGTTATTTATTTTACGTTTTAAATAATGTTATTTATTCAATGTTTAAAAAAAACTTACAAGTTATGCGCCAGGCCTCTCTCTAATGAAAATACAGTCTTTAGCTTTGAAATTACAGTTAAAATGTTATAGTAATGATAATTTGTATTTAAAATTATTTATATTTATTGAATTCACCGCGTTTTGGGTTAAAGCGTACTACGGTTTGACAACACAGTTGGTGAAAAAATTGTTTCGAAAAAGTTGTTCTTTGAGTTTTTTGGTGAGTCAAAAACCTTTTTTTTTTGAAAACGTTGACTTTGGTTAATACTGAGGAACCGTGAAGTTAAATATTTTGCTGTTGAATTTGTGTTATTAAATAAGATCTCTTCTTGCTTGTCGTTTGGTTTAGTCTTGATAGTCGCTGAATGTAGGGAAAGTATTTTATGATAGAAATGTGTTTCGTGGCCTGGTGTTGAACTTGCTTGAGCTTGAGACGGTGACCATACGGCTTGTACTAGGGAATTCTAAGATATAGTTTGCAAGGGTCAGTATAGTGTTAACGACTCGCTCAAAAACATTTTCCCAAAAAAATGGACTGTTCTATCATTTAAACGTGAATGCATTATCATGATTCATGTTTAAACGGTTTCCAGATTCAATAAGGAAAAAAATATTCAGCAACTTGATTTTCTTGAATTGGTGGGTCTAGAGTTTGTAAAAGAAACATTGGTCGAGTTGTTTTCATTTTTCTATAAAAAGTTTGCTTTTTCCCGTTTTGCAACCCTTGATGGGTTGCAAAATACAACTACGGCGTATGAAATTTAAATTTTAGTATTTGCCTATATTTTACCATGAAGCATTATTCTGACTAAATAAATATATTTAAACCTTCATTTTCCAATAATTTTTTTTCAACAAATTAAAAAACAATATTAAAGAATAATAAAACAAAAAACAATTTGCTTACATTTAAAAGTTTGATGTTTAACATTTTTATACACTAAATAATATTTAATAAATGATTTTTAGTTTAATAAATAATACACTGAATAATATTTGATAAACAGCGGTGGCCTAACTAGCGAGGAGTACACTGCTGCATAGTGGACTGGGAGGATATATAGAGCTAATGGAGTTCCGGACCTTTTATTTCCAATATTGCCAATTTTTTAAAAAAAGAACTTTCATAAAATTCTTGCGGGTCGGGGCAGAGTTTGTAGTTAGCCACTCATAAATAATCAATGAATAAAAAAGCAATTAAATTGCAAGGAAAACTAATTTTTCATTATTTCGATTTGTTTTGTGCTTTTAACTTCTCGGTAAGTGTTTTGTCAGGTCAAATAAAAATTTTCCATAAAAGAAGCCTATTTGTTGCTTGTTGCCCATTTGTCCACCTTGTAAATATAATTATTACGCGACTGTGTACATCTCATACAATATATATTTTTCTGCCTCACTCACAATTAATTTTGTTTATTTCGTATCCAGTATTCTATATATCTATCGTCATTTAATGAAAATAATTAAAAGACAATAGATAACCGTCTTTTTAGTTAAAATAATTAAAAGACGATAGACAAAATCATTTATCTTCACCTGAAAGTGAACGATAACAACTAAAAAAAACCATTTTTTTATTTTGATAATTTAAATTTTAACCGTTAAAACGTGTTTATCGGAATCAAAAATTCATACTTCATATCTGGTATTATTATACGCTCTCCTGAAAGTAAATAAAAAAAACCCGGCATTTCAAATAGTAGTAATAAAAGATTTTGCCTCATAAGCATATTTTACTAAAAGGTTGTAACTAATATCTAGCGTCATTATTTAATCAAATGGTGAGGTGGTTTATTTTCCTCTGGCTAATTACCAAACAGACACGACATACTAAAATCAACTCACGACATGTTCAACTTTAACTAGGATTTCATAATCCATTAAGAATTTAGTCTTATTGGCTAGCTAGTTTGACCATCTTAACTGAAAAGTTTTATTAAGGCAATAGAATATATATATATATATATATATATATATATATATATATATATATATATATATTCTATTATACTGGTATATATTCTATTATACTGGTATATTCTATTATATATATTTTATATACACTGAAAAGTTTTATTAAGGCAATAGAATATATATATATATATATATATATATATATATATATATATATATATATATATATATATATATATATATATATATATATATATATATATATATCCTATTGCCTGGGATGTTATAGTACCATTTTTTAGTTAGACAATCCCAAGTAATATGTCGTCGCAATCTGGAGCATCTGGAGTAAAATATTTTCTTGAAAATAATTAAGTAATTAGTTTATGTTTGTCTATTTTCTATTACTACCGCTCTGTCTTATACCGTCTTTCTTATATTACTTTTATGTAAACTTTATTCCGAGAATTCTTGTCCTCTCGACGTTTCTTTCTCCTTGTTTATGTTTACTAAGGTAGAACGGACGTTTTAGGTACACTTCTAAAACTTATAACCCGAAAGCGCCATCTCGTTTTAACCCGAAAGTTTTAAAAGTATTACGCAGTGGGATCTAAAATTTCAGGCGGAATTAATAATTTACTATAAGAAACCATCGGAATTTTTATATATGCGGACGTGAAAGACATCGGAACAGGAACAGGAGTTTGTCAAGAGTTGACTAACGAAGATAGCAGAAAATCCACGCGTGCGATGATAAAATTTAAGAGCTGTGATTTTTTGTTTTAGTTGATTTGATGTGTCTTACTTCTTTAAGAAAGCTTAACGATGTAGTATATTCTATCAATACGTGTATGTATGATGACTACTAATATCGAAGGTTTAAAAATAAATACCGATAATAGCAACCTAATGAACCAGGTTTTCTTGGTAAAATACAAAACACCCTTAAAATATGTAGGGTTAATATTATTGATTTTTCAAAGTGCGATTCATGTTATGGTCATTCGTTTTTCTCGAGTTGGTACAGGAGGCAAGTATTTTGCGAGCACTATAGTGTTTTTGGCTGAGGTAAGAATGACACCAAAATGGTAAGGTAATGATGATTTTTAAATAATTTATAAAAATAAATTCGTGTTTATGCCACTTTAATTTTAAGAAATCGTTTATTTTTGATTTTGAAATCAGTAATGTTAATTTCAGTCTTTTAATGTTGGTTTAATGGTATTGTAAGCCATATTACTAGTTATATTTTGCACAATTTAATTTTTTAATTTACACTTTAATCCATTCTATTTAATCCATATTATCTACTACTTTGGATTTTGATCAACATAGTACTAATTTGTTTTGCTCAATTTGATTTTTAAATTGCCAATTTAAACCAACACACTTTCTGACAAAATGTAAAGTAGAATATAAAGTGTTTAAATTTAAATTTAACTATATGAATGCAAATAGTAAATGAACTGAAATAATGCAAATGGTCAAGATTACAGTATATCTCATACAAACTACTGTGTGGTGTTGAAGTTCCACAATGCATTGTGCTGGGACTTTACTCTTCGTATATTATCTATATGAATGAGATTTAAACATTGTTTACAAACGGAGTTTGTAAACATCAATCTCTTAGCAGACAACAGCGTACATAGATCAATAAGATAGCAATAATAATAATAATATATATGTATATATATATATATATATATATATATATATATATATACATATATATATATATATATATATATATATATATATATATATATATATATATATATATATATATATATATATATATATATATATATATATATATATATATTTATATATATATATATATATATATATATATATATATATATATATATATATATATATATATATATATATATATATATATATAAATATAGAGAGAGAGGCTAGGCCAGGAAAGCGTGCGATTTCAAGCCTTTATATGACCACGCAAATAATATTTTGTTTTGATGATTTAACCACGGTTTTTAACAAATGCGCTGAAAAAAATTGGTTTTTAATTAAGTTAAAAATAATAAATAACTTCAATATGTTAATCTTAACTAACATTTCTGTATTAGCAAAACGCTTTTAAATACATTTTAAATAGCTTATGATTTTGATTAAAGTATTTTTGAAAATTGTATTAATTTTTATTTATATTATTTAATTATAAGATTTTTTTATAAGTAAATTGCAAAAAGTGAAAATTATTAAAAAAAAAAAAATTAATTTTATAAGCTTTTAACGACTTTAAACACAATCTCTTTAAAAAACTTTATATAAGAATCATTAAAGTTAATTAACTCGAAAAATAGAAAGATTTTGTTTAGAAGAAAATTAAAGATAAACTTTTTAAAGCTGTTTGAATTAAATAACTTTGATCTATACTTATGTTTTTATATTATTGAAACGCATTTAAATAAAGTAACAAATCACTGCTAATAATTTTTTACAAAAATATTAATGAATAATAATATATATTTTTTATATTTATTTAAGTATGTATTTTTTTAATTATAAATCTCTTTAAATAAAAAAAAAAATATCAACTTTTAAAATGAACGATTTAAATATTTTTTCTTTTGTTTACATTACTGTGAAGCGTTGCTAAAAATCTCTTTTTTTTTAACTTTTAAATAGGGGCATTTGTTAAACAATTATTGTAAATTGTTAGATGTAAGTTGTTACGGTTCAAAGTTATTTATTCTAAACATAATTTAGATAATCTTATTGTTATAGTTTTTTATTTATGTTAGTTGAGTTTTAGTTTATTTTTTTTAATTTAGTTTTAGTTAAGTTATTTTCATTATATTTTTTGTTATTTTTACGAAGATTTATTTGCTTATTCTACAATAAGTTTTTTTTAAGCTTCTATATAGTTAAGATAATTTTTTTAGTGTGTTTTTAAAATTTATAAAACTTTCAAAACATATTAACAGCTGTGGTCAAGTTTTTAAAATCACAGAGTATTTTTGTGGTCATAATATGACACGAAATCGCATGCCTTCTTGGCTGAGCTTTTATATATATATAATTGCTGGTACTGCTATATACTATATAGCTCTAGTTTATCTATTGATCACTCTTTTAATTATACAATAATATACATGATAATGTAAAGATATTTTCTTTATTTATATATATACACTTACGTATTACACTCCTAATAGTTGTTAGTTGAGAACTCTATATTTGTATATTCCATAATGGGTAACATCCAGTTTTATTATTCTCTTAAAAACATATCCACAATGGAAAAACAAATTATAATTTCAAATTAGTAGAAAAAATAGAAAGTTTTATAAAAAGAGTTTGTTGGAAAACTTATTTCTTTTTAAAAAACGAATAAAACAATGTAGCAAACGATAATTAGGGTTTTAAATCAAAACTAACACCCCCTCAATGGTCAGAGCTTAACGACTTTGAAAACGACCTTTAAATGCAAACGATCAATTTCAAACAAAAATAAAAAAAGATGTTTTTAAAATTGTAACCAGCAAAGAAGTTTATGTTATATTTGCTGATAAAACCAGTAACCTATATAAAATGTCTGCTATCACAATAAACTGATGAATGAAAATGTTAAAAAACCTATAAAAAGCACCCGATAATTTGGAACAATCAGTCAACTTAAAAGCCAACCAAATAGTCTTAAAATTAAATTTGAGTAACCGAATAGAACATTTTGCAAAATCTCCAGCATTTATTACATTGAAAGATCATAAATAAAATTTCAAATCAAAACCTGCCTGCCGTCTCATTAACCCCACAAAATCAAAATCGGATTAATAAGCAAAAAAATCTTAGACATTACTAACACATTTTTAAGAAAAAGCCTACAGTAAAAGCCTACAAGAAAAAGCCTAAGTAAACAAATTTGAAAAATGCCACTGAAATTATAAATTGGTTTAATGCCATCACAAACAAAAATAGTTATAAAAGCAAATCTTAAATCAGTTAACTTCCTTGATGTCACCTTTAATTTAGCCCAAAACACCCATAAGCCTTTCAAAAAAAAACCAACAATAATCTTCAATACATTCACATATCTTCTAATCACCTACTACAAATTATCAAACACTTAACTACTTCAATATGCAATAAACTTTCACAAATTCTTCAAACAAAATTATTTTAACCAGCCTAAAAATGAATGTGAACAAGCACTAAAACATAGTGGGTACAAAAACTACTCCCTTATAATATCAGATCAAAGAACATCCCAAAAAAATGATAAACACAATTGTATGGTTCAACCCCGAATTTAACATAAACATCAACAACAACAACAAAAAAATTATCTTTCCAAGAACTGAAAATAATGACCCAAAATGTAATTGTCGAAATGAAACAAATGCCCCCTGAATGGTAAGTGCAAGTCCACAAACATCATATACAAATGCATCATAGTAGCTAAAAACCAACCCTACAAAGTTTATATTGGATTAACAGAAGGTAAATGGAAAACTAGATAGAACAATCACAAATCATCATTCAGTAATGTTAAATAAAAAATGTCCACCATTCTATCAAACTACTTCTGGGATTTGAAAACAATTTTGAATTCTGTACCCCCTTGCTCAAGTATTTCCAAAAGGTGCCCACTGTGTTTGTATGAGAAATTTACTATTATATCGTATGCAAAATCTGAGGAACTGCTAAATAAAAGAACAGAAGTGATATCAAAGTGCTGCCATGAAAACAAATTTTTATTAAAAAGATTACAAAGCTCGATACAAACTTAACTAACAATAACTATATTTCTCTACTTCATATATCTCTAGGCTAACTAATAAATTACACACACACACACGCACACACACACACACACACACACACACACACATCTATTGTAATATATTTCATAATAATATTTATATTTTTATCTAAAATTTTTAATTTTACATTTTTTTAATATATAAATAATGCGCATTATCACTAAAAACGAATTAATAATAACATTAACCTAACTACTAAACAATTTCCATTCTGTAACAATCTAAAATATAAATATAAACCATAATGTCCACTAAACATATAACAAAATTAAATTTTTACTACTTGCCTGAAGATTTTGGTAACACGTGAAATTCAGAGTTGCAATTTAAATTAATTTATATTATATTACAAACATTGTAAATAATATTAGTTTAGGTACTGCAGGTAACAGTAACATTTATATTATATGTGTGTATATATATATATATATATATATATATATATATATATATATATATATATATATATATATATATATATATATATATATATATATATATATATATATATATATAATTATTTATATTTATTTATTTTAATTGTTTTTACAATTTTTTTAAATCAATTAAGAATTTCATTCTTCAAAACATTTTTAAACTATAACTTATCAATTTCTGAGTAAATGTAAATATCAAATGATAACAGTATAATAAGTAGAGTTTTTCTTTTTTTTCTTTTAGGTTTTAAAGCTATTTTTTTGCTTGACAGTTGCACTGTTTAAAATTAGAAATTTTAATTCTTTGATTATATGTTTGCGTACTCACGTATTCAATAGATTCAGCTACACCTCTAAATTATGCGTTTCAGCTATTTTGTTTGTTATTCAGAACAACCTTCATTATTTGTCATTGTCTGATTTGGACTCTAATACTTTCCAAGTAATTTATCAAATAAAAATTTTGGTTACTGCTTATTTCTCTGTAATTTTACTCAAAAGAAAAATTAAGAAAGTGCAATGGGCAGCTCTAGTTCTCTTGTGTTTTGGGGTGTTATTAAATTTGCAACCTAGTCAGTTTTTCTCTTTATACAGTAGACTTCATGATCAGTCACCTGTGGTAGGACTTCTCTCAATACTATTGTCAAGTGTTACCTCAGGTTTTGCCTGTGTTTATTTTGAGAAGATACTTAAAGAGTCAAAAAATTCAATTTGGTTGTTGAATATTCAACTTAGCTTTATTGAGACAATAGTTTCTTTAGTAACAATGATACTTATTGATGGCATAAACATTAACAATCATGGAATGTGTTTTGGCTATTCAAAGTTTGTTTGGTTAGCTATTCTTCTTCAAGCTACCGGTAGCATTTTAGTTGCCGTAGTAATGACTTTTTCTGACAGTGTTCTAAAATGCTTTTGTGTGGCATTTTCTATTATTTTTTCTAGTATTAGTAGTATTTATGTATTTAATTTAGTTTTGAGTGTTCAATATCTACTAGGAACAATTGTAATACTTTTTGCGTCATATTTATATTTATCACAAGAAATATAATATTGCTTTGCATATTGTTCTGCTAAATATTTACTTAGAAAAAATAAAGATGTTGTTATTAAGCTCTTTTGTTTTTTAAAAAATATTCAAATAAAACATGTTTGTTGCAAAGAGGGTTTTAATTTAACATAATTTAACTTATAAAATAATATAATTGTTTAAATATTTTTATTTAATAATTTTCGATATTTTTATTTACACTGTTGCTCGCGTAATGGTATTGTTGCTTTAATTTTTTTCTTTAAGTCACGGTAGTGATTTCTGATTAATTGATTTTTTTCCCTTTATTTAAAGAATGCTTGCCCAAACCAAAACACTTAATTGATGTATGTACACTCACTGCGTCTATCCCTATATTAGTCGATCTTTGTAAATAATAAACATAAATGTAACTTTTAATATACAACAATAATAATAAAGCAACTGTACCATTGCGCTAGACACAACGTTTTGTTTAATAGTTTTCAATATTTTTATTTAATAATTTTTTATATTTTTATTTAATAGTTTTCAATATTTTATAAATAAATATGCTGCTTAGTGGTCGTCCATAAATTATGTCATGTTCTAGAGGGGGGGGGAGAGAAGTTTAGTGATGACTCATACAGGACTTGTTACTAAAATGTTACGATGTTGTGATGAAGGGGTTTAGTGGTTTTGTGATAGTGTTATGGACGACCCCTTAAGTAATCAGAAGAAAATTTTGATTGAATGAATTATTAAAAAAAGTATCATTTAAAAAAAAAACTAGCATCTTTTAAATATATTAATATGTATGTATGTTATAAAGTTAAAGTTATAATTTAATTTCTCAATATGTTTAGTATTTTCTAAACTCTAAAAGTATCAGATTTTAAATCTTTTTTCTTTAAAAAGAAGTTTTTTTTCAGTTAAAATAGAAATACAAAAAAATCACTAACTTTTTACACATACGCTAACCCAGGTATACTTTTAAGGTAAAAAAATTACAACTTTTTATTTATTTTAGTAAGATTGCATTCACTATTAGTAGTTTTATTATTTTTTCAGTTTAGATTTTTAAATAACTATGTCAATGGATTTTGGATCTTCGATTGGTAGTTCTTCATTAGGAAGTGGATTTGGTGTTAGCAGCAGTAACAAATCAAGCAACAACAGTGCAATAATGGAAAACTTAAGACAACAAATAGCTGTTGCCAATGCTCAAGAATTAATTTCAGTAAATATTTTGTATTCAATCTATATATTTTAGTTATCTCTATGAATCCTAACCAGTACTAAGTAATTTTTCATGGCTAAGTAGTTGTTGGATATTAAGTTCTTTTTTAATTTTTTGAGTTACACAGTGTGTTAGGCAATGATGGCACCACATATCGAAATTCCCAATTGGAATAAAATTCCCAAAGATTAAAAAAAAATCATAGTAAAAAAATAATAAAAAGATTTAAAATGTTATGCTAGACACTAGGAAATGTTATTAGTACGCATGACAAAGTAATGAATAAAGTTGATTGAGAACAATTTTTTTCTTATTAATCAAAATTGTATTCTTATTATTCAAAATCTCTTTATTTACATTGTTACAGCTGTTTATTTTAAGTTGTGAAAGTTACAAAAATAATAATAAAAGATATACATTTATTTAATAATTTAAAATACTGTTGGTAAACTAAATTTGCTGGTAAACCATACTGAAAATAACAACAGCAATATCAAAAATGAAACTTGCAATGAAAAGGCTCATATTCTCTCGATTCCTTATTACAAGGTGTGGGGTGGGAATTTTAGTCCAATTCTAATAAATTGGGGCATTGGGGGGAAATTAGGGAGTTGGGGGATGACTGAATACTCTCTCCCTCCCAATAAAGTAAATCTAAAAAAAAGTTTAAATCCAACTATATTTATCTCAATCAGTTAGTGAAACTTCCGATCTGACACCATCTTGCAATATAAGTATTTTTATAAAATATTTTAATTTATAAATCCAAACTAATATTATTTACAAAACACACATAAAACTATTTAATTCTAGAGTGGCTTGCAATCAAATTCAAAATTTTTAACAGCTGTTTCATCATAATCTCAATAGAATTTGATATGCTAGTATAAGTTTTATACTTATACTAGCATATCAAATTGGTATAAAATAAACCAAAATCTCATTTTCGACAAATCAAGATTTATTTTTAAAGCCTGGTCTTTTTTTTTTTTTTTTTTGAGTGACTAAAAAATGATTATTTCATATTTTTAAAGCCGATTTTCACTCAAGTTTTTTTTTTTAGTTTTGAGATATTAATTTTTTGTTGATAACAAGTAAAAATTAATAAAGAAAAGAGGAGGTCTTAATAAGCTTAGAGCGGGTGGGAAAGTTTTCTAAAAAATATTAAACCCCCCACCCCCACCCTTCTTGCTTGTATTAAGGACTCAAGAGTATGTTATAATTGCATAAAACATAAAATAAGGTAATTATATTTACATTAATTGTTATAGTTTTTTTTTAATTTTATTTACAAATGCAAAAGTTTAATTTACCAACATATAATTTACTGGATATTTAAATTGCCTCCTAAATTTACTTACTACCCTTATGTGGTGAACAAATTTCTTTTAAATATTGTTGCTTATTTAGATTAATTCTAAAATAGCATATTGAGAAAAAAGTTTTTTTAACAGCAAGTTTTTCATCTGAATAAGGTATCAAGCTACTGATGGAATTAAGTTTTGTTACTTATTGCTGACTACTTTTTAAAGTCTTAGATATCATATTTAATGCAATTTTAAATCACAAAATTTATTTAAAGTTTACACAAAAGTTTATTTAATGATAAAAATTATAATATAAAATTATATGAACAAAAATACAAACATTAATGTAAAAAAAATATTAAGTATTTTAAATCTTTTAGTTTTATAACACTCAAGTAAAAACTTTCCATAGTGTTTTTATCGACAGTCCTCAATTAAAAAGTTGTTTCAGTTTTTTAAAAAGTTACAAGAGAAATTGTGGAAATCATCAAAAAAGTTGTCATAAAAATTTTATATTATTAGGTTGTTGTTTTTTTCATAAAATAATAATAATATAAAAAAAAAGTATATGTAGATAGTTGTTAAAATTTTGTAGAACTATATTTAAAAGCTATGTAGGCAATAAAATAGATCATACTATCAAACTCATTCAAAGTTTAATTGCAAATATTTGTCTTTTGTTTTTGTTTTCTCTCTATCTTTTAATATATTTTTGTTTTTTCTATAAATACAAAAAAGCTTAAGAAGATTGTTCAGAATTTAAAGATTTAAATTTAGCGTTTATAATTTAAAAAAATACTTTTTATTCCTGCTTTGAAGCCACCTAAAAAAAAATAATAATATAAACATATTTATGTATCTGAAAAAATTTCCAATTTTTTTAATATTGTCCCTTAATTTGCTTGTATAAATTAAATTAAGGGGTTGTCGACACGAGCCATGGCCTTTCTTTAAATGTCGCTGTGATGTTTTTAGTTAAGTGTATACTATTTTGATTATGCTAAAAACTTTTTTAGAACATAAGTGAAAGGACGTATCAACTGCTTTGTAAAAAAAAAATTGTTGAAAATTGTACTTGCAAACCTAAATAAACTTTCTCTGGCAAGGGCTATTCTAGACCATTTTGTGGACTTATATAGTAAAAGATTTTTAGAAGTAGAGAATAGAATCAGGAGTAAGAAAATAATGAAGACAATTAAAATAAAGGTCTGTTGTTTTGTATGCTTACGTTAATGATTCTATTAATCATTTTTGTCAAAAGTCTTTTTCATCTTTCTATTAGTCTATGTCAACAAATTTTCTCTTACTTGAAAATTTTGTTTAAATCTAAGTATAAAACTTATATTAGAATATTAAATCCTATTGAGATTATGATAAAACAGCTGTTAAAAAATTCGACCTAGAATTAATTTTATGCATGTTTTGTAAATAATTTGGCTTTTTAAATTAAAATTTTTATAAAAATACTTAACATGGTGTCAGATCGGAATACATAACATGGTGTCAGATCGGAAGTTTTCACGAGCTGACCGAGATATATATAGTTTAGAAAAAGAAATCCCCCGCCCCCTCCCCCGCTTATTCTTAAATGGAATATATAGATGTTTCCTACTCTTGAGTTTTTTTTGTTGCTTTTGCCAATTTTATTGAATGAAATGTCTGCTCCAAATGACCATTATACCTGATTAAAGAAACATTAAATTCTGATCGCAAACTGTCTGTGGTCTGAATTTTAATATTGTTTTTGTTATTTTTTACCATTTTTATTAGTTAACTGACAATTATTATTTGCTGTTTAAAACTTAACAAATTAATTAATTTGTTCCTATATACTCTAAATATTGGAGCAATTAATTATATGGGCGAAGGGCGGATCAACTTTTAAAGGGGGAAAACGATGATCATTTTAAGAATAAGAAAGACTTAATTATGAAAGAAAATTAATTAAGAAATTAATGCTTATAATTGTATAAATTTAATTATTTAAAATTTATATATTTAAAATAGATATATATTTTTTATTAGTATTAATTTATTTTTAGAAAATGTCAGACAAATGCTTTCAAAAGTGCGTTAGTAAACCAGGGGTTAGTCTCGATAACTCAGAACAAGTTAGTTGTCTCATTAACATTTGGTTTCAAGATTGATTAAATGTCTTGTAGCAACGCTACATGATTATACATGAGTATTACATGATTATGACATGATTATACATGAGTATTACATGATTATGATTACATGAGTATGACAACGCTACATGAGTAGTACATGATTAATATTTTAATACCAAATAATTTAAAGTATGCTTTTTTAAATTAATATAATTGTCTTTTTTAGAAATGTGTTGCCATGTGCATGGATAGGTATATGGACGCTTGGAATCTTGTATCGCAAACGTACACGTCTCGTTTAAGTCAAGAACATGGACAACTAGCTAGCAGTGGCATGTAGGACTTTTCTATAGTTTGCTAACGAGTTAGAGAACGTTTAACTATTAACATCGATTTTTAAATGACTATTAAAAATGCCAAGAAACTAAACTTGTTAAATTGACATTTTAAATAAGTTATTACCAATACACTTTCTTAATATTTTTACATGTGCTAATACTTAAAAAAAGCAACAACAACTTGCATAATTAATATCTAAGTTTATGGCAGATGTTTATTAACTGAAATCAATCATTTGGCTACAGCTCTGTTTTTGTTTGTCATTTATATCTTTCCTTTTTTTTTTCAAAAATAAACTTTTTGAGGGCTAGGCTTCATGCAAATATTTGTTGTTCTTTTTTAAAGTAACGTTCAGGAATGGCATGAATAATAAACATTTCTATGATCATAGCAAATATTTTTGAATTAATTACTTAAAATATACCAGTCGTTTTAACATGAAATTCGGAACATATATTAACAAAATTCATTCGAGATAAAATAAAAAATATTTTAGAAATATTGCGATAAACAGCTAACACAAATAATTAAGCGTTGAAATAAAGCTCTCAAATAAATTTTATTACTATGAAGAACAAACTGTAAATTTCATCTCATTTGCATAATTATTTCAAACTTTTTGCTATTTTGAAAATGTTTTTATTTATATATCGGTTGCTATGACTCTGTTATGTATAAAAGAATTGAATTCGTTGACACGAAATAAAATTTTTTTAATTAAAAGTTTTAATATTCTGTGAACAAAAGAATAAGCTAATTTTTTTTTCTTTTTTTCCAATCGAAATTGACTTTTACTTCTTAGGGTTCTCACGGTATGTAGAGGTTTAAATTTATCTCAACAACATTTTAGGTTTATGGAACCCCGTTTTTTTTTAAGGCTTTTTCTGTAAATTTAGAAAATACCGTCTAGTAAATTATGGTACATCGTCTAACAGAGGATGTTAGAGGAGACCAATTTAGTATTGTTTTAATTTACTATGGTAGAAGGCAATAAATTTTCAATAAACTCATCCAGTTTAGTTCTTTTTCTGCTTGTCTAGTTTTAAACTGTGAACCTAAGGACTTTATCCAGTATGTCATTTTTAATCCTTTCCCCCTTAAAGATTAATTGAGCCTATGCCCCCATAGAGCCTAAGCCTATGCCCCTCTATAAGATTAATTGAGCCTATGCAAAAGCTGTTTATGATTGAGATAATAAACGAGTTAATCAAAAATATGTAAATTAAGAAATCGTTTTTAAGACTAAAAAATCTTTAAACGTCTCATAGGTCTCATCTTTATTATAAACTTAAATAAAAAGTATTTAAGGTAGTAGTCTACCTTGGAAACTAAACCCTAGAATTCTTTATAAAAAAAACTCAGTATTTTGCAACAATATAAACAAACCTTATAAAACTATGAAATTATATATTTATTTAATTTTTCAAATTTGTTTTTAAAACACTGTTTTTGGTCTGCGGGACCAAAAAAAGGGTATATACGCTGCAATAATTAACTCAAGAATGTTTTTTTTTTTTTTTTAATTTTTATTTTTCGTCATTTGACACATTTTACAATGTTAACCTTACATTCAAATAAATTTATACATATGCAAGCTGACTGGGGCAAGTAGAAGACAAAATGTCTTATCATCAAGCCCCTTCGTGAAAATAAAAAAAACTAAAAAAAAAAAAAAAACTTTACAATTTCGGGAAACAGACAAATAACCGAAAAACAAAATCCGATTTATAGCCGAATGAACAAATTCCGTATTATAGTCGAAAAAAAATAAGATTTTGGCACGTTCTACAAACAGTCGACGAAAAACACGATTTTGACGTAGTCTGTGATATAGTCGAATGATATATTTTGTTTTTAAACGAACTATGACGAGGTTTGACAACTACCCGAATTAATAATTTTGTCAAATACAGTCAAATAATCGAAATAAAACCTGTTCCGATAACCAGTCGAATTTGTGTATTGTCATAAATCATTTCTAACCGAATTTATTTGGACAAATATTTATAAATCGTCGAAAAATGAAATTCGACTATTTTTCATGACGTGTTCTGATAAATAATCGAACTGTTTTATTTTGACCAAGTCTGTTAACCAGTCGAAATTAATATTCGGCTATTCTCTGTGGCTGCCACATAAACCAGTCGACGGCTTTAAAAATTTGGCAGCGTCATCAAAATAGCCGAATTTAATTAAACCTCTCCAAACCATCGTATTTCGACTATAACTTGTACGTATTTTGAGTCGAAATTATACTTCAGTTCTAGTAAAACTACTCCGGATTGTGAGAATATTCACGATCCTAAACCTTTGTAAAAAAATAAGAAGTGATTGGCAGTTAAAACAAATGTTTGTATTTCAAAAAAAACCTCAACATGATGAGGAAAAAAAATTGATTATTACAAGGGTCTCATTCTCATACGTATATAAAAAAAACCTCATTTCGAAATGAGGAAAAAAAGTTCACGGGTCTCATACTTTCTCATACTTCACAAAGGTCTCATACGTATACAAAAAAACCCTCAGAAATGAGGAAAAAAAATTCCAAGGGTCTCATTCACTTCATTCACACATGCATGCATCTTCTATCTGTTGTTTTATCCGTTCCAGAACGAATATCCTCCATCCTGATTATCGAAACCAGACACGAACAAACGATCGGGCACCTCAAATTGTCGGCACGATTTAGACCTGAAATATTTAGGAAAAGTTGTTTAATTGTTATGTAACTAACTAAAGATGCAAACGTTTAAACGCAATATTACTTTTTTTAAATGTTCAATTACTGTAATACTGTAATATTGACTACTAATGTAATTGGAAAATAGAACGTTGTGCGTTACCTCAACCAATTAAAGTCTGGATGAGAGGAGAGACGTTTCCGGGTCCAATCGAGCGGGTCCAATCGAACGGGTCCAATCAAACGCGTTGAATGATGATCTGAAACCGAATTTTAAAAGTATTAAGTTTTAGAATATTGATTCAGAGATACACGGGACCCATGTAAACAGTGTCTATTCACAAAATGTCTTCAGTATTAATAACTGGTAGTATTTACCTCTTATTTTTTTTGATTTTTCATTAGAAGAAGGAGGTAGAAGTGAGCCACAGTGAAGTGAAGATCCGGATTAGCCTGCAACAAAATAATGTAAAATTCTACCAATCCGATTGATGATTAGCATTATAACACGAACAAAGAATCAAAGAAAAACCATCAAGTAATACTAAATTGCAACTAATAAGTATGATGATTATAATTAAACCAATAAGTTTGATGAATAACATTATAAGATCGTGAATATTATCTCAATCTTTGAAAATTTCTATCAAATTATGTTAAAAATTACCGGTTAAAAGGTTGTAGAGCGTGCGTACTGCGGCTTTACGTAGTTATTCTACGTTTTAATTAACATCTTACAATCTTTTTTGGGTTTTTTGTATTTTTAAATTGTTTTTGGATTTTGTATTTTAAATTGTTTTTGGATTTTGTATTTTTAAATTTTTTTGGTTTTTGTGTTTTTTGAATTGAATGGAAAGAAATAAACAAAGGGAAAATGATTGAAAAAGAAGCGAATGAAAAGAAGAAATGAAATAAATTTAATTGAAAATAGAATTTGCGGGGGCGAAATCTGCGGCATTAAGTAAATCTGCGGCAAGTAAATCTGCGGCAAGATGTTCCCTAAGCGGGCTGGTGTACTTGGGACGGGCCCTACTACCGTCATAAACAAGTTTAATCAGGTTATAGGCGTCCACAAGACACCTGCCCACAGAATTTGCCAAAAGTAAAGTCCAATTAGAGGGTTTGAGTTTCCCAATGTGTTCACGAATTTGCGAGTCCAAAATTTTTGAAAATTGATAGTGACCATAAGTTGACAAAATGTCTTGTTGAATTGCGGGAGGAAGGTCTGAAGCTGACCGCCATGTTGCAGTGCGGAGAGGTAACGGCAAAGCCTTACCCTTTTTCCCTTTCCTCCCTTTCCCTTTCCCAGCCTTTCTAGGATTCAAAATTGAATCTCTAGAAGTATTCCTCGTCAGAAGAGGTAGACGAGTTGGACGGGGTAGTTTTGCGGTGCTTTTTGCTTTTGCTTTTGCTTTTGCTTTTGATTTTTCAATTGTTTCGCAGTGGAAGCTATTAAAGTTCCACCACTTGTTTGAAACACGCTAGGCCGTTATAGTTTTGAGGGAAGATAAAAATATTTTACGTAAGTGCTAGAGAGTGCTAGAGTTATTATAATATTAGGACAGATGTCCAGTATAAAGAGGTGAGGTTCAGAGTAGGATATTGTCCAGTGTCCAATTCAGTGTAAGGTGCCTGTTTTAATAATGTCCTGTCAGTTCCTTTTTAGTTAGACTCAGTTTAGTGATGTTTTATTTAGTTTAGTTTAGTGATGTTTTATTTAGTTTAGTGATGTTATCCGAGTTGTGGTAGTTAGTGTAATCTTCGATAATACATTTTAACTGTTTCAGTAGAAAAATATTTGGCTTTCTTACTTTTAGTTTTATTAATTAAATTAATTTTTGATTAAATGAATACCGTTTTAGTGGAGATATTCGCTTGCCTCCAATTTTAGTATGTAAATAGCCCGTTTTGATAAAAAACTACGTTTGTACCTAATTTTAGTTCATAATTAATACCGTTTATATGGAAATATTCGTTTTTTCCAATTTTTTGTTTAAAATTATTCCCGTTTTAGTGGAAATATTCTATTCCCCCAACATTTATTTGGTTTTAGTAGAAAGATGCGTATTCCCCTAATTATAGTTTATAATTAATACCGTTTTAGTAGAAATATTCATTACCCCCTAATTTTAGTTTATAAATAATACCGTTTTAGTGGAAATATTCGTTTTCCTCCCATTTATAGATAAAATTAATACCGTTTTAGTGGAGATATTCGTTTGCCCCCAATTTTAGTTGTAGATAGCCCGTTTTAGTAAAAATATATGTTTGTCCCTAATTTCAGTTCACAATTAATACCGTTTATATCGAAATATTCGTTTTTTCCAATTTTTTCAGTCCGACCTTCGACTGATTTAGGGTGAACACGTAAGGGAGTATCTCCCTGATCTAAGGGTTTGGGTTATGGCTGCGATAGTATTTTATAATACATACAACTCTAGGTTTGCCTGGAATAATAGAGATGTTATCGAAAATAAAATATAGACTAATAATGGTAATGTAATAACAAATAATATCATAACACAGTTAGTATAATAACCTATTATATATAATAAACAACCATTCCTAGACAATAAAGTGACGATTTATAAGTAAATATATTGAGAACAAGTTCGCGCGAATTTACTTAAAGAACAGATAATAAAAGCATATCAGTGTTGAATAAATTCGTAAATTCGTAAATTATGTAGTTAGGTATTTTACATTGGGTAAACAGAGGGTACGATTCGTTCTATATGGTTCTCTGAGCTGCCGCCGAGCACGGCTAAATTCTGAACTGCGTATTAGTTATTTAATTTGTACTCATTCGACTGGATCTTCTGATGCGGTTCAGCTACTTCAGTCCCTGTGTAAGATGCTAGTAAGGAAGACCAATCACCAATAGGTAAACGAATCGTATTTTTATTGGGTAAACCGAGGGTACGATTCGTTCTAATTGGTTCTCTGAGCTGCCATCTAGCTCCGCTGAATTTTTAACTGCACATTAGCAGTCGATTGAGTCATTAATCATTCTACTGTGTCCTTTCATGCTGTTCTGCCAGTTTATTCCTTGTGTAGGGCTTCAGCAATTGGAACTTCTTGCCAGTAGGTAATTGAACCGTATTTGCTTCGGGTTACCCGACTGTACGGTTCGTTCTAATTGGTTCTTCTGGCTGCTGTCCAACATGGCGGAATCTTAAACTGCATTATAGTGATCAATCCAGCTATTACTCATTCGACTGCATCTTTTGATGCGGTTCAGCTACTCTAGTCCCTGTGTAAGGTGCTAGCAATGAGGACCGATCACCGATTGGTAAATCGGTCAGCTGTCTTCTCTAATGCTGCTCTGTGAGTTTAACCTTTGGGTAAGACCATAATAGTAAGAGCTACTGTGTGTATGTATGAAAGTATGTATGTGTGTGCATGTATCTGGGTGGGTTTATACATTTATGTGTGTCTATCAATGTATATATGTATGGCTGTATCTATTTGTGTATATGTTTGTGTGCATATGTACATGTGTGTCTTTCTCCGTAGAACCCTCAAACAGCTGACACGACACCGACCAACAATAAAGAGGACATTATCCCTACACCATGCCCCAATATTAAAATAAACGACAGGACACCGAGCAACGAGGGAAGTAAAGAGGGATTTGTCTCCACACTATGCCCCGAAAGAAAAACTAGGGGGACAAGAAAAAGGCGCGGAAGTAACTTTTGCAGGGCTGCAAAGCAGCAACGAGAAAATAGGCTGTCGATTGCCGCCTTTTTGAAAGACGAAGGGTCAGCATCGGGAATTGATGTTCTGTAAAATTAGGTTTTGAAATATAATAGTGCTCCAAGAATCTGTTTTTTAATGAATACTTTTTACTCTTTTCTTTAAATTTGTCTCTTCTAAACTCAGAACAACAATCATAAAACACCTGACAATTTTGTCAACCAATCGGTTGCATTTAAGAATCACATAAAAATCTCCTTAAATTTTACTCAAAACGCATATTTTCTATTGTTTCCACTTTTCACCATTTTTCCGCAACTTACGTCATACATGTGATGCACTTTAGTTTTTTAATTTGCACATGTTATGAATTCTCTTTTCTCGTTTAACAAAGCTATGGTAAGGTTAACTTTATCTTCTTTTGATTTATTATTACTTATTTTAATGAATAACAGCTCATAATTTTCGTATTTTATACTTTTTGTTTTGAAATTATTACTTAGCCATGTACTTAGCCTTATACTAGGACTCAATTATACATGTTTGGCTTTGACTTAGTATTATCTACATATTTACATAACATAAATTCTTGTAAGTACAATGACTTCATATTATTATGTTCGAGTACTGAGTAGGTTATTAGGTTTTATATATATATATATATATTTTCCCCTTAAGAGTACATGTGTCGGGTTGTATTTGTATGGGTCATCTCAGAATTTAGCTTTCGTCTAATTAGTTCCCAACATTTTTGAAGTCTGTGGTTGAACATTGAAAATAGTCTACCACGATTTGTACTTAAAAAAAAATTAGTTACCAACAATGAAATAGCAACCATTTTCGTGACGGCTTTTGATGTCTGTGGTTGAACGTCTGCATTCGAATTGAGGCTGGACGACACCGTTGAGAAGGTCGAAGCTCAGGCACCTGTTGCAATGGAGGTTGAGGAGGCGGAGGCTGCGATGCCGATTGAGGTCGAGCCTCGACAAGCACCAGAGGCTCAAGTGCAAGAACCAGTGGTTGGGCCAGCTCGCTTTTATAATGTTGTTGAAGTCCGGAACTACACCAGATATGAAATGGAAGGCTCCCCAACTATCTGGTTCAACAAGTTCTAAAAAGCGTATGTGCTGTCGAAGGATGGCACAGACGCTCGACCAACGACTTATCTAAAGTGACATCGCTACACGGTGAAAAGAGGTAATTTTTAATTGTTTAATAGGATACTTTTTTTAACTCGTGAAAATATTCACGATCTTAGAATTATTATCATTACCATTATCATGATTGTATCTTAACATTTAACGGGATCCCCATTTAACCCTGTTAGGTTCATGTGGTGGTACTGCAAGGACTAAGGACGATACCCTGTACCTGGGGAAGGATCACTCATGTGGTGACATGAGTGATGAGTACCTTATTTTGCAGGCCAAGGCACGGATGAAATTTCGAGCTAGTAATATTTGTTTTTGAATTTTTTATTAAGCCATATTTTGACTGAAAACATATGTCTGCCAATGTGAATAATCGAATTTTAACAATTTTAACTTAATTAAAATCTTTAATTAAAAATTCATTTTATTCTAGGGCAAACTACCGAACCGCTGAGGGACATTTGGAACTCTGTCTTTAGCCAGTCGACTGAGGCCGTGAAGAAAAACCTCAAGTTCGAGGCTGCCGAGTCCATCATGAGAAATAAGCGGAGGAAGAACCTGCCTCCGATTCCCAAGAATCTGGCAGAAATGAAGGAAGCTCTCGACAATGGACATCCGTTCGAAGACATCTACCAAGGTTTTGTCGAATTCGAAGATGGGAAGGTCGGATTCATTTTTGCAGACCCAAAACTTCTCGCTCTCGTTGAAAGTGAGTACACTGCTTTAATTTGCGAGTTGTTTTGATACTATGTTCTATCAAATTTATCATTTTGGGGCAAGCACTCTACGGCCAGATCATGGAGCGGTTCAAAGCTTTGGTTGGATCGGACTTTAAGCCAAAAAGTGTGATGTCGGACTATGAACGGGCGATCTTGAACACCATGCAAACTGCCTTTCCGGAATTGAGAGTGTCTGCATCCAGACACTCTCAATTCCGGAAAAAAGATTTCACTTCAGCCAAGCAGGTAAATAATATTTTAACCATTTAATTGATTTTTAACACGTTATTTATCTTTGTTATTTACTTCTTTTTAGTTCTCCGGAAAGTGTGTGCTCGCAACAAGGAGGATTTCTATAAAAATGTTGAGTTTAGGAATCTGATGCTCAAACACATGGCCCTAAGCACTCTACCGGCGAACCAAATGGTACCGGTATTCCAACAGCTGAAGCAAAAGTGCTCCACTTACAACCACTCAGGCTCCGGAAGCAAGTCCAGATAATGCACAGGAATTACTTCTTAAAGTGGTGGTTCCAAGGCATCGGGCCCCAGCTGATCTCTACATACGGTCTTGCACATAAGACCAACAATGTCTAAGAAAGTCTCCATAAGAAGTGAGTTATTTCTTAACAATATTTTTGAGTTAACAATGTGAAAATATTCACGATCTGGTAATTTTGTTGTTCATTATTTATAACTTTTCCCAAATTTTTCAGAATGTCTTTGAGGCTGGCAAAGGTGTCGACAATCTGGAGATTCCTCTCAGATCTGAGGATGTTCGTCATCGAGCCAGAAAAGATCGATGTCCTACAGTTGGACAACAACATCAGGATCCGGAGGAACATCAAATTATCGAACCAGGTAGCGGCCAGAACTGTGAAGAATCAGGAGGATCGACTGGCCAATGGGGAAATCACCCCCGTTCAACACCTCCATTTTATGGCCCACAGAGTGCCCACTCCGGTTCTTCCGAACGAACCAGATCAGGATGAGGCCGATGCAGAGCTAGCAGCAGAAATGGCCGCCGATGGCTACGCCGATGATGAGGATGGCGACGACGAAGTCTTTGACGAGTAAAAATACCAAGTATAATTTCAATCATTTTCTAGTAATTTCTATTTATAATACGATGTTGATTAAATTTATATGAAACTTATCTTTAAAATGTGTTCAATACTTTCAGACACGGAGATGATGACGCATTCCTGGCAGCCGCAGGGCCACAGGCAGATGGACAACATCAACCGGGTCACGCCGCCGCAGGTCCCGCCGCCGCAGGTCCAGCAGCAGAACCGTGTTGCATTTGCATAGCGAGCCCCAAGGACACAATACTACTGCCGTGCGGGCATGTCTGCGCGTGTTTAACATGTGCAGCCCTTCTCGAAGCCCAAGGACTTGACGATGAACCCGAGGGCGTCTATTTGTGCCCCGTATGTAGGACACGGGTTACTTCGCGACATCGGCTGTTCTACGCCTGAAAAAATTGACTGGAAATGGCTTTCTATTTCCTATTATTTTTACATCTACTTTCATTTTTCATGTATTTTTCTTATAAATTGACTAAATAAACAGATTGTACCTTTGATAACACTTTTATGATTTCCCAAGTTTTGTACATTTTGTACCGCGGGTGAAGAAGAAACTTTTGTAGGCTAACCCTTGGGGGTCTCTGTAAAATACTTCATTTTTTGGAATCTCTTTGGGGTTCCTGTCTAGTGGTTATAGTACTCGCTTCTCACCCGGACGACCGGGGTTCGAGTCCTGACAGGGATTCGAAATTTAGGTTTTGTTTTTTGTTTAAAAAAAATATTCATAAAGAGAGAGAGAAATGCCTTAAGGGACTAAGGAAATTAATGGGTCAGGATAAACTGGTCAGCTGATTTGTACAAACTCCCCCCAGCGAAAAATAGGCCGTTTCACAAGCGGTTGATCTATTTTTGTTATTTTTCAAAACACTGTGCTCAATCTAGGGGGAGTTATTCGTAACTCATATTTACTTTGGACAACTGATAAGATGCTAACGCTAAATGTACGCCAGTTTATCCGCGTTATTCAGATGAACAGTTAACTATTTGTAGTTGAAGCTAACTTTTTTCACCATGAACATCTTTGGTCTTTGGCCTTTGGCATTTGGTCTTTGGCCAGTCATAAATACTACAGAAACAACAAGCATTGCAACGGACCCACTATTTGAAGACCTCCTGATTCAGGACAGGCTTGAAGTTAAAAAAAGACTGAACAACTTCACTACAGCTAACAGGCTTGAGATGGGACCCCTTGAGATCTGGCTTCAAGTCGACAGAGTACTGAATAAGATTGAAAGGAAATTATACTTCAAAAGACGTATAGCTGCCAGAAAAATCAGACAAAACCGAAGAAACAAATCAGAACTTCACAAATGGCTTTTATTAGTAAGAGGATTGAAGGACATCGCCAATAAGATAGTCGACAAAAGACGTATTGTCTCAAGAAAAGTCAGACAAATGCAAGCCGGAAGAAAAAAAGTTGTTCGTAAGCATAATAAGTACAATAAATGGTTCATAACCATGTTTCTTTTATTTGTCTTTTATCATTGTGATAAAACCATTCATAAATTTTGCGATCTCAAGCTGGCATCGGCAGCAGAGTACCGGCCCCATGATTGAAAGGTCCTGGGTTCGAATCCGATGCCAGGTCGAGATTGTTTTTATTTTTTTTGAGTAATAAGAAGAATCCATATTTTGAGATTGTGAGAATATTCACGATCTTAAACCTTGTTCTTTTTTTGTAAGATGGCGTTGGAATTACTAAACCATTTTTAATTAAATAAAAACTATTTAATTAACTATGGCCCCACTGTCAACATAACTTTTAGCAAATTATCCATTGTCCATACTATTAGTTACGAAGACCCTGCCTGTACTTTAAAGTAGTAATGTATGAAATGCATTCAAAATAGTAAAATACTCATTGGTTTAGTATTATACGTTATAGACGGTTAATGTGATTGTCATAGTTTAAAGTATCTTCCTTAATGGCAAATAGAACCTAATGGTTATTTGCTTATTTTTAATGGTCTCGACATTTGCCGGGACCTGTGCCATCAACCTTTGTCATTTTTATGATCAGAGATTTTTATGATCAAGTACATTTTTATGATCAAGTCCATAGATAGCGCCAGAGGGCGCTATCTATGGACTTGTCCATGATCTTCAAGATCAACAGATGGCGCACATCGCAACTAATGAGATAGACCAAGTATTTATGTTTTCTTTGATAATCTACTGAATTTAAACTTGAATTAAATCAAATGAACTGACCATTAGTAATATTACGACAACGAGAAGTAACTTGCATCCAGGTAACAACAAAATGAAAGGCAAAAACAAACTGTAGCCAATCGATGGATGGATGCGTTATTGCTGGCCTGGATAAAACTCCGGGCCCTTACAAAGGTCCATACCCAATGATGAACTGATGCGTTCGCGCAGGTTCAGACATTACCATTTTTTAGGGCTATTGAGGCGACGACCCATTCATTTTATAAACCGTATTACCGTAATACTATGTATGGTAATTCATATTCATAGTAAAACTACTCCGGATTGTGAGAATATTCACGATCCTAAACCTTTGTAAATAAATAAGAAGTGATTGACGGTTAAAACAAATGTTTTTATTTCAAAAAAAACCCTGACATTTCGACTCAAAATACGTACAGGCTAGTGGTTATAGTCGAAATTCGATGGTTTGGATGGTTTAATTAATTTTTCGACCGGTTTAATTAAATTCGACTCTTTTGATGACGCTGCCAAATTTTTATTGCTGTCGACTGGTTTATGTGGCAGCCACAGAGAATAGCCGAATTTTAATTTCGACTGGTTAACGGACTTGGACAATGTATTTTTGTCTTTCTACTAAAAATAGTGGCATACCCGTATAATAGCCGAAAACATTTTCGACTGTTTGTATTCTTTGCCAATAAGTATTTCGATGATTTAAAAAATCCACCAATTCTTCAGAAAAAATTCGACTCAAATCAGGTATTTGTCATTTGTTTATTTAACAGATAGTGGCAGAATTCGACTAAAACACAGAAATTGACAAAATTTAGGGTATCGACTATTTTTAGGACTGTACAAAATTCGTGTATTACACAGATTATGACAAAATTTAGAAGAATTCTACTATTATTAGTGGCAACCAGTGAATAATAGTAGACATGTTATTTTTTACAGTTAAAATGACTTTCGACTGGAATTAGAAAGTGTTTCTTCTATTTTCGGGTTTTGGGATCGACTAATCGTCGGAATTGGTCTTTCGGTTATTCGACGCGCTCCCACAATTTCCAATAATATATAAATAAGTGAAATTAAAAAAAGTTTAAAAAAAAACAAATTAAAAGTTTGACAAAATCATAAAGTTGAAAAAATAATTTTTAAGTTTGACAAAACTAAAAAGTTTGAAAATAATAAAAAAGAAAAAAATTTTGAAAAAATAATTTACAAATCCGTACATTTGCGTATACATATCCAATAAACTTCATAATATATATTTAAATATACAAAAGATATTTTGAATTAAAAAAAGATTCTGAACATTTTATAGATTTAAGTTCATCTACTCATATTTTTTTTTTAAACAAAATTAAAACAGACAAACAAAAAGAAACAAGAAGAATATATATAAGAAGGATATATGTATATATATACACATACACACATACATATACACATACACATATACACATACACACATACACACATATACATACACATATACATACACATACACACATATACGTATACATACATACACACACACACATACATACATGTATATATATATATATATATACATATACATATACACATATATACATATACATACACACATATACATATATACATATACACATATACATACACACACATACACACATACATATATACATACACACATACATATACATATACACATATACATATACACACATACACATATACATACATGCATATATACATATATATATATATATATATATATATATATATATATATATACACATACACATACACTCACACACATATATATATATATATATATATATATATATATATATATATATATATATATATATATATATATATATACACACGCAAAATACATATATATATATTTTTTAATTAAAAAAATGAAAGAATGTAAGTATTGTTTAAATTTAGTAAGTGTTTTTTTATAGCTCTTTTAAATATATCAATAGATTTTATTTTTTTCATATTTTCGTCAAGAACCGAGTTCCACAAACGTGGTCCCCGACATGTAATTGAGAAGTCAGACTTTTTGGGTAATGTTAGTGGGATGCAGTAATTATTAATTGAGTGTCTTGTTTTATATTTATGATTAATAAGAGAGAAGTTTTTATAAAAATATTTTGGAATTAATTCGTTTTGAAGTTTAAACATAAATAACAAGTTATGGTAGATGTTTAATTTGTATACATTTAGGGCATTTATTTCCTTGAGTAACGGCTCGGCACTTTCGTATCTACCCATGCCCGAAACTAATCGACTTGCTTGCTTTTGTTTTGCGTAAATAATTTTTAGGAAAGATGAGTGATTGTTTGCCCAGGCAATATTACAATAGTTAATATGACTATGTATAAACGAAAAATATAAATTTTTTAAACATATTTTGTTCAAAAGAGGTTTAGTCTTATACATTATCCCTAAAGTCTTTGAGACTTTGTTCTCGACTAGCTTTATTTGGCTTTTCCAATTTAAATGTTCGTCAAAAATTATTCCAAGTATTTTCATTGAAAACACTCTTTTTATTTTAATATTGTTAATAGTTAGTTCTGGTAGTGTAAGTGGAAGATTCTCGGATTTAGATGGTTTAGCAAACAAAATATATTTTGTTTTTTCAATATTCAACGAAAGTTTATTTGCTATAAACCACTCATTGAGATATGTTAGTTCAGTGTTTACATTACTAAAAATATTTTTTAAATTTGAATCAGAATAGAAAACATTAGTGTCGTCAGCAAAAATAATATAATTAAGTATTTTTGATGACAAATAAATATCATTAATATAAATTAAAAACAGTAAAGGTCCAAGTATTGATCCTTGTGGAACTCCACAACTTATTGACTCAAATGGGAAGCATGTTAAATCAAATGGTACTACTTGTTTACGATTTTCTAAATAACATTGCAGCCACTTTAAGTTAGAGTGAGCTACTCCGTAATTACATAGTTTGTTGATAAGAATCTTGTGGTTGACAGTATCAAAGGCTTTGGATAGATCCAGAAATATTCCGAGAGTGTAACTATTGTTTTCAAAACCATTTAGAATTTGGTTCGCAAGATCAATTACTGCATGCTCCGTGGAATGGTTTTTGCAAAAACCAAACTGTTCATGATAAAGAATGTTATTAGTTTCAAGATAATTGTACAGTCTGTTGTGCATAATACGCTCTAGTATTTTAGAAAAACAGGAAAGTATGGAAATTGGTCTATAGTTAGATTTTATCGAATCATCGCCGCTTTTGTATATTGGAATTATTTTTGCTAGTTTTAGTTGGTCAGGAAAAATGCCGTTTCTAGGGAAAGATTAAAAATTATAAAAAGAAGTTTCTCAATAATATCAGAGACCGCTTTTACAACATCAGGGTTAATTTCATCTAGACCCACACTCTTATTTGTTTTCAACATACTAATTGCTAGCCGAAGTTCATCAACCAGAAGCTCCGATTCATCCATTATGGAATCTGATTTTTTCAAAAAGGATTCAAACGATTTACTCCCCTCAGGAATTGCACTGGCAATTGCACTAGTTTTTTCCCTATATTTATAAAAAAGTCATTAAATGTTTCTGCAATTTCTTTATTTACAAAAGCATCTCCTATATTACCATCTCTTTGCAATCTTTTTGGGAAATTATCAATTTTTACATTTCCTACGCCTGTTATTTCTTTGATTACATTCCATGTTTTTCTTGCATTTCCAAATGTTTTATTAAGCAATAAGGAATAGTAATTTTTTTTTGATTGCTTTTTTAACTTTTCGAAAGAATTTTTATATTTTTTGTATTTTATTTCATTTTTGTAGTTTTTTTTTTTTTTAAATTTTTGGTAAAGTTTTTGTTTCTTTTTTGATGACTTAATGAGTCCTTTCGTCATCCACGGACTAAGCAAATTTTTAGAATTAATAATTTTTTTAACTTTTGGAAAGGCTTTTTCGTATTGCTTAGTAAACACGCGAATAAAAAAATTGTAGCCATTATTTACATCATTGCAATCAGTCAATAGTTCCTAGTTTATTTCTTGTAGGAGGTCGCGAAAAGTGACGATTGATTCATTATTTATGTTTCTTACATAAATAGTTTTTGTTTCTATTTTTTTCTTATGGATTGCCGAATCTGTGATCAGAAAAACTGGAAAATGATCAGTGATGTCTGTTTTAATAATACCACTTTGCATTTTAGCCCTTGTGTAATTATTAGTAATGATGTTATCGATAATGAATGCAGTTGTTTTAGTCACGCGTGTTGGCTTGTTGATTATGGGAAAAACGCTGTATTGCAAAAGTGTATTTATAAAACGCACAACGTGGTTATCTGTTTTATTATTCAGAAAACTCAAATTAAAATCACCTAGTAAATACACGTGTTTTTTTATGAGCTTTGGTAGCAAGTAATTTATGTGGTTTTCAAACTGATTGTAATTACCATTAGGCGGTCTATATAAAGCTGTTATAAATGTATTTTTAATTGCTTTATTAATTATTTCAATAGTAAATGACTCACAATCAGCGTCATTTACTTTGAGGTTATCTACATGCTTAAAGGTCAATGAGTTTTGGACAAAAATAGATACGCCCCCACCAATGCCGTTTTCTCTTAAGGTTTGAGATACAAGGCTGGATTTTTTTTTGTACATTATCTAATAAGAAGGTTAAATTGGCTGAATTAAAAGGAAAAAAATTTCTTGAAAAGTTTTTGTTTAAATGATAATTCTAAATTTTGACCCAAAATACAGATTTTGAGCCCAATTTACTAAAGAACAGAAAAAGTAAAAATAAAAGTGTTAATTCAGCTAATAGATTGTATATAATAGAATCAGTGTACAAAATTTCACTTCTATAGCACTCATTTAAAAAAAGTTATTTATCGCACCGTTTCCGAAAATCATATTTTTAGAAAAACAAAAAAAAAAACAATTGTTTCAGTCTAACTGTAGCCAATTATTCACAAATTGCATTAACAAAGCATTATTTTTGCAAAGTAGACTGTTTAAATCTATATTGGTTTTATAAATGTGTTTTTTTATGACTTAAAATTATATAAACCACTTGAAAAAAAAAAGAGAAGAAATAAAAATACCCAAACCAATTAATTAGTAATTGTCAAATGCTAGATATAACAATGTACAAAAAAAATTAAAAAAAGTTTTATACACTACTCTTTCGGTTTCTTCATTGGTATTTGCAAAACCTTTATGCTTGGATCTTTTATTTTATTCTTTTTATTATTATTATTTTTTTTTTTTTTTTTTTTGTTTAAGTATGACTTTTGGAATAGACTTGTGATTTACAAGCTGCTTTCGGACAATCTTTGTTTGTGCAAAATTCTTTTGGATATATTCGATTATACATATTTAACATGTCAAATACATTTAACACACCATTTAATCTCTCATCAAATTTATGATTGCAGATGAGACACCAATTTTTAAAGTGTCATCTCCAACAAAAACATCCTTTGGACATCTTTTCCAAATAATTCCATTTAATGATTTATTAAATGGAATGCAGTAGTCAATACATTTTCCAGTGTCACTAGAAATTATAGTTATGACACCATTCAAAGAAGAAAATCCTCGCTTTTGCCAGGTACTATCGCATGAAACTGTAACATTTGTCTTGTTCTTTTTGTGCACAAAAAACATTTCATAATACTCAAAAAAACATTAATTGTTTACAAGCAAGTTACTTTAAACTTTATGAATAAAGCAGCTGTTGAGATTAAACAAGGTATTGGTGTCCACAAAAGGTTGTAGAAGTAGTCTCTTTCTTATTTCTCTCTTGGCAATAATGGATCTCATATTAACATTCGATTGATATTGCCCACCAGATCCATCATTGATTTCTTTGCTAGAGTAAACCTTTTTTACTCCATTAGCAAATAGAGGTTGTTTATGTAAACTCAAATAAAACTGACAGTCCTTTCTTTCTTGAAAAGTCTGTAGAAAGTTTAATACCCCTTGATTGATATTGAGGACACGTAGCAATTTTGTATATGACATTTTAAAAAACAAACTACCCAACATGGTGTAACACTGTGGAAAATTCGAATCGATTAGGTAATGAAGTTAGTTTTGTTAAAGTTGATGTTGATTAACTAAGGTAAGTTTCTTTAATAAAGTTGAAGCATTAAAATTACTTGACAAAGCTGAGTTATTTAAAAGACTATTTACAGATACAATTTGGGATTTTTACCAAAGAGAACTTAAAGCTTTGCCATGAAAAACGTAGTTTTTTGAAAATTCTTGACCCACTTGTCTTACGTGTTTTTCCGGCATCAACTTTTTTATTTGCCATATATTTGCAAAACAAAACTGAATTTATTTATTGTACACAGTTTAGTTAGTAAAAGAAATAAGTAAAGTATTTCTACTTATTTCTTTTACTAACTAAACTGTGTACAATAAATAAATTCAGTTTTGTTTTGCAAAACAAAATATTTTGTTATTATTACTATCATATAAGCGTTTAGAAAAAAAAATTAAAAAATCTAATTTTAATAAATTTTTGTTTTTGTACAGGACTAATTGCCAAAACAAACAAAAACAATTACATATATTTATTCATGATAGCTTTTTCTCTTATTTTTAGTAACATAAGAACCTCATTGCAGGGTAAGTCATTTTCTTTTGCGCATTTTATTATCAAATTAAAACAAATTATAACATCATTGATGTTTTTATTGGAGTCATCCAACGTTTTTTCATTTTCTTTAACAAAATTAGTTTCACTTTCTCCTTCATGATTTTCTTCAAGGTTAAGTAGATGGTTCGCTTTGCTTGTTCCACTTGCCCACTCCATAGTTTCAGTATCTGCTAAATTACAAATAACTAATTATTGAATTATACAATCTTGCCAAGAGAATATCATCTTCTTCTGAAAAGTGATCGGAAGGAATGTTTTATTAAATTTCATCACTTGACGAATTATATAAAATGACAAAATAAAATAATTTTGTATAAATAACACTAGAATTTCATATCATGCCTGCACCACTAAATAAATAACATCTTTCAAATTTATATTTTTCAGTGCTAAAACTATTCTTTCTTCTTCATCTAAGGCTGCAAGACATCCAAGTAGATGTTTGCGATAGCGTTGTTTTAGTGATTTTATCACATTTTGATCACGTAGTTTCAATAATAGTTTGTTATTATTATGTGTTATTGTGGGGAAAGAACATAAATTTGAAATTCGGGTTATCAGTAAAATTATTCTCTGATCCATGGCAAGTTGCACTATCTATTGAGAGAAGGGCTTTTACGAGAAGGTTTTTATTTCCAAGTGTCGAGTTACTTGAGTTATGAATATATCATTATACCAGTCATTAAAAAGTGTATAAGTTTGCCAAGCATTTTTAGATGATTTGTAATATGCGGTTTTGATTTCCCTCATATCATCAAATCTAATTTATGCATACCTGTACCATTTACGCATGGCATAATAGAATTTTTTATAATTTTATGTTATGTTGTTGTGAGCAGATGATTTTACTAACTCAAATATTTAGATTTAAAAAAATAATTTGCTTATACAGAACATAAAGAACAGTTGAACTAAAATAAGTTGCTTGTATAGAGGTTGTTTATAAAGAATGTTGTTTATAGAGAGGTTGCTTATATAGAGCGTTCACTGTATTTTTAAGAAAAACAAATACCACCACCAATTTCTACGTATATGCAATAAAGTAAAATAGTATAATTTAAAATTTTGAAAATTTTCATAATTCAAGGTAGACTACCATCTTAATTTGGATTTGTGTGTACTTGCCCATATATCAGCTGGTAAACTTGAAATTGCCTTAAATAGGGTAATGTAAGTTGCCTGCATCTTATAATTCTCTATTTCTTTCCGTCATCCATACCTATATGTCAAAATAACATACAAAAACAATTTCAGCGTACGTAAGATAACTTTGGGGGTGTAAGAAAAATAAAAAAGTTTTACATTATCGTAAGAGAGTTAATTTTGCAGAGTATCCCACTATTTTTTTTATTTTTGATTTTTATTGTACTTATATGGGTTTTCCAAGATATATTTTCGTTAATAAGTATCTCAAGAAAAATAGTTGTTTCTGTTCTTTCGATGTTTAGATTATCTGTATAAAATGAATAAAATAAACTTGTGCCTTCGGCAAATATTATTACATCAAATTTTTCGAGGCTTTTGTTAGGTATAAAGTAGGTTCGATTATATAAAGTAGAAACAGATGGGGTCCAAAAATGGAACCTTGAATACACCGCAATCTACTTTCAGTAGATTTGAATGTTTAAAATTGTCTGAAATAACGCAATGTTGTCTGCTGCAAAAATAGTTTTTAAACCAGTGTGGCCGTGGCGCAGTGGTTAGAGCGCTTGCTTTATAAGCAGGAGATCTAGGTTCGAAACTAGCTTTGGACATATTTCGCATCACGGTAAGGAAGGAGGCGTGAACTTTCTGGTTAAATGCACTTCCGCGGTACTCTGTGACTTTTTTACTGTTATGTTTTTAACCTTTTTTTATCCACCGTTCTAAATATGATGTTATTTAGATTTACAGTGTCAAACGCTTTTGACAGGTCTATAAAGACTCGTAGAACAAATTTTTTTCATCAAAAGAATGACTCATATGATTAACTAAATCTAGAATTAGATAGATTAGATTTTGCTTAATTCTCAACCCATGGGGTGACTTCAGCATTCTTGTCAATGAAGTATGTGTTTCTTTAATTATAAATTTTTTCCTCATAAAAAAATAATTAATAACTACATACTTCAGTTTAAGGTACTTTTCTCATTTCTTTGAAAACGTGGTTGTATATGCAAGGTTTTAGTTTTCAAATGATTGTTTATGATTTGTTCAATAGACGATTTCGGAGTTAGCGTAGCCATCTTGGAAAAATATTCTTGGGGGTGCAAGTTGAACTTTGAACTTTCCGTTTTTATGCAAAATGTCATATAAAAGTATGAAAACTTTCTTAATTTAAGTTCAAAATAACTCATAGATTATTAGTTAATTCTTGGTTTATAATTATAAGGAAAAAATGTTAAATTTGTTGCAAGAGCTTTTGCTGCTGTGAAACTTATTCTTGAAATTATATCTTCACAATTTAAAACCAAAAAAAAAGGTGATATTATACCTTTTTTTATGGTTTTAAATTTTATAATATAAAATAAGTTTGCATTTTTTTATTTAATTACACATATAGTTTATATTGAAAAATAAAGTTTCTATTTTAGTAATTTAAATGGTACAGACTATACCATATGAAAACTTTAAATCAACAATTCCCTTTAGTGCATACATTTTATTACAGTGAGTTGTTTGATCTCATTATAAAAAAATAGTTATTAGTTTAAAACTAGTTAATATATTTTATTGCCTTTTTTTTTTTTTTTTAAGATAAAAACATTTATTAAGTAATATCTAGTATGTAATATAATGCCAAATTTGCAAATGTATAGTTGGTGTCTGTAATAATGACAAATAATACCCGGACATGCACAAGTTACCAAAATGTAAAGAAAGAAGAAATGCATGGATACATCATGGTAGCACTGGTATAAAAGATTTTATTGTCCCTAAAAACTTTTTTGTTTGTTCACATCACTTCCTTGAAAAAAAATCTACAAAAGATAATCCTGATCCAACTTTGTTTTATTTAAAATCTCTATTAATACCATAACAACACCATAAAAAAGAAAAGTACTTTTTCCACAAAACTCAATTATTAATTCTAAAAAGGTTTTAGTTATGAAAGAAACTAATTCAAATTCGATAGATGATTCAACATCAACATCATAATCAGGAGACATAATATTGCAACAGAACTTGACCTTTTTTTAAGAAAAAGGTCAAGTTCTGTTGAATTAACATTCAACAGAACTTGACCTTTTTCTTAATTTCAAAATTTTGTTGCTGCCATCCCAATACGTCATAAGAGAAGCTTTGTTTGAGATAATTAAAGACACCTGAAAATTTTTTGTACTCACCAAACCTGTAAAAAAAATTGCACATCATTTTCACGTGTCAACTGGCAGAACATCATTGGGACAGACACTAGAAATTCACTAGATGATGCTATTTCTCTTTCATCTGCAACAACAAAATTCAACTCAGAATCACCACAGTCAACATTGAATTAGTTTCTTTCATAACTAAAGAATTAATAATTGAGTTTCGTGAAGTTTTACGTACTTTTCTCTTTTTTGGCGTTGCTATGGTGTTAGAAGAGATTTTTAAAAACAAAGTTGGATGAGGATTATCTTTTGTAGATTTTTCTTCAAGGAAGTGATTTAATCAAACAAAAAAGTTTTTAGGAACAACAAAATCTTTTGTACTAGTGCTACCATAATGTATCATGCATTTGTTCTTTCTTTACATGTTGGTAACTTTGCATTACTAAATTTCCTTCAACATTGCTATGTTTTATAATTTTGTCAGGGTATCTTTTGTAATTATTACAGACACCAACTACACATCTGCTATGAATTGGCATTATATTTCATACTAGATATTACTTACTAAATGCTTTTATTTAAAAAAAAGCAATAAAAGTATATTATTAAATTTTCTTCAACATTGCTGTTTTATAATTTCGTCAGGGTATCTTTTGTCATTAATAAAGACACTAACTAAAGATTTGACTTGGCATTATAATACATACAATTTAATTAACTAGTTTTAAACTAATAACTAATATTTTATAATGTTCACTGTAATAAAATGTATGTACTAAAGTGAATTCTTGATTTAAAGTTTTCATACGGTATAGTTTGCACCATTTAAAATACTAAATACAAAATTTAAAACCATAAAAAAGGTGTAATATCACCTTTCCTTTTGTTTTTAAATTGTGAAGATATAGTTTCAAGAATAAGTTCCATAACAGCAAAAGCTCTTGCAACAAGTTTACCATTTTTCGCTAATATTTTTAAACCAAGAATTAACTAATAAACTATGAGTTATTTTGAACTTAAATTATGAAAATTTTCATACTTTTATATGAAAGTTTGCATAAAAACGGAAAGTTCAAAGTTCAACTTGCACCCCCAAGAATATTTTTCCAAGATGGCTACGCTAACTCCGAAATCGTCTATTCAAGGACTTTTACTAATAGTTCAAGTACTAATATAAAGAAACTTTGACTAAAGTTAAAGGTTTTGTGTTGGTGGTTTCAGATACATTGATAGTTGAAATATATGAATATAGTTACCTAGTTTTAGAAACTAGAGCAAATTAGTATTAAAATTAGCATTCTGGAAATAAATTATTTTTAAAGCCTTGTATCAGAGATGGTATAATTTAATAATTGCTCTTTAATCAATAAGTGTTTGTTGATGAGATTATTTACACCCTTAGCATGTATATTTTATGTGAGCCAAAAATAGCATGGTTGATGTTTAAAAGTGCATCAAAGTTAAAATAATATCATAATTTAGCCAGCATATCATTTGATATGTTTCACTACTTATTCTGTACAATTGGATTGTTTAAGGTGGTAGGACTAGAAAAAACCTAATACTCTTAAAAACTATTGTTATTTCCCAAGAACTTTTAAAAAAGTTTGAATTTATGTTAAAAATCATTTGACAATTTTTTTTTATTAATTTGCCTCGCCTACCCATACTTATATAAAAAAATAAACCAAAAAATAAGGAAATTTTAAAACACAATATCACAAAATATAATCAACAAACCACAATGAATTTTTGTAGGTTTGTTCTTCAACAATAGATAATTCATTTGAACTAAAATGACATTGAATCTTAATAGAATAAAAAATATACATAATTTATTATGTATGCGTTAAAAAAAAAATACCAAATTGAGAATAAAAAACAAATAATAAGCAATAAATACATTTAATTATTATAAGATTTTAGTTCAAATGAACTTTATATGTATACTGAAGATACTGTGAAAATTTCAAGTAAATTGAATTTTTCTAACTTAAGATATTTGGTTTTGAAGTTACAAAATCTTGCAAAAAATCAAAGTTCAATAAAACGCAAAATAAAGTTGTAATATGTTTAAAAATATATATACAATATGTTTAAAACCCTCCTGATACATAAAATGATGTTTTATTTTGACTTTGTTTATCAGAGTATCTTTTTTTTATTGCTCTGAGACTTTTTCTTCTATTTTTTACTTTTTCACTTGACTTGATCTCCTTGCTCTTTACACGTGAAACATTTTGTTCATAAGATTTAGAATTTGTAACAACGCCTGATAGTCCAAATGAAAGTAAAACATTTTTAACACCTTCAGTACCATCATTGTAGTGTAAAATTGCTGAATTAATACTCATTTCAAAAGTTTGTTTACAAACAAATATGTTTTTAGGGCAACGAGACCAAACCAATGCATTAAGACTTTCATTTGCATTTTGGGTTTGCCCATGTACACATTTTAACAATAATCCTTCATTTGATAGATCTTTAAACACTGGTTTCAAAAGGTTACTAATCCATAATGGTAAATTAATGTTCTTTATAATTTGAAGTATTATGTAATTTGTCATTTTGATATTGACACCAACTAGTTTCAGTTCTTGGGCAAAAGCAGTGGCGAAACTCTTGATTTGAATATCCAGTACAGTGGAACAAAATAGCCCATATTGCCTTTTTCATGGCATAAATGTTATTTGTATTACTTCTTATAGCTAAACCATAAAAATTTTGCATACTATTAATCACATTTTCTGTGAGTTTATTTTTTCCACTTAGTGGAGTTGGTTTTCCTTTGTAATTTTTGATTAAATTTCGTAACCGTGTACCCATTCTTTTTTGTATATGTGCAACACACTCTAACTTTTCAGGAATTATTTTATAGTCTTTATAGGGATCAGACTTTATTACTTCTTTAAAAGATGAGCTATCTCCATCTCCAAGATAATGAGTATAAATAATATTGTTATTTTTAATTGAACGTGCAAATATTTTTACAGCACCAGCTGCTTCCATTGACCCAGAAGATTGTTTATGATTTATATGACAGGCATGTTGAGCTTTCCAAGCATTGTATCGTGGTGAAGCTTTTTTATTTTTCCATATTCTACAGCCCATGCAAAATTTTGACATTGCTTCATAATCAACGCACTTATCACCCACAATTGCACTTACAAATCCATTAAGGGAGGTATGGCCGCGTTGTTGCCATGCACCATCAATCTTAACATGCTTCATTATTGGTTTATTATCATCAGTATAGTTATCTTTCATTTCATTTATGGCACGTTTCATACTTTCTTTAGCAGTTTTATCATAAGCTTTTGATATTTCTATATTTAGTTTTCTAAATGGAGTAGCTGTCAAACAGTGTAAATTCATACAGCGAATAAAATTTTTCATAGATTGATACCCTTTACCTATTTCTCTAAATCCAATTATCATTCTTGTGTTTGCTTCAAATGTTTTCCTACCCTGGGCTGTATTTCCATTAAATTTACTAATCTGCTCAGAAGAATACAAAACCTTTTTCCATTCACATAAACTACACTTGATTTCAAGGTGATGGGCAAAACCCATGCGCTTAGAAAGATTATCAACAATGGTAACAAGGCTGTAACAATCTGGGCATTTAACATCTTCCACGATATCACTTAAAATTGAAAAATTGATAAGTATAAAATAATCTTTATTCACTTTGTCATTTACAACTTGATTTCTATTTATCAGTGGCAGTAATTTTCTTGCACTTGCACAACTTGAAGCTGGAACAATATTCAGATTGCTTTTCTGTTGTCTTTCTGCTGCAATTGTATAACGATTTCAATGAAAAAATCTTTTCTTTTTTCGTCCAAAGTTTTGCTTATTAGATACTTTAATGTTATTTCTTGAAGTACTCATTATTTATAATACTTGAGGTGAAATCTGAAAAGGTTTATAACATCAAAATTAAACAGCATGCACTAAAGTTGCTTCAAAAAACTGCCAAAATTTACAATGTTCCTTAAGTTAATGACCTTTAACAATTGCACGTTTATCAGTGTATGATATAAATCTTGTTGTTCTTTATGGAAAGGTATCAAGGTAAAAAAAACTGTTTACCGTTGCTAAGGGCGTAACTACGGACTAGTCGTTGTATGTAGTTACATAAAAGCTTTAAAAACTAAATAAGAAATAATTTTTTTAAAAAAATTTTTTCAATACATGAAAGCTAAGTAATTTTCCTTCGAAAATAAAAAATAAAAAAAAAAACGATTTTTTAAAAATTTTTACATATTTTTTCTAGCTCTACCACCTTAAATTGCTCTACCACTTTAAATTGAAAGTTTAGAATCTATTTCGATACCGAGACAAAAATTTAGTAAAGTTATTAGGAACCCCATTTAATCTTTTTTGTGTCATTTGTTTTAAAAATATCGAGTTCAGCTTTATTAGAATTAAGGGAGTGAGAGTTTATTGTAACAAATCCACTGAATTAAATTGGAAAAATCATTGTTAATGTATTTGTTAACTTTTTTTGGGATTTATTAATTAGCATTAGATTAGTATCATCAGCAAAGTGGTAAAGGTAGCAAGCTTAATAAATATATTAGGTTATTAATAATAAGAAAAGCAGCGGTTCCAATACTGAACCCTGATGTTTAATACCATTAGAACAATTTGCAAGTGTAGATTTTGAGTCATTGTTTGTAAATAATCACGAATGGAAAAAAATTGTGTTCTGTTGTGTAAATACGTAGTAAACCATTTGAGGTGCTTGTTTTCTTATTAAATATTTAGGAAAATTAAAAATATTTGGGACCCTTTTTTGTAAGAATTATTTCTAATAGTAAAAAGAAGTTTACATCTGAGCCAGCCGAATAGATGAGAGGTGGTGCGAGGCTGGTCAACAGAATTTTTTTTTTACTCCTAAAGTCTTAGCCTAAAAGGTCTTTTACAAGAGAGTAGCTGGATACAATAATTATGTGCTCAAGATGAGTGTTTTTATTGAGGCAGCCTTTACGTAACCAAGAGCCCCTAAGGTAAGGGTATTTTAAGTCAGAGCTAACTTTTTATAGAATTTACTTAGAATAGCAAATCCTACATAGCAGCAGAACATGGGGCAGGGAGGGTGTCTACCAATGTTTTAGAATGATTTTTCCTGATTTAATTTAAAGTTACAAACTTTCAACTTAAGAAAATATATACAGGTTCTTTTTTGAAAAAAACGCTTTTCATTTGTAAATACATAAACATTTTACAAACAATATATACATATTTATTTAAAGTACTAAAAGAATCTGCCAAATAAAAATTTACATTATGTGTATGTTATACAACTGACATAAGTTGGCTCCACAGCCATTTTACCTGATTTTTACAAAATTCAACTGAATTCCTCTGATTTTTTGACATCTGAATTCCCTGATCTGGCAAGTTATACTGGATTACATATTATCAGTAATCACTCTACGTTGATCATGAACCTGACCATCTATAAAAGCAGTTTGAATTATTATATCATTCGAGATCCGTATTTCGTCGACTCAACGAATTATATCAAAACGATTTTTCGATTCTTCTTTTAAGGTAAGTATTGTCAAATAATTAGTCTAATCTTAACAATTGAAAAATAATATCGATTAATTTCAGAGTATTGTTCCAACCGACGAAAGCAGGGCAAGCATTTTATGGTCAAAATGTAGGATAAAAAAGTTTAGAGTAAAAAGTTAAGGGATATGAAAGTTAAGAAAAGTAACAAAACCAAAGAAAAATATAAGAAGCAGAATGTTTTCAATTTCAAATAAAAATTTGATAAAAAGCCACAAAAACTACAAGCCTTCGAAATTTTGTGATCATTTATTTAATTATTTTTCTGTTTTTAATTAATAAATCTTTACTTGTAAGATAAAGAGTTAGATAAAGTGCGAAACCGAGACTAGCTTTTATAAGAATTAAAACTTTTCGTCATTTCTATAGTCTTATATCTAAATCGAGACTAACTTTTACACAAATTAAAATTTTTGCTCATAACTATAGACATATAACTATTAGTAAGTGTTAAACTAGCGATTAATGAAAAGGTCTCTTCCTTGTTTGTTTTTAGTTGACCTTTTTAAAAACAACATTCCAAAACACTGGATTTAAGTAACTTTAGTTTTAACTAAACTTTAGGTCATTCTATGCATTAGCTCGACTCTAAACATATCGGAACACCGGGCATTAGCTTGATTTTTAACATACCGCATGCTAAAAATAATATTTTCTGATAAACAACAGAGAAAATACACTAGAATTTGGTGTCATTAAAAAAACACTGAACTTAGTATAAAATGTAGAACATTGAAAGATAGAAGTATTTTGTCAAAATTTTTGATTTATTTCTTTATAATAATTTAAAAGAAAATAAACAACATACATCAGTATTCATATATAGTCGCTAAAACCTTTTTTTAGGAAAACAAAATTCTTCAAGTGTACAATATATCTCTAGTAGATAAAAATCCTGTTCATCAGGTTTATGAAAAGGTTACCAGCTACAAGGCTTTTATCTAAAATTTAACAGTTAGTTTCCATTTTTATCATTTTAAAGTTTCCGTCAATCTTATATCGATTATATCTTAATATCGATTGGCCGCCTTCAACCGTAATAATAATTGGTCGCCTTCAACTATAATAATGATTGGTCAATATCGGACTTACTGATCAATTGAATACATAAACCATTTTAATTTATTGTTAATATTCAGCAATAGTTCTACGGAAAAACTTTTACATTCGAGTTTCAGGTTTTAAAGATGGAGGTTTGAAAGCCTTCATAACTTTTTTCTTTTTCGCTTTTTTAGCTGCATTTTTTTGAAAAGATCTCCAATCTTCAACACGATTAGTTCGAGTATCCTGAAAAAAAAAAAGACAGGTTAAGTGCATACTACTGCGTTCATTAAAAAAATATAAACAATTGGCTGAAAAATTGATTTTATAAACTAATGTATTAATATAGGTTTTGATGGTTTCTATAGTTACTAAACTTTTATTTAACGATTCAAATATTTTACATGGGAATGCTAACTATTAAAACTGTTGTCTAAAGATATATGGTCTTCTTATTTTATTTGTTAAAAACAAAATAAGAAGTTCTTGTAGGAAGCAGAAGAAATAATACCCAGCTGTTAATAATACCCAGCTGTTATTTATAAATTCAATAAGTTTTCTAAAATTTACATTTGTTGAGCTATTATAAATATGAATAGTTTAGCTATTATAAATATGAATTTTTTTGAAAACACATCAATAAATAGCAGAGCTGGAAAAAATCAAATTTTTATTATTTCAGATGTGGGTTTTTGGGTTTTATTTTTAAATGCTAGATATCATTATCAAAAATCAAATATTAATGCATGACAATCATAATATGGAGATTTCCAGAAAATTCAATGAGTAACGAAATTGTTTAAGATATTAAAATTATAGCAAAAAATGAAAGTCATAATAATAATAGTTTTCACAACTTAAATTGTAAAAACAAAAAACCCAAAAAACCCAGAAATTCTATTTCATTGGGTTTTTTAAAAAAACCCAAAAAACCTACTTTGTCCAGCCCTGATTAATAGTGGTTGAAAAACTAGGACACTTTATTATCATGATTCTATCATGTTTAAAACATTAAATATTTTAAGTTTAGATATTTAAAACTTAATTTTTTCTTTTTGCAGGTTTCAGATCATATATTATTTTACATACAAATTGATACAAAAATTAGTGTATATACTTTTTTGATAGAAATTTGAACCCTGTAAATTCTGAAAATTTGAACATATGCTTTAAGTAACAGTAATAAATCAACTTTAAATAAAAACAGAATATGAATTAATATGATTTTACAATATGATTTTAAAGACAGAATATGCAATATGATTTTTAAGACAGTATCAACTGGAAAATTGACTTACAAATTTACTTGAAAAATTTATATATAATTTATTTTATATAAATTTTTATACATAAGTAGATACTGCTTTTATTCTAATTCTTAATTTATTTACATAATAAAGTCCCTGTTTGTCCCTATTTTAGTATGAAACTTTTTATATTTAAAATTTTAAATTGTGCTTAAAGTACAAAAGTAAAAAAAAAAATTTAAGACAAAAGCTGTCTAAAAGAAACTGAACTTCAGGAACTTCTGAGGTAAAAGCCTCATAGATAAACTTTATAAATAGCAACATGGATAGAAAATTAGAAGACAAAATGCTAACTGAAAATTGGTTAACTAAATTTTAAGAACAAAGATAAAATTAATAAATGTATTGATAAATGTTAAATATTTATCAAGAATACTTATTATCTGACATGTAAAATAAAGTGAATGGTAAAAATAGTAAGTCCACCATAAATAATCAAAATAGCACTAACATCCCAATTTTTTTCAAATTCTTTCTGTTTTTTTGCTTTTTCTTCTTCTTCCAATTCATTTTCTCTTTCTCTTTTTCTTAAAAAAAAAATATCACCATCATCATAATGATGATGATGATCATTATGATGATGATTATCATATTATTATTATTATTATTATTATTATTATTATTATTATTATTATTACTATTATTATAACTAGCAGCAGCAGCAGCAGTAGTAGTAGTAGTAGTAGTAGTAGTAGTAGTAGTAGTAGTAGTAGTAGTAGTAGTAGTAGTAGTAGTAGTAGTAGTAGCATTTACTTACTTTTCTTGTTGATTTCTATCTACAAGTTCCTGCTTTTTTATATCACTATCTGCAAACAATTTAGCAGTCACTGCCCTTTTCAATCTAAAGTACTAAATAAAAATATTGATTTAAATACAGTTAACAAAATATAAAATAAAATATTGCTACTACAAAAGTTCGCTTTATATTTATACTCATATTGATGATGTGCCGGATACTTTAGGTGTGCGATTTTTTAGGTGTGCTGGTTTACCTTGCAATTAATGGAGGTGACTGGTAATCTTGGAAGCGCTTGGTAATTTTTGAAGGTGCCTGGTAAACCAGAAAAACAGAAAAAGGTATTGGTTACCTGGTAACCCCTGCAGTGTACCAGGTACCCAGCAAACATACAGGGTACCCATCATCTTCCAAGATTGCAGAGCGTTGGCAAAATTTCTAGCTCTTTCAGAAGTAGCCAGGCATCTCAAAAAAATAGCAAGCCACTCCAAAAGTTACCAATTACCTAGCACAAATATAAATATCGCCAGGTAAATGGCACATCTTTAATTAATATATTATTATTTAGTATGGGTGATATGTCCTTACTGTTTTTCTTCATTAGGTATAATTTCCTTAAACAAATTTAAAATATTGTTTATCTTATATAATATGACAGTTAATAAAGTAAATCTTTAATTTTTGAAAAAAAATCTAGAAATTTGATTGAATTTTCCTACTTTGAATTTTTATTCAACTAAAAGAGTTTGCCATTTTGCTGTATAAGCGAAAGCTGTAAAAAACCTAAATATGTTATACCATTATTATATATAACATAACTACATGTAATATATACTATATATAATATAAATATAATAATATATATTATATATAATATAAATATTAAAAAAAGACAAACATAAACCTAGGACAAGTTTCTTTTAAAGACCTAAAGGAAACAACTTTGTTGTTGTTGGCACACTTGAGGATAAATGTAGCAGAGTATTCCTTCAAAAATTATCTTTAGAAGCTATAATAGAAATCTCAAATACTCTACATACTCTATACTTACTGAATACATACTGCCCAAGTAAAAAAAAAATAACGATACTTTGTAAAAACATGCAACAAAACCTAGTGAAGACAATGTTAGAACCTAATAGATCAACTTAAATTGAGGAGCTGCATATTGCATTGTCAGATTTTTATGATCTTTAAATATTCATCTGATTCATTCATTTCAGATAATGAATCGGTCGCAAGTTGTTACTTATGATTTAATTCCTGATATAACTAAAGAAGTTTGAATCTTTATTGGACTGTTAGTAAAAGTTCAATTAATGGCAGACACTCATCAATTAAACTTTTCATGTTTCTTCAATATATTCTATAGCATTTGAAAAATATTAAATGAAATTTGAACTAAAATGTATTAATTCTAAGCATTTGATCTAAATATGGTTTAAGCAGCCATAGCGGCATGTATGGTTTTAAGGGGAAAGTACTCATGAGAGTAGAGGAAAAAGAACTTTAGGTTTTATTGATATTAATTACAACAAGTTTGTTGCAGATAGATGCTAGAATAATCACATAAAAGAATTTAAAAACTGTATTTCTCCTTAAACAGTGATGAAATCTCAATAAACTTTTAGAAATTTTAGTGGAACATCTTATCCCTCAACCAGAGTTACACATTTTTGTTGGTACTAATTCTATGCTTGTAAAAATATTACTTTGTGGCCAGATGGCTCAAGTCAAACTATATTATGTTTAGAGGTTGGCATTTTTTTGATTTGAATTTGAATTTAGAGACTTTTAGATAAATATTCTAAAGGTTAACCTTTTAAGTGAAGCCTCTATACTATAAAACATGATATTTCCGATACCTGTAGTTAATTTGACTTGAAAAATTTTCAATTATCAAAAAAAAAAAAAAAAAAAAAAGGTTTTAGGTTGGTGATTAAAAAGTCTAAATAAGTTTTGTTGCTGAATATAAACTTAATTTTTTTTTTTAATTTGCAGCCTTGTCTTCAAGAAAAGTTTAACTGACAGTTAAATATTAGTTTTGCACACCAAACTGGCAGGAGAAAGTGCACATCACTTTTAAGTATACAAGCAATACAAGTATTGTTCTGGACATAATAATTTTACGAGCCAGCTTGAAAAAAAGTGTGATTGAGTTTAGTATAATAAGTTTAAAGTAATCATTTACTTTTTTTTTTTATTTTTATAAATTTACTGTTGTAATTGTTAAATTTATTGCTATTTTAAAAGTATTACTTCAAAATTCTATAATTTTTTTTTTAATGTTAAATTTTTTGGATAAATGTGTTAAAACATTCATTAAACAATCCGCCTTAATGACCAAGGAAGTTAGCTGGCAGTGTTCTGAAGTGAAATGCTGTGGTTCTAATCCTTGTACTTCCACATTTTTTTAAAAATCTTTTTCAATTTTTCAAAATACAAAGAAAAACATTTTTGGAGTTCTATAAATATTTTTAATTTTATAAAGTTTAAATTTTACCAAACCCAATAAAAATAATTGAACAAAAAAAAAAAAAAAAAAAAAAAAAAAAAAAAAAATTAGAGTGAACTAAAATTTACATAGGTGTTACTCAGGAGAATACAATAAAAAAATAAAACTAAAAAAAGAAAAAAAAGAAATGAAAATATAAAAATAAAATCATTTTTTAATATTTAAAAACTCTACCTCTTCTGGTTTATCGTCTTCAGGGATTGTAGCAAGCGGTGAAATCTTTTTGGCTTCTCTACGCTTATCAGCTAACTAATTTATAAATATATATACATACATATATACACATAGAAACTAATACAGATTCAGGTTGACAGAATACTAATACTTTCTGTTCACTTTAATTTTCAAAATACTATTTTTAATACAGATACTTTGCAGACAGTAATAAAATTAGTAATAAACAAAACACATTTTTTATATACTAAAGCATTCACAGGTAACTACTTTAGTTTGACATCATCATCACAAGACACCAATTACAAAAACAATTGTTCAAGAATATTTCTTTGTCCATGAAAGTCCAAGTCAACAAATAGATTCAAATTTGGAAAAAAAAAATTACCATTTATTGAATTTTCCCCACCTATGCTTGAAATGAGCTAAATTAAAAAGATGCATCTGTAAACCCAATATTCAAATCTGGAAGCTGAAAATGTAATTTCATCTGGTTCCATTTCTAATTCTTGACCCTTTTCTCTGGCTGAAATTTAAACAGATACCAATCCATTTTCTTTATATTTTTCATAACTCTAATGTACTTTTTAGAATTGTAATTTGAGACTGAGACATTCACAAGGCACATAAAATGATGTTGGATCGAGTTTAAGTATACATTTATGTGCACCACAATTGAGTCTTTCATATTTACTCCACTATCATAATCCTCTGCAGTTCTGTAAATTTAAATTCAGACTTTTTTAAGCATGTTTGTGTGAGACCTAAACCAATGCTGTCATTGACAAGTAGGAATCCCCTAAAATAATGATTTCTATTGTGTACTCCCCTAAATTGAGGAATCCCATAAAATAATGATTTCTATTGTGTACTCCCCTAAATTGAGGAATCCCCTAAAATAATGATTTCTATTGTGTACTCCCCTAAATTGAGGAATCCCATAAAATAATGATTTCTATTGTGTACTCCCCTAAATTGAGGAATCCCCTAAAATAATGATTTCTATTGTGTACTCCCCTAAATTGAGGAATCCCCTAAAATAATGATTTCTATTGAGTACTCCCCTAAATTGAGGAATCCCCTAAAATAATGATTTCTATTGAGTACTCCCCTAAATTGAGGAATCCCCTAAAATAATGATTTCTATTGTGTACTCCCCTAAATTGAGGAATCCCCTAAAATAATGATTTCTATTGTGTAAATTGCATACTCTCAAGACCATAATCATTTACTCTCTGGTATTTTGAACATTATTTACAATTTAAATTTTTGGCAAAACATCACTGATTATATTAATTACCTCATTGAATTGTTTTGCTCACGTAATGATCATGAATTTTCTTTTTTTTTTTTAATATCCTAAATGATAATCTAGGCAAGAATTTATAATTGCATAAGCTTTCCTAACAACTTGTTAAATCCCAAAATATTTTCATTGTTTAATTGAAACAATTGATCCACAGTGCCAAAAAGTGCTAAATTCTGTTCTCCAAGAAAATGTAAAACTGAAGTGATTTTTTTTTTTTAACATTGTTCTAGTGTTTAGTTTCTTTTGCACTAGTTTTTGTTTCCTTTTGTATTACGTTCTTCAAATTAATTTTCCGGCTCAATATTTTGCAAATGCCAATAGGAAGAAATTGCTTCATGGACCAGCTAAAACACTAGACATGTTTTCCTAAAATTATTTCCTACAATTGCAAATTTGATTTTTAGATGTGAGAATAATTGGCAGCAAAAACTAAACACAGTATTTTCATGTTCTAAATAAATTAGGCAATGACAGTCTCAACATTTTATCCATTTATTTAACCAAAAATTGAAAATTAAAATTTTTTCTATAATTTAAAAAAAATCAGGTTAGGTGTCACTCATATAGTTAAAAACTAGTCATTGGAGTGACACCTAAATAAAATAAACAAACAAAAAATTCAACAGAAATATTAATAAATAAAGCAAGGTAAACTAAATTAAAAAAAAAAAAAAAGATTAAACTATAATAAATTAAATATGAAAACACTCAATTAATAATAACAACAATAAAAATAAATTGCACACACAAAAACTACAAAACAAAAACAAAAATTACATAGAAAAAAGACAAACACAAAAACTTCTACAAAATAAAATAAACTATATTTGTTATTCTTGGTGGAAACATACAATAAAAATCTATACACTGTATATATACAGTGTATAGATGCATTTAAACTAATATTGCATTGTCAATTTTCAATGTAAACATTGTTAGAATCCAAATGCTTACTTTGAAATGTAAACAATAAATGTTACTTTGAAATGTAAACAATAAAATTACATAATAAAAAAATGCATAATACAGAACAGAAATTTATATAGAAACTAATTTTAAAGTTATTGTTAGTTAATTAATTTTTTTTAAAACAATTAATTTTTAAATAAAAACAAAAAACAAAAAACAAAATATACAAGATATACAGATTAATATGCATTATTTAAATTTCTTTTTTTGATTTACACATTATTTTACGCTTTCCCAATTTGATCACAAATAAATAGGTGATTTATGCCTTCTAAAAAAATGCTTAATATTCATATTTGTTTAAAGATACCCAACTGTTATATATATTTAAAAATATTTAATTTTTATTTATAAAAATAACATATTATTTATATGAGTATCTTTAATGACAATTACAATAACATTGTTTTCCTTGGCTGCAGAGGAAAATATTCTGACAACATATTAGGAATCAAAACAGACTATAAATTCTAATTATAATGCAAAAATAAATAATTTTGTATACAAAAAACAACCCAATAAAAACAAACATATTTGCTGAATTCTATACTATTTACATCAATGTTGCTTTTTGTAGAAAAAATAATATTCAATCTCTCCAGTATATCTGACAAACTGGCTGGATATGGAAATACATATCTAACATATCCAGTATACGACTGGTTATGTAAAGATTCATAAGCAATACACCTTTAACAACTCTTTACATAATTCTAACAGTTTTTTAGAATTCAATTTAGATGAGAAAATGGTATTTATTTTGAAACTTTATCTTTTTAGTTTACTAGCACTTTTGCTAAACAAGCGCATACTTTAAACGTTTTATTGTATCATACGAAATAAAAGAAGTGCATACTTTAAACATTTTATTGGGTTTATCATACGAAATACAAAAAAGAGTTGACTTCTTCCAATGTTAAAACAGAAACACTTTTTTATTAATTATTGTTTATTTGGTTTTTGATGAGTCATTAATTCAAAAGATCTATTACAGCATAAATTAAAATACTTAAAGCATATTGTTTTGTTATACAAATGGAAAAAATATTGACATATAATAATATACATATTTATATGATGTAATAATGATAATAAATAATTAAAATAGAATAAAAAGAACTTATTTGCTGTATGAAAAATTAATCTAAAACTTTCTAACCATTCTTTGAAAACTAGCTTCAGCTTCTTCAAGTAACAACTTTATTTTTTTAACTTTATCAGTATCTTGTAAAGTCTGATTAGCTGTGCTGACAGCTAAATTTTAATCAAATAAATTAAATATAGCACATTTGAGCAAAGAAATAACAAAACATAAAATAAAATGTTTCTTTTGATTCCTGTTATTTAAAAAATTACCATCAAATGCCTTTTGTGCTCTCTCTTTGTCATTAGGATTTTTATCTGGATGTACAAGAATCGAAAGCTATGGAAAAAGATTGATTTTTATTAAAAAAAATCATTATAAATGTTTTTAATAGTAATATACACAATTGAGCAAATACAATAGTCTAAAATCTTGAAAGTGAAAAAAAAAAAAAATTCATTAAAAAAGAAAAAAATTTCTCTCCTGCATGTTCTACCTATTCAGAGGTTAATGCTTGTACTTTTTATTTTTCCTAAAAGTTGCTTATAGGGATTATTTTTTTGCAAATGTCACTGTTAATTTTTTTAATATATACATACATACACTTACCTACATATTATATTTAAATATATTTTAAACATTATTTTTGTTGATATTTTGTTTTTATTGATTGACCAAGTTCATTTTAAAAAGTGGAAATATTTTTGGTTGTTTTTACAGTTACAACAAAAAATAAGTTTATACTTTATATTCTGATTAAAATACAGTTTTTTCATTATATTCTTTTTTTTAGTTTTGTCAACTGGTAGGGTTTTAATTTATATTATAATTAAAATACAAAAGTAAACAGCAGTACATTTTATTATATTCTTCTTTTTCATATGTTTAGCTTTCACTTTGAAAGATTAAGAAATTTTATTATTGCTCTCAGCACATAACACCCATCAATCATATATTTGGAAATTAAAGGACCTCAAAATGACTAAAAACAGCTTATTTTAAGCGTATTAAGAGCACTAACATAAAAAATTTTAATTATTTTTTTTTTTAGGACATAAAGAAATGAACTTTTGATTAAAATGGTATGGTCCCCCCCCCCTCTTCTAAAAATAATATTATTTACATTATACTATTTTTAGGGCGAATCATACATAAATTGGTTAAAATTTAATTATTATGCGGTGCACCTTTTTTTATTTAGATTCATAGTAAGGTTTACAAATTTATAAATTCAGAATCAAATAAAAATTACTTATTATGTTTATTTTATATTACTAATATTTTAGAATGAACTAACATGCTTTTATGTTAGAACTACAATTCTAATTATCAAAAACAGTTTTAAATAACAGATTGTTAACCACCATGTAGTAATAAATCAATAAATTAAAGATTTGTCTAGCAAAGCCATTAATTAAAACAACTTGATTTTATGTTTTAAAAGAACTTTAATTTTATGTTTGGCTTCAAAATTGGCTGTAATAAACTAACTTTAAAAGCTTTGTAATAGAAATAGTTGACAGTTTTTTTGGGGCGTTGAATTTTATTAAATTTTTTTTCTTTCTGCAAAATTCACGTAATATTTATGTCTGCCATCATTGATAATTTAATTTTTTTAAAGAAATTTTAAACCTCCAAGACATGTGGTGTTCATATTAAAGAGAATGATAAATAAAAAATGTTTGGGCTAATTTTTTTTGATTAAAACAAAAAAAAAATAATTTTTAATTTTAGTCGAAGCTCCCTTTCTCCGTTTTATTGTAGGCCAACAAGTCAGCAATACATTGCAATCAAATACGCAATACAGACTTGATAATTTATTCAACCGCGTTTCATTTCTAAAAGTTTTGATACATGACGTCATTGATTTTTGTTTATGTAAAAATTAGTTTAACTTGGTGTGCATTTATTATTACTTTTCTTATCAAAAAAATTTAGCCCAAACATTTTTTTTTTATCATTCTCTTTAATATGAACACATCATGTCTCAGAGGTTCGGGATCCCTTAAAGATATATAATGTCTATCTATTTATCTTTCAAAAAATATATAGTTTTGAGGTGCAAATATAATGCCTTCTATACTATAAAACGTTTTTTTTAAATTTATCTTATATTTAGTGAGTTTTTTTGGCGAATTCCTAAAAAATATGTTCCCGGTTAATTTGTTGATAATTGTTTATATCTTAAAGATTTTTAAGTGTTTAAGCACTCTATTTGTATCTGTTTTTCCTTATAGAATGCACCTCTGGTGGTTTAAAATCTTGGTTAATATTTTTTTAACTCTTGCAATTTAGTCAAGCTTTTTTTTTAATTTGCAAAGTCTTGTGACCTTTATGTCCCCCATTATTGGTATTTCATTTTCTTTTTAAATAAGAGACACAATCTGCATTTATTTATCTTTTAGAAAATATATAGTTATGGGGTGTAAAAAAGAAGCCTTCTATCCCTAATATATCATTTTCAGTATAGTATGTTTATTTTTCCTATTTACAAATATTATATATAGGTGCAAAAAAGGTAGAAGTTTCAACTTCCTTTTTTAAGTGTAACATATTATGTGACTATATTGTGTTTTTTATTTCTTTGTTAATGAGGAAAGTCTGTCTGGCAGTTTTTTTCCTGCTAAGACTGGCGGAGCTCTTGTGGAGCTCCTGAAAGCAAAACAAACTTTGTCCATAGAAAGTAGTCTGTTTCATTTTTCTTCTGTTGTAGTAATTATCAACATTATTTTGCATCATATCGACAAGCCTCTTTTCGAATTTTTTTCACATATTTCTCAAAAACTTTAAATATTTAGTATACCAGTACTCAGAGGTGCCTTCACGCCTTAAAAGCTAGTTTTTTTAATCAATTTTTCAGTTAAACCGTGAAAGTTAAACATAAGGGAAGAAATTTTTTTTTTTTTTTTTTTACCTATTTATAAATATCTAACTTCACCATGTTTTCATTTTAAAAATAGTCAGCCAGATTTACTGCAATCTATATTTCTTAGTTTAACAGCAGTTTCATTCAGAATGGCACTTGTCACTTCTGCTTAACATTTGGTGAAACATCACTTATTGTAGCCATAATAGCAATGTTCCTAGGATACACATCTATTGGAATTTCTGCTGCTACTTTACAGTTAAATTGTGGTGCATATTTTTTGTAATAGCCAAAATTGAATTAAAAAATTAATTTAAAAAATTTGTATCAGAACTGAGTTCATTTTTATAATCTCCATTGATTGTATTTTCCTTGTTTTTTTTTTCCTGTTAATCTTTGCTGTCTGCAAGCATAAAAAATATTTAACTTTAAGTGAAATAATTAATTATAAAAGTATCTTCTAAAATTTTTAAATGCAAAGTTGAACCTTTCTACTAAACTCTAATATCCCCTGCCCTTAAAAAAATGAAAACTTTCTTACTCCAACCAAGTCTTCCAAAAAATCAAATACTCAAACTTATCTATGGCGGATCTTTTATTATGCCTTAATTTTTTATATCTTATATGTTTTTCAAATCTGGTATGCTCAAAAGTCTGTTTTTATAGCTTTTTCTGGTTTGCTGAATATTAGCAGAGCTTCTTTTTACATTATTCTTCAGACCAGAATACTGTTTGTCTAACTTTGCGAGAACATTTTTTAGTTTAGTATCACTAATCTTTATCTAGGGTTTCTTAACCTTCTTCAAAGTATATTTATATTTTAGTTACAACTAAATTAATATCTAAGTATAGTTACAGTTTAGTTACAACTAAATTAATATCTAAGTATACTTACAGTTTAGTTATAACTAAATTAATTTTTTTGATAGTTTTAGGTAATTTAGATTGCAGGTAAGCTTGATGAAGTAAAATATCTGTTACAAGTTGAATCTCTAAATACAAGTTTTTTTATTGAGATCAACTATCTTGATTTGATGAACAATTTCTTTTTTTTATTAGATCCCAGGTTATTTTTTTATATTTTAATTAGTTTAAATAACATGTTATATCTTAATCATAGAGTATATTCATATGGTCTTTTATAAAAATTGATACTTTTTATTCAAAATAGTTATTAAAACAAGTAATTTTATTCTGACTTGAAATACATACACCTCTAAAAATTAGTATAAAATTTAAATACAAATATTTTTATTTAATTTTTGTAAAGATTTTAAAAGCGATGCCATGCCGCGTTTATATTTCAGTTGATTTTAAAATGTAAATAATATTATTTTTAGGGGAGAAAAAAAAAACTATACCTTTTTAATCAAAAACTCAGATATTTATGTGCTAGAAAAAAATTTATTAAAAATATTTATGTAAGTCTTGCTCTCAAGACGCTTTTAAAAAAGCTGTTTTTAGTTTAAATTTTTTGGGTGTTAGTTTAAACATATTTGTCTCAAATCTACATAGTTTGGCTTTATTAAATTTCATAATTTTTTTTTCTTCTGTCAATTCTTTTTCAAATCATAAAATTTACTGTTTTGAAAGTTTCCTGTCAACTGTATTTGGCTCATTTACTATCAACTTTACTTTCTAGTAAACATAATTAAATAATAGCTCCATCAATAGAACAAACAGAGGCACCACTGATGCACAACATAGCATTTTTAAAAAATCTAAAATTTTTAAGCTATTGACAGAACCTCTTTAAAAACTTTCACCAAAGATACTGTTCTTGAACAGTGAGGATCCTGCTCCTAAACAGAGTTTTAAAGTAGCATCTTTAATAGGAGATAAAATAATGAGTTGGGTAGCTACAGAGGGGGCACAAGCAAAAGCCTGCGAGCAGAGTAAAGAAAATCTAACATTTATCTATTTAAGCAGTAAACAATGCAACATTGGTTCATACCTACGCCAGTCTTTTAAATAAAGGGGTCTGAGGCTGGGTAACAACAATTTCTTTAACTTTTAAATCTTTGTTTAGGAAATCTTCTATGAGATAGTAATGGATACAGTTTACATCTATAAAAAGACGAGTACCTTTAATGTAAGCCGTATCGCAGGAGAGTAATTTAAGAAAGAGTAAGCCTCTCCTAAACTTTGCTGAAAAAGGAATTCACAAGGCAGCAGGACTATTTTTTAATCTATACCCAAACTCTAACTTTTTAAATAAACATGTACCATACCTTTTTATAGGCTTTCTTTATTTCATCTGGGGATGCAGTAGGAGGAATATTAAGTACCTATAAAACAGTAAATGAGAAATAAAGTTAAAGCTTTATTTTATTTATCATAGTTTGATAAACTACTTTTTATATATAACAGTACCTCATAAGGATTCAAATTCAAATACTTTGACCCTGGTTTAACAAGTCTTTCAATCTGAACATCACTTGTCAATGTTTCATCTCTTTTTTGAATTGCTTTTACCTAAAATAAAAAAAAATTGGAGGAAAACTTTAAGAAATACATACACACAAACACACACAGATATATATATATATATATATATATATATATATATATATATATATATATATATATATATATATATATATATATATATATATATATATATATATATATATGTATTACTGCAAAACGAGTTCAGTTAACTCAATTAAAATTAAAATTAACTCAATTAAAAAATTATGTAGAAATGCCACTATGGAATGTATATTTCCATTCAATTTTTTGTTAAATATTAAATAATTAAATTAAGTTTTACAGTTAAAAAAAATGTTTGATATAAACTAATTTCTTTCTTTTCTTGAATTTTGTATGAATGAATTTAAAAATTTTATTTTGTTTTTAAGAATTATTTCTTAAATTTCTAATTGTGGCTTTGCAACTAAAAATAATTTTTTATTTTAAAAAAGTCAGTGAGTAATAAATAAAAAGATTCATTTATTTACTTTATTTATTTTTATTTATTATAATTTATTTACTATTTTTATTTATTAGAATTTATTTTATTTATTACAATTTATTTAAAAGATTAATTTATTTACTTTATTTAATTTTATTTATTATAATTTATTCATTATAATTTATTTACTTTATTTATTTTTATTTATTTTAATATTACTTAATTTATTTACTTTACTTATTAAAAGTTAATTACTTTATTGGCGATTTTGTTGTGAAAGCAAAGATTATTTTAAGTTCACCTGCTTTATAAAAAAAAGGAATTTTTTGTGCAAATTTTTGATGCAAAATTTTGATGAAACAAGTTTACGAGAAATTTAATTTTAAGTAAAAAAAAAAAAAAGTTTAGGAAGGAAAACTGAAAAAACAATTGTGATAAACATGAGCTGAGATGATATTATATGAATCGCTAACTTGAAAAAGGGGACATGTTATATGAATTTTTGCAAGACATGTCCCCTTTTTCAAGTTGGCGATTTATATATAATATAGCAATAACTACAAAATATATATACAGGCTTTCACAGGAAGGCGTGCGACTTCACGTCTTTATATGACCACGCAAAAAATAATATGTTTTAATGATTTGACCACAGCTTTTGACATAATTTAAAAATTTAAAAACGCGTTACAAAAACTTACCTAAACTTATCTAAAAAAAAATTGTAAACAGAAAAAAATCTTAACGAAAGAGAAAATAAATAAAAAAATACTTAGTTAAAGCAAAAACACAAAAAAATAAATATATAACACAACTAAAACTAAACTCATCAAACTAAAATGATTAGTCTATTTAATTTACGCATTAAAAAACCATTTCAGTCTTTGTTTCAACATTTGTATATATTTTTTATTTATTTAATATGTTTCATAAGTTAAACATTTCTCATAAAAAATACATAAATATATAAATTATATAAAAAAAAAAAAAATAAAACATTTTATGAATACTCTTTTTTTTTTAATTAATTAGAAGTGTTTTTTTAATTCATTAAATAGCGTTTTGATCATATAAAAGCATTTAAGATCAAACTTATTAAATTGTAACGGCTTTCTAAAACTTTTTTTTTTTAACGAAATTTAGTTTATCTTTTTAAATGCATTAACTTTAATTATTCTTATATTTAAATTCGTTAAAGAGACTTTCGTAGTAGTAGAATGTCATTGTTTATAAAAACAAAGCAGTTTTTTATTTTTTAATAACATTTATTTTAGAAATGAACACAAACAATTTATGTTATAAATTAAAAAAATATATACAACTGTCAATTATATTTATTATATATATATATATATATATATATATATATATATATATATATATATATATATATATATATATATATATATATATATATATATATATATATATATATAATAACACATAAATATTATAATTATATATATAATAAAGCGATAATATAAAATAAAATTCAACTTTTTTTTAAATAGATTTATTTTTTATTATTAAAAATTATTTTATAAATATAAATTTACACACACACACATATCGTATGGAAAACGATTGTTCTGAGCCCCCCCAAAAAAGGGCTAGCTCAAGTTTTATTTAAAAAAAATTAAAAAAAAAAGCCAAAAGGAAGTAGCAAAAAATTTGAAGGTATCATTCTCATCTGTGTACAGAATGAAAAAAGCACTTAATAAAAGCAAGGGCCTTGAGGCAAAGAATATTGGAAAATGGATTAGGAAAATGGATTAAGAAAATTCAACCAGAAAAAAAAACTTTGACTTACTGAGAAAATGAAGCAAGTACACATGAAATGGGCCATGGGACTAAAGACTGGAAAGATGAGGACTGGTCAAAAGTCATTTTTTCAGATGTGTCTACCATCCAAATAATAAATGATAGAGTTCTGACTGCAAGTAGAAGACGAGGAGTGGAATAAAGGGAAGATTGCCTCCATGAGACGGTAAATCCCCAAAAAGATCATGACGTGGGGTGCAATACCCATTCAAGAGACAATTTGTTTGCATATTGTACAAGGGTCAATGAATGCGGTAGTAAACTAAATTGCTCAGTATCCATTTGAAGCCACCTTTATGTGACTGGTTTTAAGACAGCACCCATATTTTTTAGCAGGACTTAGAACCATGTCACACTGAACTTAAAGACTACTATTTCATGACGAAAAATTTGACAAAAAAATTGAGGTACTCCATGGCCACAGAATTCCCTTGGCATAAATGCTGTAGAGTCACTTTGGGATTAACTCAAGGATAAAATATACGAAGCGCTAATAACCAACAAATCAGTCCATATAGAACATCTTAATTATGTGTGGTTTTTATGATAATGAGATCAAAAACATGCATGACAAATTGATTTAAGGTTTTAATTAGAGCCTGATCGTGTGCAGGTGGCCACATAAGCATTAGAAAGATATTCCTTCAACATCCATATGTTGATGTGTATAATATATGATGAAATGTGTGTACAATAACACCTTTAAATATCAAATATGATATATGTTATTGTTACCCGCAGTACCAGGAACTAGCTAAATGTTTATGTTTATAATATAATTTAATATTGCAACTCTGAGTTTCATGTGTTATCACAATCAACAGGCAAGTAATAAATTAAAGTTTTACTACTTGCCTGATGGAAGTAGTAAAAGTTGAATTTATTACTTGCCTGATGATGAATCAGGAAAATAGTTTGGGCAGCGATACTTCTCGCGCCAGCACCTGCCATAAAGGAATTTGTCATAATTGGGCATTTTTTTGTGCAAAAAAACAGTATTTGTCTTAAAAAAATATTTTATGAATTAAGGTGGTGCATTAATACTGTCTACGCTGTCAAAAATGGTCTAAAATATATATATATATATATATATATATATATATATATATATATATATCAGGCCTTGTTAAGAATCGTTACGCAGCTCGCATTTTACCTGCGAAAAGGCGATTTGCCTATGCGTTCAGCAGTTTTGCGTTACGCAAAAACTTTAATCTTTTAGAATATTTAAATTATCATTTGATATCGTTTATGTGACGTTTATTCAGAAGAAAATAAAGTCATAAGTAAAAGCATTTAACCCCAATTGTAAACTAATAGACTTTTTGTTAAAGAAAATTTTTTTAAATTATTTTTATTGTTGTTGTTGATAAAAATTAGTTTTAAAAAAATAAGTGTTTTAAGTTTAAACTTTTTTTCATATTTAATATTAAGTTTTATATTTCATAAGTTTAAAAACATTTAAATTTAAAAAAAGAAATATTTTCAATTTATTTTATTAAATTTAAATACTTTTTTATTAATTATAGTTTTTAGTAAATATTTTTATTAAATTTAGTTAAAATTCTTTCATTTAATTTTAAAACAGAGCATTTTAAAATTTTTTTAATTTTAAAATGCTCCTTTTTTTTTATGATAAAATTTCCAAAGTAAAAAAAGATTTAATAAATTTAATTCAAGTTACTTTAAAATGTTCGTATTACATATAACTTTATTTTAATTTCAGTTAAGTTTCAGGTAAGCTCCAAATACTGGTCTGAATAATGCGCTTCACAAAAGCGCATTTTTTTCCAGTTTTTATTTTTCCATTATTTTACAGTTTCATTCATTATTTACAGAAGCGCATTATTCATTTTATAACTACAACTTAATAAATGACGTCAATACAAAAAAGTTCTTTTTAACTCGAGTTATAAATGTTATGCGATCAGTAAATAAACTCTTTAAAAGCCCAACTTATATTCATTTTATTTTAAAAACAAAACTTGTACTAGACCTATAGATATAAGATACATAAATTTCAGTCGATGTATGTACTGAAGCCCCCAGCAGCAGGCTATTTCAGAATGATGTCATCACGCTCACCTAACTCAGCAGTATAAGATATATATATATATATATATATATATATATATATATATATATATATATATATATATATATATATATACTCTCGCCCACACTCCCCTAAAACGGTTTATGGGAGCAATTTACGGCTCTCGCAAAAGTATAATTTTTCTTACGAAAGTATAATTATTGTTGTAACTAAAATAAAAACACAATGTCATTAAAAAAAAATTAATTGCATAATAAACTGCAACGCTTTTTAAAATAAACAGTTGTTGCAAAAAAAAAATTTTAATTTAAATTTGAACCTCAATTTAAATAAGGAGCAGCTTGCACAGCTCCCCAAGTTTGTTTTTGGAGAGCTTTTCACCGCTCTCGTGCTCATTTATTCCCGCCAAAGCCTGTATATATATATATATATATATATATATATATATATATATATACACACAAATAGTATTACGTACAAAGGTAAACAATCTGACATCATAATAAAATAGCCTGCTGGGGGCTTCAGTACATACATAGCTGCTGGGGGCTTCAGTACACACATCGACTGACAAGTAGCCTGACTTGCAGTGGAGTGCTGCTACATCGACTGAGGGTTTGGGATGGGGCAGCAATCGTTTCATTTATCATTCTTTGTTTTTTTTCTCCTCTTTTTCTAAAAAAGCCGTATGGATTAAGGTAAGCAAAAAAAGTGAGCAAATGCTTATAAAAATACGCTTTAGTGTGTGTGTGTGTGTGTGTGTGTGTGTGTGTATACATATATATATATATATATATATATATATATATATATATATATATATATATATATATATATATATATATATATATATATATATATATTAGGGTGGAGTGAAAATTTTTTTTGAATATCTTGGTTGGATAGCTATAAAAATTTGCTGACATATGCATTTAGTAATGTGGCAAACAATCAAACGATTTAAAGCATATCTTGAGGTTCCACAATTGACCTGAATTATAGGCATATTTCAAATAAAAAACAATATTTTTTGAAATTTCAAGTTTATATATGACAACATATTTGTGTAGCAGTATACATTTTTAACAGTCTATACAAAAGTTACAAGTAAATAGAACTAAATATTTGAAAAGAAAAACACATGAAAACTCTAGTCAAACATGTTTTTATAGCTACAAATGATGTTGTGCTTTAGTGTCCAGTTTCGGCATTTTTGATCTCGATTCCAAACGTGCTCTTATGAATCCGTCGCGTATATGCCTCTCCACCGACTGAGTGTGACAAGGATAGCAGGTGAAATCCAGTCTTGGTGTGTCTTCTTCCCGGATCATGGTTAAAAAAGTATCGTCATCAATGTCCATTACCATTGGAGGCTCTGTAATTGGAGTTTTTTGCCAATCGATCATGTCTATGTAACTGGTAGCTTCAAAATTGATTACTGGCACACAGAAAGATCTAACTGAACTCGTGCGCTTCTGCTTCCTGGATTTCATTATACGCCTCAGAGCCAACTCGCGTATTTCTGATTTTTCGTCGGTAAGCATCACAAGCAACAGGTTTTCTGGATGAGTAAAAAATGCGTTGTGTTGAATTACTGGATCAACAACTTTCTTCAGCTCGCCTGTGAGGTAGCGTGATTTCAGTATTGTATTATGGACATGTCGAGCGCCATCTTTACATGAAGAAGTATTTTTTATTTCAAACCATGCTGGTGCATTAACTGTTACGATGAAGGTAACCATTGTCTTCAATTCATCCGATGGGCATCTTGTACAGGCGTAGTATTCGATTAGCCGTTGTTAACCATCTTGAATGATTGATAACACCAGGATTGCAAAGTGAAAGGCCTACAGGACAAACGCCAACACTGACAGCGGTGCACAAGTCTAACAGATATTTTTGATCTGTACTTAAATTGTCAGAATTTAAACCTGTCAGTAGAACACAGTTTATGGGTGTGTATTTGACAACGGGAAGCTTCCCACATGCCACCAATGATTTTCCGATTGGACCAGAAAATCCTTTTGGACCATTGACAGGTCCATCTAGATGTTCGAACAAATGCCTTAATGGTAATTCGTTAGCATGTAGCTGACATACAAACCATTGCAGCGGTTTGTTCAACACCACTTCAAGTAATCGAATGATACCTCCTCGATTGCCTGTATTAGCAACGGTTCCGTCACAACCTACAGCTTTTATACCACCCAGGTCAACATTCTTTTTACTCAAATATGCAATCAACTCAGCCGCAATAGCTTTGCTTGACCCTGCAATTGGTGTAATGTGGCCAAAATAGATGGATCCTGGTTCGGATATAATCGATATATGTTCTTCAGTTGTTAGTTTTCGATGAAATTTCCCATCACATTCTTTAATAAGGGTTATTGTACTGTCTTTTCTTCCATCAAAATATAGCCCAGTGATTGTGTTACTGACATTGGCACATAATGTTCCACGTTTTTTACAACGCTCTCGTCGCACTTTACTTCTGTCAATCACTTTAGAAACATCCCTTTCGTGGATTATTCCAACATCTTGAAGAACAGCACTGACGATTCCTGCTGCGGCCCTGTCGGATACACCATGTCGATCACATGCTAACACCAGAGATGGTAACTTAACTCTTATCTGCTTGTCACTCAACTTTCTAAATTGTTCATTAGGATCCGGCATACAATCGTCATCGCTAGCATCAGTTTTCTCTTCCGTAGAAGAAAACTCCTCACAAACATCTGACTGTTTCTCACTGATGTCATCAATGTCAGATTTGCTGCACATCTGCCTCTGCGTCAACTCTTTACAAATATATCCTTTTTGCGATTTGATGGGTTCGGCCTCATCAACTTTAGCAATGATCATACCTCGTGGACCCCGCTGATCTTCTAGAAAATCACGTTCAATTCAATTTTCACACTGACACTGAGACATGAAAGAACACTTGCAGGAGCAAATGTCAAAGAGTTTTTTGGATTCATTTTTAAACTGAGATATTTTCTCTCGGTATGGTCTGGAGTCTTTTCTAGACTTATATGGCTTCAGCAAATTCATGAACGTCTTGTGGTACTTGTTCAACATTTCTTGGACACGGCGGTGGCTTACATGTGGTATAGAAGCTTTGTCCCATATTTGTTCCACTTTTGTTGTCACTATTTCTGCCACATTGTGATGTGGTGGATCTTTATTGTTCAATTCATATTTAAGTTTCTGTTTTGTCAGATTGTAAAACTTCATAACATCTGCATAGTAATTAAAACTTCATAACATCTGCATAGTAAATCTGCGGAGTAATTGATTGTATCACAGAGCAAGTTTTAATAACTATCCAAAGTCAAGCAAATCAAAAAAAAATTTTTCACGTTTTCACGCCACCCTCATATATATATATATATATATATATATATATATATATATATATATATATATATATATATATATATATATATATATATATATATATATCTGAAAAAAAATCTGGCGCCGCTCTGCAGTAAGGGGGGGTCATGTTAGTATAAAATTATATTTTTTAGCATTAGTTCCTATTTTTATTTTTTAACATAATATCTATCATTTTTAAATATCTTATAATTTTCTTGTTTAGCACAGTTTAAAATAGCGTAGTTTACTGTTACAATATACAACTTAAATTATAGTTTAAATTGCAGTTATAGTGTAATGAGCATGATGTAATGACCAAGTAAAGTATTTAATACTATTACAATATTACTTTTAATAATTGTTTTTACTTAAGATGCTTAAAAAAGTAAAAGTAAAAGCTTTATAAAAGAATTCCTAAAAGCAACTTGCTTAATTATAGAAAATGTTTAATCATGATATTTGAATAAAAATTAAATGGCATCGCTTTTTCATATTCTGTTCAACATTTCTTGTTAAAATAATTTTTAGTTAGAAGCTTATATTATGTATTAACATCATATAAGATATAAATAGAAACATTTGTATTGCTAACTTTTCCGAGTCTTTGAGCATATAAAGTAAATTAATATAGTTGATAAGTTAATACTTAAGTAACTGTAAGTTACTGTAGTAACTTAACTTTTAATTTAGTTCTTATAATTTAGTTAGATGTACTTTTTTCCTTCAGTATATTAAAGTAAATAAAACTTTAAAAAGTTCAGGGTCGTTAAAGCAAAAAACATTGAAGAAAAAGCTTATTTGGTACAACTTTTTAAAAACAAAGATAAAAACCAGGCTGTTTTGTTAAAAAAAAAAAGAATGAAGAAAAAATTCTCTTTAACACCTTTTCCCTTTTAAACTTTTCGCTTTAACAACCTTTAAAATATTATTGGTTTCCACGCAGAGATTTTAAGTAATTTAAATTTAAAAGTACAATGAATGAAAAGCTCAACACAAAAGAGCAAATGACCATGCTTTTAAAAGATAAATTTAGCGTGATGTACTCTACGAACCCTTACGATACATGTTTTGAATTACAATACATGTTTTGACTATTTTATAGTCATCTTCAGTTGGGTTAAAAAAAAAAAAACTTATTTCATTTTATATACAAATATTTTACGGTAATAAAGTATAAATTATAATTTTATTATTAATTACAACAAAATCGGAATAGCAAAAAACACAATAAAAAAGTTATTTAAATATTTAACAAAAGGTTAACGACTAATAAAATGGTAACTATTATGTGAAAAGTAATGTTTTATTATCACTTTTTATACAATAGTTTTTATTACCTAAGAATATTTGTAAATAAAATTAACAAGTTTTTTTTTTTAAACTCAACTCAAGATGATGAATCAAGTTATAAAATAGTCCAAACTATTGTATTATAATTGTATTTGTTAAAAAATAGTTTTTATTAATAAGTGGAAAAAATTAGTCTTAGTTATTGTGCAAAAAAGTACTGCCTTCTATAATTCTATGATTATTGTTTAGATATCTAAATTTACTAATAAATGAATAAAGTTACAGAACTATAATATTGAAATAAGCCCTCCTCTAAAATTGTTTTTATTTTTGAAAGTTTCTTTCATTGATAAGTGTTCCAAATTTCAACCATCAAGCATGTAGCTATGTCGGATTCTCTTAGTTGTCCCAAGCCAGGTTTTTCGTAAATATCGCAAAAAACAGAAAAGTGATTACAAATCATTAGGAATGTTTTAATATTATTTATTTTTATTCCATTTAATGTAATTATTTATTTATCAAGGAAAAATAGATCTTTTATATTTTTGTTATTTAAAGATGAAAGCATTTAAAAAAAAATACTATTATTTTAGAAAAAAATTTTAAAGTTAGTGAATTTTTATACTTTTTAAGTGGAAATGTTTTTTTTTTTTTTGGATAAACTCGTGACGTCATGCTCATTTTTATATTGAGTGAAACAGCTGTGAAGCCATACTATTGCTGAATTATTATTCTAAGTTTTAAAAGCTACAATTTTCTTTACAGACATACAAAGTTGCATTACACTTCCAATAAAGAGTGAAACACCAATTAAAGCTTTAAATTAAAATAAATTAAGTACTTTAAAAGTATATATTTATTCAAATAATTGTTTGACACCTGGGTAAAAATAAGCAGGTTTTCCTTTTTTTTTTAGTTACCTAGTTATTAAAATAAAAAACAAATAAGATTACATAGTAAAAGTTTGAAGACAAAACATAAATAGAAAATTAAACTGCTTTTAAAAGTTTAAAATAAGAGAAGTAAAGAATCAAACGTATTGCTACAGTCACTAGAAAATTTGTCAGTTACTTTAGGATTTTAAATGTGTAAATGAGCAACAAAACTAATTAAAAAAAGTTATAGCAAATAAAAGTTAAACATAATAAAAAAATTAGAGAAAAAAATAGAGTGGTTTTCTACATAATGATATACTCTTAACAAAAAAGGTATTTTTGATTCACAAATAATACCAGATATAATAATGAGTATTTAATAAGTTTACTAACCAAACAAAAATCTTTTTTTAAAATTAAATTACATATAAAAAACTTGTAGGAGATTTTCGATTTTATTTCTTTTAAATAATTTTACATCAAAGAAACTTACGTCATCAATGAAATTTTGAAATTTCTGTAACTTGTTATCTAACTCACCAGGTGTAACTGAAGCCATTTTGTTTATTTTTCGTGAATAATATTTTCGTGAACATATATCTCTATATACAAAATCACGAAAATCTTAGCGACTATCGCAACGCAAAACTTAACGTTTAAAAAAAATAAACAATCTAATTATGTAAATTGATTTTTTTTTTTCTAATAGTTTATTTTACTAACCTAATTTTGTTTTAAAGCTAAATTCCGCAACTAATTTAAAATCTTAAAATAAAATAAGTAATTTAAAACTACTTATGCAAAAAATTAAAATGAAACAGAGCAAATAAACCCCTCCGTATGGCCAAAATAGATTAAAGTGAAGACAGTAGTAACAACAACAACAGTAACAAAAAATAAAACAAATTAAATAAATGAATAAATAATAACAATGATGATAATAATAATAGTAATAATAATAATAATAATAATAATAATAATAATAATAATAATGACAATAATAAATTTAAACTAATAATTTTTGATAAAATTCGAAGTTTTATCTTACAGCATACACATATTTTATTACTAATATCCTAAATGTTTTTTTTTGTTGACTTGGTTTTGTGGTTTCGAAGGTTGCAATTAGTTTTCAAATAAAATATTTTTCCATAAAGTTATGGTCTTTAATTTGCTTTGTTGCAGAGTTGATAAAAAACCATAAAATGTAAAACCATAATTAATAAATTGATGAATTTTGTGTTGCGACAATTAATCCACATATATGAGAACTTCTTGTAAATTGCATGTTAACCTAATTGCCAGAATAAACAATTCATTACCCGTTTTAAATGGGTAATTGGTTTTAAAGGGCATTTACACATCCATATTGTAATATTTATAAAACTAATATTATTATATAAACCATTATTCACTGATAGTAATAATGTATAATAATAGATATAAATAATTGATAACACTATTAACAAAAGTAGTAATACTGATATATTGACTCAATATACCAGTATTAACATAATATAGCTTAATATATTAACATAGTTTTTAAATGTACTAGTAATTGATCTCTTCTATTTTAACTAATCTTAAAAAACTCTGCCATATCTTTAAGATTGTTTGCCAATTATAAAGTATTATTAGTTTAAAAACTTACCATACTATCTTCTAGCATACTGTTTAGCAATATTTTATCTTCTAGCATACTGTTTAGCAATATTTATTTTTTTAAAATTTTTTTAAGTATTTGACCATCCCTTGCTTTAATAGTTGACCATATGTTTAATGAGAGAAAAATGAAAGCAATAATAATTTTTTTTTTATTTCAGTGAATTGAACATTGTAAAGAATATTTTTGAAGTGATGCAACACAAATACAACATTTTATTGCAAATGAAATAATGAATAAGTGTTTATTTCTGGTATAAGATATCATCCACATCGAGAACTAAAGTTTGGATGGTGGATTTTTCTTTGTATTTGTTCCCTTATATATATGAACTTATCTTCCTTATCTGACCATGATAAGAAGAAATGACACTCCTAACCCTTGTGGCTGTCTCAAAGCCACTAGCCACAATTTACACTATTTTGCTTGAAAATTGGCTTTCTTCACTTAAAGAATTTTTATACCAAACAGAATTTTCACCATTGCTAAGCTCAAGAATGAATATAGATGAGTCTGAATCAGACTCTTCATATTGTTTCTTTTCTTGATTTTTTGCTTACTTTGCTTTTTCCTTGTTTTTCTTTTCTTTCATTCTCATTTATTTTCTCAACTTTCTTTCATCTGAACCAAACCTATTATTATAAAAGGTACTTAAAATAATTACTTTTATAGTTAACTTAATTTTGTGACATCTCCTTAGCAAGTTGTAAAAGAAAACTTAAAAATTAGACAAGACCATAGCTTGTAAACATTTATTGTCAGCCATCTTTGTTCAAAGCTGTCAAATGTTTTCCGCCTTTATGTGTGTACAGCCAAATAACAGGAGAGTAGTTTCCCTCTTTTAAAATTATTTTAACAATTTTTCTTCTAAATGGTCAACTAATGGCATATGGTCAATTATTTCCTAATTTACCTTAAGTCTAAACACAAAGAGCTGTTAAGAGCAATTTTTTACCATAAACAGTTTACAATCATTAGTATAGCTTATATATATATATATATATATATATATATATATATATATATATATATATATATATATATATATATATATATATATATATATATATATATATATATATATATATATATATATATATATATATATATATATATACTTTATATTTGACACTTATGTATATCATGTATGGTAAAAAAACAACTCTTAACAATTGCTGTTCTTTTTTTAGTTAAGAATGGTTTTGTAAGTAATTAATTAGTAATTAGCTGTAAGCATGAAAATTATTTAGTTAATTTTGTTTAGATTTCAGTTAAGTTATTTGATTTTTGTTACTTAAGAAGTCAAGTTTGACGCTTTATGTTTATCTTCTTATATGCAGCATCTAGAGAATGTTGAGCTTGATCCATTCAGTGATGATCAGGTAAATATTATCACAATGTAGTTTGTTATCAATTGGAAAAAAATTTTTTTTTATTTATTTGTGTTTTATTCATTTTAAGGCTGAGTTAAATTACTTGAAATCAAAGCCAACATGTTTTATAGTACTAGGAAAACCGGTAATAGTTTTTTATTATCATTTCTAACTACTGTCTTTATTTTTTATTTATCTATCTATATATGTATATATATGTGTGTGTGTGTGTGTGCGTGTATGTGTGCGTCTATATATATATATATATATATATATATATATATATATATATATATATATATATATATATATATATATATATATATATATATACATATATATATACATATATATATACATATATATATATATATATATATATATATATATATATATATATATATATATATATATATATATATATATATATATATATATATATATATATATATATATATATATATATATATATATATATATACAGGCCTCGGCGGAAAGCGAGAGCTTTAGCTCTCGCTCTGGCCAACACTCCCCTAAAACAGTTTACAGGAGCAATTTACGGCTCTCGCAAAAGTATAATTTTTCTCATGAAGGTATAATAAAAATTACAAAAGTGTGCTAATTTAAATGAGGAGCAGCTCGCACAGCTCCCCAAATTCGTTTTAGGAGAGCTTTTCTCAGCTCTCGTGCTCATTTGTTCCCACCGAGGCCTATATATATATATATATATATATATATATATATATATATATATATATATATATATATATATATATATATATATATATATATATATATATATATATATATATAATTTTTTTGTTATTATTTATTAATGTATTTAATTCAAGCATCATGTACATATAAATAAGCATAAGGTCCATAGATAAAATAAAATGAAGAATAAATAAAAAAAGTACATTTATAGCTATCTACAACAACACATTACTTAGACAGTCTTAATATTCTGTTAATCAAACCAACAGTGAAATTTCTTTTGGCATACACACACACACACACACACACACACACACACACACACACACACACATATATATATATATATATATTTACATATATATATATATATATATATATATATATATATATTTTTATGTATATATATATATATATAATATATATATATATATATATATATATATATACATATATATATATATAATTTTTTTGTTATTATTTATTAATGTATTTAATTCAAGCATCATGTACATATAAAAAAGCATAAGTTCCATAGATAAAATAAAATGAAGAATAAATAAAAAAAGTACATTTATAGCTATCTACAACAACACATTACTCAGACAGTCTTAATATTCTGTTAATCAAACCAACAGTGAAATTTCTTTTGGCATACACACACACACACACACACACACAGATATATATATATATATATATATATATATATATATATATATATATTTACATATATATATATATATATATATATATATATATATATATTTTTATGTATATATATATATATATATATATATATATATATATATATATATATATATATATATATATATATATATATATATATGTATATATGTATATATGTATATATATATATATATATATATATATATATATATATATATATATATATATATATATTATAAATCAAGCTACATATTTTTTGCAGCTATAAGTTTTATGCTAAATGCAATCATCAGATAAAAAAATATGATTTTTTCATGTAGAAAAATAATTCTTTAACTCAAAAGCAATGAAGCTATTTAACAAATTCGATGTTGATCAAGCTTGGCTGCCGACATTGGACCACCATAGTTTTTGTCCATATGGACCCGTATTGGCCCAACATTGGCTAGCCCTTCAAACTTTGTAATGCATCAGTTGGCTAATGTTGATTATGGGCTTGCCGATGTCGGCTGAATGCAATTCCATATGGACAAAACAATGGAGGTTTGATGTCAGCAGCTAAGGTAGGTCCAATGATTTATAAAAGCAACAATTGCTCGGGTAGATAATGCAAATAATTTACACACAAACTTAAATCGGAATAATATCAGCAACTGAAATTAGTTTAATGTAAGTTAATAAACAATGTAAGGTGTCCACGAAAAAAAGGATTAAGCAATTTAAATGTATATAAAACACAAATATAAAATAAATTTTTTTGTTTTTTTAAATAAATTTATCTGAATCAGTTGAAACATCAAATAAATTGGATCAGCTGAATTTCCAATGTTTTTTAAGCACTGGCGATTCACTTTGTTCAACATTCAAAAATAGTATAAAATTAGATTTTCATATATCAACAATATCAATATAATATAATATATATTGGTAAGCATATTTGTTTTAAAAAATAGATATACATTACCAATATTATTACTTATAAAAAAAAAAGACTAATTTTCAAAATGTATTAGATTAGTTTGCTTAATATCATTTTTATCCATGGTTTTGTGTTTCGATTTATCACATTGAAAAGCACCTAAATAAATTGGTTTATTTATATATTTTTTAAATGTACCCATCAAGAATTTATAAAAAACATTGAAAGTATTCCTACCAAGGATTCATACATACAAATACATTAATACATAGAGACATTTAAATTCTCCATGATATTGAGGAATTTTTATTTATAGCATTTAAAAAAATAGTAATGATTTTTATATCGATCATTAGCTTCACAGCCACCCTCTTGAAGCATCCACTGAAATATTTCTTCAGATAACACAATATCTGCATTTGCTAGGTTATTAGATTTACAAAACAAAGGATTTTTTATTTGTTCATCTTCAAATAATGGTATTGGTTTCAATGGTAGTGTTGATTGTGTCAAGCTCTCCAGCCATTGTGACATAAGAGCTAATTTTTGCAAAATGATAGCTTGACTATATTGTACAGCTCGGACTATGTCCAAATGGACACAGTTCAAGACCATTAAGCTCATTGAGCACTGCATAAGTACTATTTGCTCATTTTATTTTTGAACCATCTGATGCAAACTGTCACTTTGCGTGCCAAAGGTTTACAAGAATTTGAAATCTTAGGAGGTTAGGTTTGTAATTAGTTTTTATCAACATGTTGGTTAAAAGATTTTTGTGTTGGTATATGCATTGGGACTAAAGGTTAAGAACAGAGTGGAGATACTGACTCATTACTTTTAACAGCTAGTGGTTCAATATTACTTTTAACAGCTCATTACTTTTAACAGCTAGTGGTTTAACAAACAGTGCCTTTAAGGTATCAGAGTATGTTGAAGTTGTCTAACAGTTGTAATTGTATGCGTTTATTAGGCTGAACTCTGAATAATTTAAAAAAGAACTAACTTTATTATTAAATATTACCAAAAAGCACAAAAACAAAAAAATAGAATTTATAAATACCTGAACTTGATGCACTTCATTAATTTCTGTGCACCAAACTTATTAAATTTAACTGCATGTCTCAAACTGTTTATAGTTTGCTTAACTATCATCATTAGGCACAACTTGCATATATATATATATATATATATATATATATATATATATATATATATATATATATATACATATATATATATATATATATATATATATATAATTTTTACATATATATATATATATATATATATATATATATATATATATATATATATATAATATATATATATATATATATATATATATATATATATATATATAATTTTTACAGTTGTTTAAGACTCCATTGTTTCAAATTATTAGACAAATATACTATTTTTCAATATTTATTATAATAATTATGAAATATGTTTACATTGCAAAAAAAATATTAGTAATATGTTACATTGCAAAAAAAATATTAGTAGTAATTGTAAAATAACAGAAACAACAACAAAATTTTAATTTTCTAACTTTTAATAAATCATAAATACAGGAAAATACATATAAAATAAACATAATATAAACATTACGTATTAAGACATAGTTTGAATTACAATATGGAATAATGATAAATCTTTGCTTATACAGATAACAAATATATTTACTTACTAGAACGAAGTTATTTATAAATGTTGTAGGTTTTAAATTAATACCTAAACCAAGCAAAGAAGTTTCATAAGGTCCATTTGTATACAAATTTTTATTTATATTCTGAGGCTTTGTTATGACACAGTTCTGATAAAGGTCTGACTTTATGATGAAATTCAATAGGAATAAATTTATAACAGTTTTTTAAAATTTCTAATACTTGTAACTTTGATTTAAGCTTAATTTAAAAGGAAGACATGGAAACTGACAAACTGATGTAAAACATAAAAAGCATAATTTTTTACAAACACCAAACCACAGCTAATTTTACTTGTTGTTAACCATTTTTTTGTGCACTACGATTTTTATCTAAACAAAATATTTAATTACATTATAGCTATATAGTATAAAATAGACTATTAGCATTACACAAAGAATTAGAACAACACTTCAAAAATGTATTTTTACAATATAAAATATCATTAATATAAATTATAAATTAAACATACTTATATCATTTAATTTTATATTATATTAATTTAATTTCTTATTATAATTTTATAATACTTGTTTTTATATCATCAAATTTATATGATATAAAACTTTGTTATAATGATATAAAACTTTAATGTTCTCATATCGTTTTACCAAAGTTTCATATTGTTTTTATATTAATAACTTCAGTTCAAAATTTTATATACTAATTGATATTATTAAATAATTAGTTAATATTAATTGATATTAATTATTTAGTAAAAAACATTGATAATTCAATATTAAAATATAGAATTAGTTTATATAACTACTAAACAATCAAAATCAAACTTTTTGTAATTATACTCAGAGCTTGAATTATCACAAATTGCGATTTTTTTTTTCTTTTTAATTTAGCATTTTTTTTGGCAATTCTTAAAAGTAATGTATTTGTTTAAGTTTTTTTATTAGGGTTAATAAAGTATGTCATGCTAAATTTATCTTTTGAATAGAAGCATGATTGCTCTTTCGCGCGGAGATTTTTATTCAATGTAAAGCACTTTTGAATTTAAATTTCTTCAAATCTCTTTGTGGAACCCAATAATATTTTAAAAAGTCGCAAAGTTAAAGCGAATAGTTTTAAAGGGAGAAAACAGTTAAGCAAATTTTTTCTTCATTCTTTTTTTTTAACAAAACAGCCAGGTTTTTATCTTTGTTTTTAAAATGTTGCACCAAATTAACTTATTAACAAATTAAATTATTATTTAATCCACAATTTTATATTATTAATTTTACTACTTCAAGTGTATTAAAATATATATTAAATTTGTTTTATTGAAAAATGCAATGCTAATAGAAACCAGTAAGTTTTTTGCTTCAAAAAATAAAAATAAATAAACTATTTTTCCTATGTTAAAGGAGATTTTTTGCCAAAAAATAATTTAAGCATAAAACTTAGCAAAATATAAATCGATTTATTAAACAAAATTTTTTTCTCACTTTTTGTTACAAAACAATTTGAACAAAAAAATTGAATGAAAAAGTTGAATGAAAACATTAACTTAAAAAGCATTTGAATAAAAAAATTATTTATGCTCAGATTTTTAATAGTACATTTATTATTCTAAGATTTTTAACAGTAGTAGCAATAAATTATAAAAACATGGTATCTAATGTTTTTTTGCTTACAGATTACCTTTGGTGTTTGAATATGCATGCTTTTTTTTTAATTAAACATTTAATTCATTTTATTTTAAACGCGTTTTATGATATCTATGTTATAAAAATTTAAATTTATAAAACAGCAACACAAACAGCATCACAAGGTTGTTTTATATTAACACAAGCTCTAAATTTTGCAGTTTGTTTTATTGTTGTTTTACAGTTTTTTTAACAATAATAATTCAATACTCTTTAAAAATAACATGTTTAATCGTCAACATTACTGTATTACTAAATGCAATATCGTAATAGCATTAAGCACTTGCTCATTACATCATAGCTTGCTCATTACACTAAACTAAAATTTAAGCTGTAAACTATAACATTAAACTACGCCATTTTCAACTCCATTAAATGAGAAAATCAAAAGGTAATATTTAGAGATATTATGATAAATAAATTACAATTACGAACTAATGTTGAAAAATACAGTTTTATACTAACCCTCCCCCTTGCCGCAGAGCGGCGCCAGGAATGGAGGAGGGTTGAATTTTTTTTTTTTTTTTGCGATTAGATTTTTTTGTGTTAATTTGAGCCCCGATACTATAACTATTATATACATTTATTATAGTTATAGTATACAATAGTCATAGTTTATATCTTATGTTATATATTTATTTATGTTGTTAAATTGCTTAAGTAATTTTATTGATAGCACAATTTCCTTTTAATTTTAAAAATGGCACAATAACTATTGGTTGGCAAATAGATGTTTAGCTAACATATATATTTTGATTAATTAATCGAAAAATATATAACATTGGCTAACCCACAATTAGCAGGCATTCAGCCAATATTGTTGTGTTGAAAACAACACAAACAATGTCTAACTGATGTAACAACATTGGCCTGACCTCAGCCCAACATCGGCTTAATTTAGCTGGCTGAATTTTTTGCTTCTTTTATGATCTGGTTGTCTGTTAGTAAAGGTACTGTGCTCATTAAGTTTTTGTCTGCAGAAATGACATCTTCAGCTTTTGAGTTATAAGTTATTAAGTTAATAAGTTATTAAGTTTTTAAATCTGATTTTGAAGATCTTTTAAGTTATTCTTTTAACTGACTAAAGAGAATTTTTCTGGTCCTAAAAAATTTTACTTTCTCAAAACAATTAATGATGGTGGATCTCAAAACAATTAATGATGGTATCTTTAATATTTATATATATCTATAATAAACTCTACTTTCTTCACCTTTCTTTTGACCTTACTCATAGTTTAATCTGGGTTTTTTAATTATCCTCTGTAAGCTGTCCACAGTTAAAAAAGTAACTGGTTTAAGTTAACTCACTGCGAGTCCAAAGCTGTCACAGAGGAGAGATCACATTTAAAGTCAGCTAAGCTAAGCAGTTAAAAATTGATAATTTTGTATCAAGATCAGTTATCATATAGTTCATTATCAGCAAATGAATAGTTTAAAGGTTATTGCCTCTTTAGAAGTAAGATCATCAGAAAGATTTAATTATATAGATGAAGAACAAACCAGAATTAAGAATGAAACCTTGTGGTACCCCAGAAGTTGCTGGAAATGAAGGTAAGTGGAAAAACTTTAGTACTGCAGTTTCAGTAAAACTTTAGTATTGAAACTCAAAAAACAATAGCTTTTGTCTCAATGCTTTTATTTAGTGTATGATAGAACCTTTCTGTTATTACAGTATTTTAGTTAAGTTTTTCTGAAATACATTAATAAATACTGGAGAGAGCTTTAGAGAACATTTATGTAAGGCTATGCCAGGAATGTTTTGTCAAAGTGTTATAAATAACTAACAAAGCAAGTTGGAGTAATCAAGATGTCTAATAATATCTAATAATTAACAAACCTGTTTCTCCTGAATGTTAAGAAGAGTGTTATCATTGAATTCAAGAAATAAATAAGAAAAATTTTTACAGTCTTATTTTATCCGTGGGTGAGGTGATAAGATCAGACTCATGTATGAGAGATGGAATGTTGCTTTTGTAAATAAGATTGTTAGAGATTTTCCAAAAGTCACTAGAAGCTAACCTCTGAGTTAAAAACAAGGTTTAGCAATCTGAGATTAATTGACTTTAGCATTAGCCAACACTTTTTTAAAAAATAAAGCTATATATGTTTAAGAATAAAGCTAAAATAAAGCACACAAAAGAATAATCGCAGGACTATAGCTTGGTTTTACAACAAGTAGGTAAATTGATATGTAGGTGTACCCCCAGGCAGTAAGTTAGTTGTATTAAAAATTAAAAAAAAGTAACCTCCTTAACTGTAGTAGGCTCTTTGACCTCAATAAGGTGACATGTGGCAGGTTGTAGAGAATTTACTTTTTTGGGACATGTGGCAGGGTGTGCAGGATTTCTATCATGTTTTTTTTTAATCTATTTTTAAAATTTTCAAGTTTTATCTAGTTTTAAAATATCAAAGATTTTTTTTTAAATAAGTTATCTTCAAACAAAATTGCAAGCAGTTAATATATAAGTGGGGATTTAACAGAATAAATAAAAGTAAAAGAATTAGAAAGCAAAAAAGCTGTTGACAAAAACTTAAAAAACCATAAGAGTATGTACAAGTCATGTAAGTTTGATGTCAGGAAAGAATTTTGAAGTACTGATGTTTGAGGACAAAAAACTATATGAATAATAGTTTTTTTACCATGTTACAGTAAAAACTTTGAATGTCAATTCGAGTGAGATTAAGTTTTGGTGATAGAACAAGAGAATAAAAGCTTGCTTAAGTAGCAACTCTGCTTATGTTTGTACATCTACATTTATGATGCATTTTTTAACTTTTTCTCAAAGAAAAGAGAGTTGTTATAAGGACCAGCCCAAATATAACAACAATGCTTCATACAAGAATGAATATAAGATTTATAAAAATAGAAAATGGAATCAAGAGTTAGAAAATAGCAAGCACATGCTTGACATGGGCATTTACATTTGTAAGAATTCACCCATTAGTAGGGAAACTAGGATTAAACCCATTAACTATTTAATATATGTGCTTTCATTAAGCACCACTTCCCTCTATCACCTTTCTCTTTGTTCTATATTGCTCTCCTTCATCTTAGGACTGCACTCTTTTTGATGTTATTTCTGATCAAATTGACCAAGCCCTTTCTCTTTATCCTTCAACCAATATTGTTGTTGTTGCTGACTTAAATGCTTATTACACTGAATGGTTTGGCTCTAGTGTCAGTGACTTTGCAGGTGTTAAGCCTTACAACTTTTGCCTTTCTCAATTTGTAACACAATTAGTAAACTTTCCATCTTGCGTTCTGAAAATTCAAATCGTTTACCTTCTCTACTCAACTTATGTCTTGTTTCTGATCCTAGTCAGTGCTCAGTCTCTCCACATTCGCCTTTAGGTGCTTCTCACTATGGCTGTATTAGGTGTTCTACTTAATACAGCCGACAAATAAGTTGATCCATTACTTGATGTTCATATCACTCTAGCTTCTGTACCTAAAGTGATTTTCTGCTTAGACTCTTCTACAGCTTGTGGTCCAGACAACATACCTGCTAAAGTCTTGCAGAAGTGTTCTCTGGAGCTGTTGCCTTTCAAAACTATTTAACAAGTCTTGCTTTCCAGCCTGCTGGAAAGCAGCATCTGTTATCCTTATTTTCAAAAATTCTGGAGAGCGATCTGACTTGTCTTTCTACCGTCCCATTAGCCTTCTTACTCTTGCTGATTGCTAGGAGGGAGCATTTGAGCTTGAAAGGGATCTCATCGCTACTTTAGCATGGGGCTCTCAGTGGCTGGTGAATTTTAACTCAGATAAAATTCAATTTTTTTTAGCAAATTGTTATCGAAATAATCTAGATCTTTCTATATTTATGAACGGTACTTGATGAGTCATCTACTTTTCATCTCTTAGGATTAACTCTTGCTTCTGATCTTTCTTGGAAACCATATATCAAAATTAGCATCTGCTAATGTTGCATCTCTTTATCATGCTTGCCACTTTCTTATTTCAGATTTTATTCTTATCTCTATAAATCTCAAATCTGTCCTTTTATTGAATACTGTTGCCATATCCGTGGCGAATCTTCCAATGATGCCACATTGTAAACATAGTTGGACCTACTCTTGCAGGCAACCTCCAACTGTTATGACATCATTGTAATATTGCTTCTCTTTCTCTTTTCTATAAATATTCTAATGGGCATCTTGTTTTCCTGATTCATATAATTTGCAATCTTTTAAGTCGTCTGTCACTCATATCTCGCTCTATAAACTTCATCTTTTCTCTTCTAGTAACTTCCAACTCTAATAGTGGTAGCTTGCAACCTTGTTGGAAGTGAAAATGATAAAAAATAGTTATAATAGTAATATATATATATATATATATATATATATATATATATATATATATATATATATATATATATATATATATATATATATATATATATATATATATATATATATATACATATATATGTATATACATATATATAACAGACTTTGATGCCTAATATTTATCTGCTGCAACTATTCTAAATTTTTCTGTTAACATAAATGTATAGACATTTTAATAATTCAGAATCATTATTGTGAAAACAAAACAAATAAAAAATTTCTAGGTTTTGGGAATTTTATTAAAGTTATTAAATTAAAATTAAGTTGCTAAACTTTTGAAGGCACCACTAAATTAAAAAAAAATTTTAAAAGTCATGTCTGTTTAATAACCAAAATGCCAATACAAAAATATTTTTTGAAATATTTTTTTTCTGTTTTGGTAATTCCACGTCTATGTGATTACCCCCCACCTGCATTGTGTGTTGTATTGTGGGCCCGGATGAGTATGATAAGAGGTGTATTATGTATGCAGATAGGAGGTGTTTTATGTACACAAATTTATGTTTTATATACCAGTTTGTAATAGCTTTTACTTTCTCATATCTTTTGTAATATTCTTGCTTAGCCATTTTAATACAACCTATGTTAAAACATTAATAGATTAAATAATTAAATTGTTGTGTTATTATCAATCAGTATATATTTTCTAAAAAACTCTTTATAACTCAAAGTAAAATTTATAAATAGTATGATTTAGTCTAAAGTGAACACCTGATATGACATCAATGTCATATCAGGTGTTCACTAATATATCAATCTAACATAAAAACTAAATATATTCAAAAAAATTCAAAATTTTTTTATGCATAATAGATAAAAATATATATTTTTATCTATAATTTAAATATATAAGTATTATAATTATTTATAATTATAATTACAATATTTTATTATATTTAACTCTCAGTACCCACATTGATAGCAATTTTATTTTAAAATTAAAGTTTAACATATATCCTGGTGAAATATTAAAAAAAAAATGAGAGCATACAACTTCAGTAAATTACGAGTCAGTAAATTACGCATAACATGACTATTATCATTATTGTTACTATTTTATTACTTATTAAGATGGTTAATGGAAAATAAATAGCTTGTTGTTATTGTGTTGTTGTTTAGTTTCATTTAAGATTTTGGCTTAAACTAGATTTAGTCTAGAACAATGTCAAAAGATTTGTTCTTAAAAATCTAATTTTTTCGTAAATGTTTTTTTAAGGGATGTGGAAAAAGCACTTTAGCTAAAGAGTTTATAAAAGTATGGAGATGTTTACTAATAACAGGTAGACTATTGTGATTTATTAGTTCTTAGTTTTTGTTTAAAAAACAACCATTATTAGTTAATTTCATGCATGTAGTTTATGACTCCCAATGTTTATAAAAATGTTAAAATGTTTGTAAAAGTTATAGGTTTAAAATTTTTGGCTATTCTAAGCAAATAGTCCCAATTAATGCTTTTGATGCGCATTGTCAAGGCCACATAAGGAGACTTATGTAAAGACTTAGAGTTAATTAACAGGACTTAGACAATTGCATAGCTCATTGCTTGGGAGGCTGTGCTCTATATATAAATGAGTAAAGTTCTCTTTAAACTTAAATAATGCCTAAAGTGACCCAAAATATTAAACGTAAAAACCATTTCCACTACAGTTTTAATATATCTTTTACAAATATTCTTGGTCTGCAAAGCAACCTTCCATCAATTGAATCTCTTACAAAATTCGCCAGACTACTTGCTCTTAGTGAGACCAATTTAAATTCTACTATTCCTTTTTCAGATCTCAGTGTTGATGGGTACTATCAGGCTTGAGTCCTTTGATCATTTTTTTAGGCAGTTCTGACCATGCAATAATCTCTTTAAATCTTTCAGACTCTTTTTGTGTTTTTTCCTGATGTTCCTTTGGCTAATATCTTTTCTCTCTCATCTGAAAAATGTGCCTCCTATGTAATCTCCTGGATTCAGCCAGTTAGGAAAGCTTTTATTCCTTCTTGTCGGTTTCAAGTCAAGCTTTATTCTACTCTATGGTTATATACTCGCCTGATTTATATATGGTTATATATGGTTATATACTCTCCTGATTTCATTCTCTACCACTACAAATCTTTTATTTCGCCCTGTATGGAATACTCTTGTCATATTTGGGCTAGTTCTTCTAATGATGCTCTTTCTCTTCTTGGCAAGGATCAAAAACGCATTGTAAGCGTAGTTGGACCTGCTCTATCTGCTAAGCTTGAGCTTCTTTCCCATGGTTATAAAGTTGCTTCTCTTTCTCTTTTCTACAAATACTATCATGATGGCTGCTCAAAGGAGCTATCATCTCTAGTTCTATCAGCTAAAACTCATTCTCGCTTGACTCCTCATTCAGCAAAGTCTCAATCTTTTGCTGTATCTGTCCCTACATGCGCTAAAATTGCGCTAAAATTTTTTATTTGTCTAGTTTTTTTTCTAAAATCTTTGTCAAGGAGTCCTTCTTTAAGGCAGTAGTCAGATGCAGTTAACATTTGTCCAAAATGAGTATTTTTATCAATTCATCATCTCTAGCCTTTACTCAACCATGAGTCCCAAGGTAGAGGTATCCTTGATTGCAACTTGTCCTGTTACCTCTTAATGAGAACACAGCTCTAAAATTCAATTTAATGGTTCTTAAACCGGCTAGTTATAAGGTTTCCTGAACTCTGTGGTTGCTCTTAGAGAGGCTGATTCCATCAACATTTTTTAAAATATCAGAGTATTAATAATGCAACATTGCACATGGATAGTGTCCTTGTAAGTGCTTATGTTACAACTTTAGCTTAATTAGAAGGATTAAGGCAACTACATAGTTCATTGCTTAAGGTACCACTCACTATCTATGATCAAGGTCTCTTACAACTTAATTAATGAAATAAGTATCTAAAGAAACCATCATTACCACCTAATTGTTTCTATCTATCTTTCATGTATGGTCATGGTCTTTGAAGTATCATCATCATCATCATCATTAAATCTTAGCTCTTGCAAAATTTAACAGACTTTCTTGCTCTTTGTGAGACTAGTTTGAATTCAGCTGTTTTGACATCTCAGTGTTGATGGCTATTATCTCTGATTGATTCACAAAGATTGTAATAGTCACATGCTTGGCCTGGATATATACTTGCATATCATTTCACCTGTTTGTTATTAAAACAGGTTTAAATCCTCTGACCATTCTTTTATGTGCTTCTGTTTAGCACCTCTTTACTCAAACAACTTTCTTTTTTTTCTTTAATATTTCTCCTTCCTTCATTTTTTCAAGGCTGCACTCTTTTTGATTTTATTTCTGATCAAATTGAACAATCCCTTTCTTTTTATTTATCAGCCAATGATGTTAATGCTCATCACATTGAATGGTTTAGCTCCATTACCACTACCCCTGCTGGCAATAAAGCTCATAATTTTTCAATCTATTACTCAGACAACCCTAATTACTTATCTTCATTATTTGATTTTTTTTTTTTTTTCTAACCTTAGACTAAAACTTTCATCTTCTTCTTCTTTCATCTTCTTCTTCAGACTTATAATAACACTTTTTGTTATTACCTTAAAGTTAATTGAGATTCATTTTTTGATTTTCTTTGTAACGATCCTTGGACTAATGTCTTTTGTCTCTTCATTGATAATTGCACCTTCATGTGATTTTAGGCAGACATAGATTCTTTTATTTCTTTTTATTGATTTTGAGTTGAGTCTCATTCTACTCTATTGTTTCATTCTATTGTTTCATTATATAGTTTTATTCTATTGTTTTATTCTATTGTTTCATTCTATTGTTTCAGCTGCTATTTCTAATCGTAATCTTTTATATTTTCCAACAACTTCCTTTAGAACAAACCTCTTTTTATTATTGTTAGAAATCAATGCAAAAAGATCTGATTCATATCTCCATCATTTTAAGTTTACTAGATCTCATATTTTATTTTAGAAGTTAAGTCCTAGAAACCAGAGAAACATGTTAATCAATTTTTAGTTTATCCAATTCACTCTAGCTTTCATTGCTAAAGTTACTTCACTTTTAAACTCATCTACTGCTTGTGGCCCAGACAACATTCCTGTCGTAGTCCTACAAGAGCGTTTTCCAGAACTCTCTTCAATTCACTCTTAACTATTTAACAAGTGCTTATCTGAATCTTGTTTTTTTGTCTGCAGCAATTTTTAAAAACTCTGGAATACACTCTGACGCTTCCAAATATCATTCCATAAGTCTTCTCTCTAGTATTAGCAAGGTATTTGAGTCTTTAATTAACAAACCTCTATTATCTCAGCTTAAGTCTTACAACTTATTCTCTAACTGCTAAGCTTGAGGCTCTGTCTCATTGTCTTACAAAAACTGTATTGGCTGCTGCTCAAACAAGCTCTTGTTCCATCAACCAAAACTCCTTCTAGCATAACTTTATTCAGCAAAATTACTTCCTTTTACTGCATCTAAAAACAATTTTCATGCTCTAAAAACAATTATTTATTTAGTTTTTTTCTTGCACATCAATGCTTTGAAATTCTCTTCTGTTTTCATTTTTTTCCCTGTTCATACATTATACAGTTTTGTAAGTCTTCTGTCGTTTTCTTGCTCTTTAATGATATTCTTTGTTTTCTGTCAACTCCTAACTTAGTGATTGCTTGCAGTCTTGTTAAAAGAAAATCATTCAAATAAATTTTGATTAAATGAAAATTCATGTTACCTATTTCAAATTAGTATCAATTTTAGAACAATTAGGGCATAAAAAAGAAAATCTTTTAAATAAAATGCGACATTAGTCTTTTCCTTGTAAAATGACAAAATCGTTTTTATTTTTTGAAAAAATCATTTTTAATTTCTTTTTCGCTTCTAAGGAATGTTTGTCAAATCCATAAAAAGATTGTCTGATTTTAATGCTTTTATTGTCTAAAAGAGACTATTGTTCAACACTATCGTTCAAGTAACTTGTTCAAGTAACTTGTATATACGATTTCTGATTATGCCAGCTTTTCTAAAGGCAAATTTCATTTTTTTTGTTTTACTGTATTCACCTGCAAGTCAAAGAGGCTACTCATTATTTTTAAAGTTTTATTACAACTCTTTTTCAACCCTATAACTCCAAAGTAGGGTACGAACTAGACACTGCACAGAGAAATAATTTAAATGTGGTATATCAGAGATGTGATGGGTATAAAACTTTGAACTTATTGCTTTTAAAATGTTCTACCACTACACCACTTCTTCATTAGACTTTTTACCCTTTTTTATTCTTTTTCTATATATTTATTTATATATATTTTTTCCTTTTTTTTATTTTGTATATTTTATGCTTAATATATTTTATATTCTTATTTTTTAATATTCCTACTTTTTTTCAAATTAATTGTTAGTTAAATGAAATCCTGAATATCTCATTTCCTCTGTGTACAACCTTATTAGAAATAGTTTTAAAAACAATATCTTATTTGTATCAATATTTAATAAACAATATTTAATAAACAATATCAATATTTAATAAACAATATCTATCTAAAGTCTGTTTTCCACTGATCTAGCCTTTCTAAATCCTTTCAATTCGTTAGAGTGAATTCTTTTGCAAATTTAAAGCTTCCTTCCTAATGTGTCCTTTTCTTTTCCTTTCTTCCTAATGTGTCCACCAGTTAGGATACTTATGTGCATTTATAAACTATTCATGTACAGCTTTATCAGCAGAACGATGTTTTTCAACACCTAACTTTTTTCTCTGCCTTAAATTAGTTAAGCTTATACTTACTGAACATGTTAAGTTAAAGTTTGCATTTTTTTTACTCTATTAACCTGTTTAAGGCTTAGGGGGACTTCTATAAACAAGGAGGCTATTATTTTTTATTTTAGTTGTTACAACCCTCTCTTAATTCTAAATACAAAACAGTAACTGTAACAAGTGAGATCACTGCACAGAGAAACAAGTTTGTTGTGGTACTACTATGGACTTGGTTGGAATTAAACTCAGTACTTTTTACTTATGAAGCAAGTGTTTTATTACTAAACCAATTTCTTATTAGATTTTAAGTGAACTTTTCTGTCCTTACTGAATTTTTTCAAAAAACTTGGCATACCACTGAACTTTCCTATAAAACTTAGCGTCACACTGAACTTTCTTATCAGACTTAGCGTAAAACTGAATTTTCTCAAAACTTAGTGTTATCTTTTTTTTCTTATAAAGACTTTTTTTCAAATCTCTAAAATATTTTTTTTAGATGGTCAGGATTGTCTTCTTTTGCATAGATGCCATTTTGCTATTTTTACTGCTCTACATTTTAATGTGTTTGATTTTTTATTATGTTTTGAATGTTATTCAGTGCTATGGAATCTTTACTTGAAATAAAACTATAAATAAATGACAGGTTTCTTGTCAAAACAACCAAAAAATCACTTAAATATTAGGAGTTTTGAATAACTACGGGTTTAAATAACTGATATTTGCACTAGTTTGTTGAGAAAAATCAATGGGAAATGAAAATTGCTTTAAAAAAACTAAAAGTTTACTTTTTTTTTATTTTTTTATTTTCAGTGTCTGATTCAATACTCTATGCCATTCAAAATCAAAGTGAAAGTGGCAAAAAAGTAAGCTTTTATCTAAAACCAAAAGATTTTTAATATTTTTATATCTCCTTAAATTTTTATATCTCCCTAATATTTTTATATCTCCTTAATGTTTTTACATCTCTTTAAAAAAACTAGGATTAATTTCATTTAAATTTTATTTTTATTATTTATAAAGTTATAAAGATTTAATGTTTATTAAGTTTAAAAAATTTTTTGTTGTTTTTTAATGCACTTTATCTATAGGCTCATGATATTTTAACTAATGGCGGTGTTGTGCCTGAACATTTATCACTGCAAATTCTTTCTGAAAGGCTATCCGCAGCAGATGTTTTTCACTATGGTTTGCTAATGTTTTTAAAATTTAGTTTCTGTACAGTTTTATTTATTTTACATTATTTGTAGGTTAGTTTGTGTAATTTATAAAATTATAATTTGTATATATATATATATATATATATATATATATATATATATATATATATATATATATATATATATATGTATATATATATATATATATATATATATATATATATATATATATATATATATATATATATAATTAAACAATTTAAAATGTATTCCACAAAAAGAGTGCTCAATGTTCTTAAAAGAACAGAGCAATTACAAATTAGTAGAAAATCACTTTGCAAAATTTTTTTCATTTAACACTGTGTTTCATCAATAAAGACTCATCAGAATCATTTCTGATAAGTCTTTATTGATGAAACACAGTGTTAAATGAAAAAAAATTTTGCAAAGTGATTTTCTACTAATTTATATATATATATATATATATATATATATATATATATATATATATATATATATATATATATATGTATATATATATATATGTTTATATATATATATATATATATATGATTTAAATGTTAACATCTTGTGCAAGAGTATGGTTATATAAACTACTCTAAAACATCAGATAATATAAATTTTCTCAATACTAAATAATTTATTTGAAATATTTGCCAGATCATAAGCACCAGCATTATCAGCATATAATATAATTGCAAAAAATTGTGACTGTTAAATAAAAAAATGTTAAAATTTGACATCAGCTTTATAATGGTTTCTTTTATGTAATATTAAATAATGAAGTCTAAAAATTCAATTTGGTATATTGTCCATTGTGTAAATTAATAGTGGAGAACATTGATGTTTTTTTTATCTCCAAGGCTTCACAGACTTTATCAATTATTTTAGCCTTCAATTTAAGCTGTTTTGCTTTTTCCTATTCAATGTTTTTATTGCAATTTACTCTATGCAAAGCTAATGCAGACTGGTTTATCTTGACTTCAATCAAACATTTCTGGTGTTGTTGATTCCTTGTTCGTATTTGAATTTTTGATTCACCAACATATATTTTTAAACATTTGAATTTATTTAAATAGGTTCCTGGTCAGCAGTTGTATGGTAATTTTAATTTATTTCTAGACATTAATAGCGTTTTTAAGTTGGCATTTGATTTAAAAATAGTTCTGGTATCTTTTTAAAAATATTATTAATATCCATGGTAAAGAGGTTGTAGGAAGAATATTAGAGTGTGCTTGGATTTTTTTTTGTATTTGTTGTTTTTAAATCAAATAGATTTTAAATGATTTAATTCATTTTTACATCTATACATTATAATTCAAGTCTTTTAAACCTAAGTGTTTTTAACCTCTTTGTATAATAGTTTTTTTATTTTTGTGTTTCATCTTGTAACCTTTTTTTAATGTGGCCAGTTCTGTAGTGTGAAATCTAAATTAAAGAGTTCACATTACAGAGTTCTTTAATGTAAAGTCTAGATGTAGAATTCATATTACAGAGTTCTGTAATAGGAAGTCTAGATGTATAATAGTTGTTTTATCAGTATGTTTGATCTTGTTATCTTTTTTTCACGTGACCAGTTCTGTAATGTGAACTCTAGATGTAGGCAAGTGTTGACAAAATATTATTTTCTCCCTACAGCTAGTCAGTAGCTATGAAAAGTTTTTTGATTATTTAATTATTAGTTGAAGTTGCTCTTTTGAATTGACTTTTTTGTTTAAAATTTATTAATTAAAAAAATATACTTAAGATGATGATGAGATGATGATGATGATGATGATGATGATGATGATGATGATGATGTGATGATGATGATGATGATGATGACAATGATGATGATAATGATGATGATGATGATTTTTCATCATGATTGACAAAGATGAAAATAAGTTAAATAAAAGCACAAAATGCTTTTTGTAAATAATTTATTTTTTTGTTTTTGTACTATTTGTAAGCATTTGAAAAAACTGTTTTAAAGGTTACATCTTGGATGGATTCCCATGTTACAGTGAAGCATTTACCATTGACGAGCAGATTGCATTTCTTAAAAATTTGCCTCTTACACCAGACTACATCATCAACATAAAGGTAAACAATGATTTAATTTGAGACTAATAGCATTGTATTTAACATTATTTCATTTACATACTTGCTATAAAACAAGTATTTACATACATACAATATATATGTATCATTGTCATATTTACTGTTTATAGGTAGGTTTATTTGTATATTCATATATATATATATATATATATATATATATATATATATATATATATATATATATATATATATATATATATATATCCAAAATTTCTTTTAAGCACTTTTCTTGTAAATATTTTAAGAAACAAGACAAATTTTTTAATTAATAAAACCATTTTATTAATTTTAACCAATACATGTTTTGACTATCACTAGTCATCTTCAGTTGAATTTAAATTTTTTATTTTTAAAATTTTTTTAAATACCTATATAGGTGATTTTTACAATGGCAATACAAAAATGTAATTATCTATGTACAAACTATTAATTTAATTACAAAAGTACGACAAAATCTATAAGAATAACAAGAACATTTAAAATCAATAATACTAATCTAGGGTTTAACTCCGACATAAACAACCTTTTCAAAGTATTTCAAAGAAACATGTATCCATCTTGGCTGATATCGAAAATATATAAATTTTATTTAAACAAAGTTAACACAAACAATATATCACAACCAAAAATCAAAGAGGTTTTCGTCTTACTTTAAACTACCGTTTTTAGGAAAAATATCGGATTTAACTAAAAAAAGATTGAATTCAATTGTTAAAAGATATTGCTGCTCTGTAAATTTTAAACTAGTTTTTGTCTCACTAAAAGTTTCTAAATTTTTTTCCTCTAAAGATCCTATTCCTCTAGAGTTCAAATCGTTTGTGGTCTACATTCGTATGCGCAGGATGTAACTTCTGTTATATAGGCGAAACTACTCGCCATCTCAAGACACGAATAACTGAACATTATAAGAGAGACAAAAAATCACATATCTATAAACATCTCCATAGTAATGAAAATTGTTTTATGCAATTAAACGAAAGGTGTTTTTCCGTTTTAGATTCAGCATCTAATAAGTTCGAATTAAAACTTAAAGAAAGTATGTTCATAGAATGGTTAAAACCTGGTTTGAATAAACAAGTCAACCATGTCCAAATGACACTTTCTGTTTAGTTATTTTCTATGTAAAATTTTTATTAACCTATTTTTTTGTAACTTCCTATTCGTTCTTTTAGCATGACTTGTTATTCTTATAGATTTTGTTGTATTTTTGTAATTAAATTAATAGTTTGTACATAAATAATTACATTTTGTATTGTTATTGTAAAAATCACCTATATAGGTATTTAAACATATTTAAAAAATTAAAAGTTTAAATTCAACTGAAGACGACTAGTGATAGTCGAAACATGTATTTGTTAAAATTAATAAAATGCTTTTATTAATTAAAAAATTTGTCTTGTTTCTTAAAATATACAAATATATATATATATATATATATTTTATATATATATATTTTATATATATATATATATATATATATATATATATATATATATATATATATATATATATATATATATATATATATATATTATATATATATATATTTTATATATAATCAATGGTTGTTTTAAGTGAGCTCCTTGGATCGCTTCTTGTTATTTTTTGAAAATGTTTACTAAAGCGATGTTACAGTTGTATGTATAACTTTTGAAATATTATAGAAAATTTTGTTCTGTAAGAAGACTATTAACACTAATAAAATGTTTTATTTTAAAACGTTTAGTAAAACCTTCCTCAATTTTTAAGTAAATGTGGCAAATAATAAATTTGGCTAAATTTTAATAGTTTGTTGTTACTTTTTATCAACAATAAAAAATCTCTAAAAATATATTTCATAAACAAACTTTTTTTACTTAAACCTAATTAGACCAGCGAGGCAAATCGCAATTTTCAAGTTGCATTACACTGCAAAAAAAAAAAAAAATATATATATATATATATATATATATATATATATATATATATATATATATATATATATATACTCTTGCATGTCTCTTGCGTGGCATCAAAAAATATTTCCCATAAACTGTAGTTTTAAAGAGCGCGTTAATAAACCAGACCAGAAAAAGTTTTAAAAATTAAATTTTTTTTTTTAATTGATAGACTGCCTGGCCAAACCAAACCCTCAGTCGATGTAGCAGCACTCTCTTGCGAGTCAGGCTATTTGTCAGTCGTTGTAGCAGCACTCCCTTGCGAGTCAGGCTATTTGTCAGTCGATGTAGCAGCATTCCCTTGCGAGTCAGGCTATTTGTCAGTCGATGTAGCAGCACTCCGTTGCGAGTCAGGCTATTTGTCAGTCGATTTAGCAGCACTCTGTTGCGAGTCAGGCTATTTGTCAGTCGATGTAGCAGCACTCCGTTGCGAGTCAGGCTATAAGATAGTCGATGTAGCAACATTTACGCATGTTTTAAAAATGTTTTTTTATTAAATCAATAACAAAAACACCACTAATTAAAAAAAACTTTCTAGTCGTTATAATTGCGGTTTTTTAAAAATTTTTTAAAAAACAATTAAATTTAATGTACTTCCGCATAAATTAATTGCTTTGACATTTCGATGACAATCAAAAACTGCTTAAGAGACGAGGTAATTAAAATTGTAGTCGTAAGAGACTTTTTTTACATTAAAACGCTCTTTCGACTACACTATATGGGTATATATATATATATATATATATATATATATATACAAATACAATGAAAATTAAAATATATGATTTTTAAAACTTTAAGTTTCATGCTATTTGCAACAATCAGGTAATAATGATACAAGTTCATTCTGTTAAAAAATATTTATACTAATGCAAAAAATGAAAAAATGCAAAGTACTGTTTCATATGACGTAAAATTATTGGAACCACTGCTTTTTCAAATATGTCATTATAAAACTAATAATATTTTTATTGACAACTTTTAAAATTGGTTTAAGCTTTATTGGTTTAAATTTAGTTATTGATAAAACCTCTTTATTGACATCAGAAATGCTCACATCATGTTTGATAAAGTATCGTAAGCTTTTTTAGTGTAAATAAGAACCCCTAGGCTACCCGTGTTTGTTTTTTGTTCCAGTGAAATTGAGTTAAAACCCGGCAATTCAAAATTTGTAAATGAATTTATGTCATTCGAACTGCACCAACCAAATTATATTTAAAAGATTAAAAGTTTTATCAATAAAATTATGAATATTTTCAACAAAAAATTTTTCAGGTTACTTGTATTAATATGAATTACATTACCTTCATTTTGATATAAAATGGATATAAAAATAATTACATTTACTTTGCAAGGTTTGAGCTCCAATAAAATAATTTATAACAGGATCTGATTCATTATCAGGTAAAAAATCAAAAGTTTGAAAAAGTTGAAAAAATTATTATTGTTCTGATACGAATTCATTTTTGTTGTTAAAAAATCCATAAAATCTACAGTCAATGAATTAATTTACACTAAATAATTTGCAAAATAATAATAAATTTATACTTAAAGTAACAAAATATATTTTGTCCTTAAAATGTATTAATTTCATTCGCAAAAAAAGATTCCCACTTTACCACATCCCAGTACCCATTTTATAAATTACTTCCAAAAAATATGTAACTTTAATTATGCTGGCTACAAAACAAACAAAAATATTATAGTACGTTGTTTTTTAAAGTATAACCGCCCCACTGCAAACATCTTTCCCACGATGATGATAATAAATATGTACCCATCAAATTTGATATAGATGATTTTTTAGAAAAGCATATGGAATGTAGAAACTCTCTTCAAAAACAGATTTTTCATCTCTAAAATTGACTTTTTTTTTATGTAGATATACCATTTTATTTTTATTATGTGATATACCATTATATTTTTGTTATGTATATATACCATTTTATTGTTATTTTATATATCTTACTTTTTTTTTTAAATAAGTAAATACCCGCTAGATTTGTATTTAAAAATTTAGAAATTAGTTACTTATTTTAAGAAAAGTATATTCTTTCAAAATTAAGGAAAACAAGTAAAAAATGTTCTAAATTAAAATCAGACTTTTTGCAGTGTACAAAAAATATCTGATTTTAATTTTTCTTCAAAAGGGGTTTAAATGGTATTTAAATAAATATTCAATTATTTAAATTCTTGTTCTTGAAAATTTTAAAAACCTGATAAAATTAACTGTATTACAAAATAAACCACAGTTCTTTTTTAAAATGAATATGCCAAGCGAAAATGCATACCTCATTGAATAAAAAAATTTTCTTTCTTTGCATACAATTCTAATAAGGTGTATAAATATTAATTAATAAATAAAAAGTTTAATAAAATTATTACATCACCAAAATAGAGTTTAGATTTTAAAATTATCTTCACTTTTGGTATTAAAATAATTTTGTTACACATATATCCAAAATCCAAAAATATTTTTTGCAAAATAAAAACAAGCTTTGTCTATTTAAATATACCTAATTTTACTCATTTACCATTTTGTTGTTGTTCTAATAAACAAAAAACTGTTTTATAATAATTTGGTCCATGCATAACTTCTTTATGTATTGAACTATCTTTGTACATCCAGTTGATACTAGATTTACATTTCATTCTTTAACCAAAGCCAAGAAAAAATTTACTTTACCATTTAACTGGAATAAACTGTAATGCTTATTACAACTGCAGAGGTTAAAATAAACTTCTGAAGATACTTCTGAATGAGCAAAAATAAACTTCTGAAGATACTTCTGAATGACCTTCTAATATATAAAATCAATGTTACATATAATAAAGGACATTAAATAATAATAAAAATATTAGACAAACTGAAGTAGATTAAAAAAACTCCATTTTATAAGTCAAGGATCATATTTTATTTTAAGATAAAAAAGTTTTCTTATTGTAATTTTTTTTTATTAGTCTTTAGTGTTTATTCTCGAAAATTCTTTCTCAAGAATTTTTCAAGAAATTTTATGTTTTAAATTTTTCTCATTTCTTGAGAAATTGTTTGATATTTTTCAAGAAAGTTAAAAAATTATTGTTGGTATGCTAGCACTAAGTTCAAATTGCAATCTCTTTAATTTAAATTGTACCGCATTGTCTGTGGTGTTGATGCACATATATTAAGATTTTTTAAATTCAAACAAATGCGAATATTAAGGGAAATAATATTAAAAGGAATTAAAATAAGAACTTTTTATTTATATTTTACATACATATGTTACTAATATATGGTGAACTAATGCAATAAGTGTTAGTTGACAAGTGGAGAAGTGTGTTAGTGTTTTGTCATGTTAGCAAATTATGTTTACGTGTTAATGACTGTAATTGTAAAGTAACTTGGCTTAAAATTATCTAGTTTAAAAAAAAGAGAACAAATTCTAAGTTCTGAAACATAACTTATAAAATAAAAACGCCATAACGTAATGCATCTCAGTATCTGGTTAGGTAAATAATTTAATTTTAATATTTTGTTAGATATGATAGCTATTATTAAGTATCAATAACTTTTATAATTTGACTTACGTACTGCAATTCTTCTTATAATCAATTTTAAAAATATTTGGTACAATAAACTTTGTAAACCCGACTTCTCTGTAGATTTTTTCTTATCATTTAGATATTTAACTTATGTAAATAGTTTTTTATCAAAAGAAATGAGCAAAATATTTAAAGATGTGTAGGACTATTTTAAAAAGAAAGAATGTGATTCAGAATACAAACTACTGGCCTACACTGACATCTACAAAACGTCCACCAATTTCAAAGAAAATAAGTGGAAATCAATAGTAACTGTTCCACATCATCCTCGTCAACATCTTGTCAACAAGTGAAACCACGATTGAATAGTACAAATAATCAAACAATTTTAACATTTATAAAATGGGCAACTCTGGAAGAAATAATATCTAAAATGGCAGCTGTAGGTATATTCTCCTTTAACCAGATAGCTAAAAGTGAGTTTATATGTCATATTATGACTGCAAGAGAATTTAAGCTACCATATAATTCCTGTGAGGTACAACAATTAATAATGGACTTTTATAATATTTAGAAATAGGAGCTAGTAAAAAAATATTAAGAATTTAAATAAGGAACAGAAAAAGTTCTGTGTATCTATTGATGAATAGACCACATGGATGTTCATTTATATGTAAATTCTAAAGATTCGTACAATCTGGGTTATATATTGAAGGTAGTTGTACAGCAGAAAAGGCGCTATAAATATTAAAAGAGAATTTAAAGTCTATGCTTAGACAAAAATATTGCAGCTATTATGAGTGACAGAGCGCCTGTTATGCGAAAATTTGTAATATTATCTCCTGTTTATCTGCATTTATCTTATTATGATGCTTTACATCTAGCAGTTATAAAAGCATTTTAAACTGAAAAAAAGAAATGCAATGATAAAAAATGATGGTTATACCAATGATTTGGATGAAGATGTTGAAGATGAAGATAATTTTTCAGAAAATGAGTTTGATTTAGAAAATAATATACAGGAATAGGAAGTGCTGCAATTGAATACTTCAATTAAAGACACGATTTAAATTTAATTTAAATTAAAGACACAATTAAAGACAGAATGTATTCAGAGAGTTGTAAATAAATTTGAAAAATCTTCTATAAAAATGATGTATTGCAGAGATATGTTACTGAGAATGAACCTTTACTTTTAAAAGCTTACTTTTGGATTGCAAAACAAGATGGAATACAATGGAAATTTTGATAAAACGATTTTTAAGAATAAAGAATGCTGTTAAAATCGGAACTAAACTTAAATCATCTATGAAAAGATCATTGTGTCAATATCGCAAAAACATTATTAATTGCTTTAGTGCCAGTTAGTTTAACTGTTGAGAGTATAAGCTGAGAAGATTCCACATTATTAACAGCAGAAGATTCCACATTATTAACAGCAGAAGATTCCACATTATTAACAGCAGAAGATTCCACATTATTAACAGCAGAAGATTCCACATTATTAACAGCAGAAGATTCCACATTATTAACAGCAGAAGATTCCACATTATTAACAGCAGAAGATTCCACATTATTAACAGCAGAAGGGTTTTTTAAATTTTTTTGTGGAGAAGTTAAAGGAAGTTGATTCTAAAATAAGTCAAGAATATTTACAGAAAATAAAAGAAATCAATATCAGAAGAAATAACAATATTGTATTTCTGTATAAATTTTTACAAAATCCAAGTTCTGACAACAAAGATGCTCTTGCTTCTTCTTTTTTTAAATCTGTACCAAAGAATAAAATCTATAAGCCATACTATATAGATTGTAATCCAATTGCTTGGAAACGGAGAGAGATGACGATGATTTTGTTGATGTTCAAGAACAATTAAACTTATTAATTAAAGACGCCGTTAAAGAAAATTTTGGATACTAAAAGCATAAGTAAAATAATAAGACAAGAATATTTTTCAAACAACTTTTTGTTCCTGAACAAAAAATTTAGAACCTCTTAGGGATGCACTGTCAACAATAAAACCTACATCAACACAAAACAAAGAAAATTTTTCCACTGCCAGTGATTTTGTTACAAAGAAAAGAAATAGGTTATTAAGCGAAACAATCTGTTCTGTTTTTTAAAATTCCTTTTTAAAACAGAGAAATAGTTTAAATTAATTAATTTAAAAAAAAAAAAAATTTGATATTCATTTGTAATTTTTAAACTATGTACTTTTCATATTTCTAAATAAACTCTTTTAAGATCTTGTTTCAATGTTTGTTAGTTAATAGTTATCGCTTTTCAAATCTTTTTTTACATTATTTAACAACTATTTTTGAATGAAGCATGCAATTTCAAATATTTATCAATTAACTTATACACTATTCCTAACACAATATGCAAAACAGGAGGAACTAAATTTTCTAAAGTTATGTGGTAAAGCCAAGTGATGAAAATTACAGGAGCAATAATTGAATTATGAAACTTACGTAGGGCTCTTAAGTTTCCACAATGTCTATTTTCACAGAAGTTCTCATTTTAAGCACTTTCCAGAAATTGTATTGTTTTCTTTGTATGTTACAATTAGCAGGTGTGTGAGGCATTCAATCCAGTTCAAGTAGGTCTGTAGAACTAGGGAACCTAGCAGTTGAAAACTGGTGTCCCAGAGCATCTACAATGAAATCGAAATTTCCACTTAAGAAAAACCTAAAATTTTTGCCTTTAAGTTTTAAATCTGACAACTGAATTATTTAAAGTCGTTGGCATAATGCTCAAGAATAAAGGCAAAGGCGCTGTCTTCTCATGACAGTCTAAACCTTGATACATACAAAATAAATGAACATCATATACAGAACCTGGTGATTTAGAAATGACAACTTTAAAATGGAATTTTGTATACTTTTTACCCTTATCCCAAGCAATAAGGACCCACTATAACTAACGTTTAAGTTGAGATGGCTCTGTATTTGAAGACAGTTAAAAACCTCTCCAATATAAATTGGCAAATTTTTAACCATCATTATTAATACTAAACAAGGTGCTTTATTTGCAAATGGATAAAACAATATGGACTTTACAGTAACATGTTTTTTACTGACATGTATTGCCCTTATTACTTGTTCTTGTCATTTTGGGCTCAGATGGGAAAATCCTTGCACCAACATTACACAGAATAAGTCTTAGCCTTTAGAATTCAGTTGTTGGCATCCTTAATTAGTTCTGCAGCTTTATAGTATCAGAAACAAAGTTCTTCAGCTTTACAGTATCAGAAACACTTAACTGCATAACTAAACCTTACTTATTTGCAACAATAAAATATTGACTTCACACAGAATAGTGAATTGCAAAGCAACATAGACAAATAAATTTCTAAATCTGAACAAGATAATAGTTTAAGGAATATAAAAGCAAGTTTAGATTGTCTAGCTGCAACATGTCTAATTAATTTAGAATAAGGTTTACCATGCCATAACTTAATGTAAGTATATTTTTTATCAACTATTCTTTGGTTTAGCCAACTTAAATTCCCAGTTTAATTTTTTAGAACTAATGTTGTCATAGTCTAAATAAGAATCAATAGCAACTAAATCCTTATCACCGCTAACAAAACATTTGCAAATTGTCAACTGTTCTAATTCATATCAATGATTTTTAATTTTTTTTTTTTTTTATTAATTTTTTTTTAGCAATTTTGCATTTTTGGCACAAGCAGATGCAAGTTTAAATTGTGCTGTTTTTAGTTGTTTTTTTTTTTTTAATAATTTCTCCTGTTTTAGACTCATAGTCTCTAATTAAGAACTTAATAAGCTACAATGTATGTTGAGGGAAATCTTCAGCTTCCAACTTAATTACCTGGATTTTTAATTTCTCTATTATTTATCCACGTTGTTGTATTTTCAAAAGTTAATTGATCAAATTAAAACGAAAAATCTGTTTTTTATAACTTCAAAATTTTGTTTATATTTCTTTTTTGGTGTGTAAACTTAAGCAAATTTTATCAAACTCACCATTACTAGGCATATTAACATCAGTTAATATGCCTAGTAATGGTGGCATTTTATTTAGTTTGATGTTAATATGCCTAGATTAATATCTAGGCATATTAACATCAAACTATATAAAATGCCTCTTATTTTAAAGACTTTCATTAAAATGGAAATGATATTGTTAATGATTTTATTTTCCTTCATTAATTGGTTAACATAAGGAAAGTTACACTTATCTAAAGAAATTTTATACTTTTTATGCAGAAATGCTTTAAATAAACTTTTTTTTAAAAAAAAATTTTTAAAAAAAAAGTAACCTCACCCTCCAAAATACGTCTTAGTGATTGCCTGATTCTAATTAAAAAATTTTAAAATGCACAAGAAATATTTAGGGGTCAATCAAAGTTCTCAAATTTATATAAAAATGGGTGGTTTAATGCATAAATACTTTAAATGGGTGGTTTAATGCATAAATACAGACCACAAACTGTGTTTAATGCTTAAACACATATTTTTATAGCATAGTTAGTAATTTAGTTATGAGTAAAGCCACATAAATGGGTAGGCCTCCTGAATAATTTAAATTTAAATTTATTTAAAGTTTATACTCCTCAAATATATGTGCTTGTGGACGTCTTGAATATATCTACTTGATGTTTAAATGTATATATTTGTGAATGATTTAAATATATGTGCTTGTTATCAATTTAAAATATCTACAACTTTCAAGCTAGTATTAATTTGTATGCCTTTTTATAGAAGAAAAATATCACTTGAATCTTTAATTAATTTAGTTTGAACATTTAAAAAATAACATAGGTTGCTGGGTCAGATTCCAGACTTAGCAACAAAATTAAATTACAAGACTTTGCTTGCATAAGTTACCTTATCTTACAACAAAATCAGTCACCATACTTGACAACAACATTAGTTATCCTACGTTACAGTTTAGTTTAAAATCATTTTTTCAAACTATAATCTTTATTTTCTAAAACTTTTATTTTACATTTTACATGTTAGTCTTTAAATATTTAAAAAACTCTTAAATTAACTGATTCAAAACCTTTACAAACATTTTTCTAAACGTTTAAGAAAGTTTTTTCTAGTTAAAAACTTTTAAAGTTTACCAAAATTGATTATGTCTCATTTATCTTACTTTTGTGATTTTTTATTTTTTAAGATTTCTGATGATGATCTTTTAAAACGGTGCAACAACTTGAAAGTTGATCCTGTAACAAATGACTCATACACAGCCGAGTTTTACAATGATGAAAATGACAATGCTTTAATAGAAAATAATTCTAATTCAACGATTGGAGAAAAAAGTTTAGAAGAAAATGGACAAGTAGATGGTGATGAAGACAATGAACAGAAAGATGAGGATAACCAGGATAATAATCTTGTTATTATTAATGTGAGTATGATGATGATGATCATGGTTATCATGGTTATGATAATCATAACTGTGATCATGATGATCATCATAATCAGAATTGTGATGATTGTGATCATGTTAATGACTATGATGATAATTATTGTTTTTCTTAGAAATCAAGCATAGTACTAAGATTGCTGTTACGTTATGAGGAGCTTGCTGGAAGTTTGAATGATACCTTGATTAACTATAAAGAAAGAGTTCTTAAGTGTTTAGAGGTTATTAATATTGATTATACATCCATCGTTAATATCTTAAATGCATCATCGTATTGTCCTATGGTTACCATTGTATTCTTCTTTGGTTACCATTGTATTCTCCTTTGGTTACCATCGTATTCTCCTTTGGTTACTATTCAAATACAAAATTTAATTTGCATCAGAAAAATCCTCTTTAAATATAACTTTCAAAGTTGTCAACATTTGACTTTAATTTTTTTTTTTTTAATTAATAACAAAACATTTTATTAAACGTTTTTTTTACATATTTTTTAATTTTTTAATAGTTTATTAAATTTGTTTATAATTGCAATCTTAAAAGTATTTTAATTCTTATATATAGAATTTGATGTCAGAGCATGACCAACAAAAGTTAATTGAACTTGATGGCAACTTATCACTAAAGCTTGTTTACATGGTAGGTACTGGTAGCTAGGTCATGAAAAAAAAAATAGTAATAAATCAAAACAAAGTACCAATAGTAACAAATTTTAAAAATAAAAATGTTTCAAAAAAAAATTTTGTTTCTTGCAAAAAAATTAGTTATAATAATTTATTTTAATAAAAAGTAATTATTGTACCTTTTTTTTAATAAATAATATTGTACCAAATTGTATATACTCATTTTTAATTACTCATGTATTTAAAAAGAAAAATACATTTTTTTAGAGTTTACTTCAAAGAATGGAGTTTGAACCAATAAATCAAGTTTTTGTTCCTGGAAAACTTATTGGAGCAGATAACCTAGTAGAATTTTCCCAAGATGAAAAAAGTGATGAGATATTACGAAGTTTATCTGGTATTGGATTGGTTACACCTGGATATAGATGGAGGCGCAGCAAATGGGGTACCTTGTGTCCTGTTGCATTCCAAAGTGGTGAAATGGTAAATGGCCACCCAGAGTATGCTGTGAGGTGAAAGGTTTTATGATCATATTTTTGTTACAACTATTATTTGTTGTACATGTATGTTTGACAGTTTTTAAAATTTGGTCCAGGATTTGGGAGTATAACAGTTCAAAATAATGACTAATGTGTGTGTATATATATATATATATATATATATATATATATATATATATATATATATATATATATATATATATATATATATATATATATATATATATATATATATATATATATATATATATATATATATATGTATATATATATATATATATATATATTTATTTATATATATATATATATATGTATATATATATATATATATATATATATATATATATATATATATATATATATATATATATATATATATATATATATATATATTATATATATATATATATATATATATATATATATATATATATATGAATATATATATATAGGGTTATGACTTTTTATCAACCCCATGCTCCTGTACTGTAGTTTGATGAAATTTTATCTAAAAAGCATGAAATGAACTATTGAAAAATTGATTTTGACATAAGTACTACTGTGTATTTAAATAAATTTAGAATGTAATAGTCATGTAATACAATAAATTTTTAATCCAACAATGACTCAAACCATTGACCTTGCTCTTGCTTGTTGCACCGAAAGAATCGAAGGTGAAATTTGTCTTTATTTTTGCATGATGAATAAATTTCCTCCATTACTTTGATTGCATGCTCTGCACATTGATTACTTCTGGGTATCTGTAGTACGGATGGCTCTCGCTTCCAGTGATTTTTCAAAGAGCTTAAAGCCTTTTTGTATGGATTCAGTATTTCAGCCAAGTTATTAAAGTTGTTTTCGTTGTACAGTTGGTCTGTAAACCAATGGTCTGCCCAGCCATACAATATAAATCAACGTACTCTCTGCAGAACTGTTTTTGTTAAAGGAATTAAAATGAAGACCAGGATCGCTAGTAAAGCTCTGGAGTTCTACCTTTTTGTTGCTGATATTGGGTATTTTCTGAAACCTGATCAATGAAAAATGGCCCTTTTCCTCTAAAGATAGAAACACTCGAGTGAGATGAAACAAAAGTTTCATATTATCTCTCCTGCCTGATGTTTCAAGAATTACTTCTGTTCCATTATCAAACTGTGTTTTCAGTTGTTCATACTCCTTCAACAGTTGAGATACAAATGGATATTCGATGTTTGGTGATTGTGTTTTACTTCCAAGTTCTTCATCCATCACCAAATGGAGGATTCTATCTAATACATGGTGGTGACAACTGATAAAATGAGGTTTGTTGATGCGTTTCTCTGTGAACATTTGTTGCAATATTACTACAACACCATTCTTTTTTCTAGTATTAACGCTGGTGTATGAGCAACAATCATCTGTATTGAATTCCATAGGTGAAATTCATCCAGGGCTTTAGAAATTCCTTGAGCATAGTTAAAGCCCTGTCATCTACCAAGCCAAGGACATACAATTTGATTTCTCTTCATTTTTAAGAACGACCACTTGATAATCCATTCTGTCGATGTATTTGCCATCAAAGTGTAAGGACCAACTTTCCATATGCAACTTTTCAATCATTTCTTCCTTCAGCTTGGTTGCCTCTTTGATTGTTGACTTGTAAATAGGTGATTGACATGGAGTTGGGGTGTCAATGACTTCATGAGCCAATTACTTGCATATGTTAGCAGCTTTGTTTGTTGATACTCTTGTGGAGGTTACCAAGTTAGACTACAATTTTGCTTTTATGACGTTTTTTACGTTTCCTTAAGTGGCCACTTAGCCTGTAGAGTATCCCACTGTTCCTTTGCTTTCCACTTGGAGATAGTACAATCGCTTGTCCTGGGAAGATAACCACTTTAGTAATATCAAAAATTTCATCAAGGGGTTCGTAGCTTCCCCACTTGACACATTCATCATAACATTTCAGTGTTTTATCAAGTTTTGCTCATATAACTTTATCAGATACATGAGGGAAATTCAGTTTATTCTTTCAAAATTTGATGATTTCTGTGGAAATTTTTGCTAATCGCTCCTTTCTTCCTTTGATTTTTGGTCCAAGGAAATGGTAGCGTCCGATAGTTTGCTTTTGGAGAGGCATTTTTCACTTTTCTTCTAGTGAGTATTCTTCCACAGGGACCATTCTTTATCTTTTATGAGAGTTTTCAAATTTTACCAGATTATTGGTGCAGACATCCTTGTTCTTTTAAATCCTACTTTTGCTAGGCTTGTACGATGCCATTTGTTGCTTCTGTAATGACTATAAAATTAGATAAGCAGCTATATATAGTTTAAAATGTTTTAGAATATTCCAGAATGTTCTAAATTGTTCTAGAATATTCCAAAATGTTTTAAATTGTTCTAGAATGTTCTAAATTGTTCCAGAATGTTTTAAATTTTTCTAGAATGTTCTAAAGTCTTCTAAAATATTCTGTTATTTTCCAAAATGTTCTAAAGTTCTAAACACTTCTAATCTATACAAGTTTTAAATGATTTGCAGCAAAGTCACACATATCAGTAGTAGCAGTAACAAGATTAAATAAATAACGAAATGCAATTTGAATTGTGGGGTGACCTTTTTTTACAACCGAGAGGAATTGAACATGTTTTCAGTGTTTTTTAATAAAAGTTCATCAATTTATTTTTTTAAAAGTTAACCCTAATATATATGTATATATATATATATATATATATATATATATATATATATATATATATATATATATATATATATATATATATATATATATATATATATATATATATATATATATATATATATATATATATATATATATATATATATATATATATATATGTATATATATATATATATATATATATATGTATATATATATATATATATATATATATATATATATATATATATATATATGTATGTATGTATATGTATATATATATATATATTATATATATGTGTATATATATATATATATATATTTATGTATATGTATATATATATGTATATATATATATTTATATATATATATATATATATATATATATATATATATATATATATATATATATATATATATATATATATATATATATATATATATATATATATATATATATATATATAAATGAAGTTTGAAGACTTATCTTACTATGTTATTTCCAGTTCAATATATATATATATATATCTTAGGTTTGTAAATTTGTATGATCTATTACATGATAAATTAGCATGAAAATATTTTTAGGAATGAAAATTATACATGCTTCATTGAATCCTGGAATGAGTGTCCCTTTTGGACATCATTGATTTTCCCCTTGTAATTCTAGATTTTGATTTCATAATATGTTGCTTATAATATATTTGAATACATTTCTTATGAGTTAAATTTAAAATCTTTATAACTTTGAACAATAACCACAGTCAGGGAGGACGTGCGGAAAAACAAAAAAAACTTTTACACTTTAGATTTACATCACATTTCCTAGATAAGTTATAAACAATATTAACCAAGGATTTAAAGTAAATTTCCTTTTTCCTTTAATCAATACCTGTTTTTTAATTTAAATACACTCAAGTTCAGAAAACTCTGGTACTGATTCATTATCACTTAACTGACCTTTGTGAGGCAGATCATTAAAAAATTGCTGGGCATCAGGCATGCAAAAATGTTTTAAAATCTGAAGGTCAGCACAGCTGATTGGCAGTCTCTAATTGTACAAGCATGTAAGGGGTTTTTGTGATAATTACTTCTTTTTCCAAAAGCTTTTGATATGACAACTCTTTCCATTCCAACTGAGTCTGTATTGTAACTGTATTGTAGGAAATTCTTGTGGGAAAATAATTTCAAGAATAGGGCATGTTGGTATCAGACATTTGGCTCTGTAAAATGGTTTGATATGTTCAGAAAAATTTAGGAACATGTTCAACTCTATCTTAATATCTTCAAAAGATAAAGGTTTCTTACGACACATACAAAATTCTTCCACCCAATTTATTGGTACCTCTGCTGAAACCTTTTGGTTAACTAATACCATATCTCAATCACACTCCGTGTAGCTGTGGCTCCTAATTGGGAACCATAGTATGATTTGTTGAAATTGTTTCTTAATCACCACAATAAAGTGTAAAAAACGAATAATAGTCCAATTCTTATTTTGCCCTGTAAGTTTTATTGTAACAAAATAAGTGAACATTATTTAATCCTAAGCAGTAAGTACATAGAAAGTGTCTACAATAATAAATATTGTTTGTAGAAACGTTAGGAAAACTCATATTTTTAGTAAAGTCAAATGCAAGAGCTGCTTGGCCAGTTTTTGCGTTACATTGTGCTTCTTTCTTTCTGGCATAAAACACCTCTGCTTTCCATAAGTGAAACTCTTTTTCTTGACAACTCTTGATGAGTTGTTCTACAGAGGTGGTTTAGTTTTTAAATATAATATTAACCTTGTCACAAGTTGAGCATGTATCTTTAAAAAGATAACCAAAGCAAATGTTATACTTTTCCACAAATATTTTCTGAGTAAAAAAAAGAAAGTAGAAAATTAGATAATATCCAATAATATTCTTAAATAATCACACATTATTAAAGTACCTGTAGCTTTCTTGACAAACTTTATTTTGTGGAAACACTATGTACACATCATACATTTTTGACAAATCCTTTGGTAAATACAGCTTTTTAGTGTCATGTAATGCATAATGACATTTTTGTCCTTTAAAAGATAAAAACTATTTACAATATGGTCTGAAAAGGCTGGAGGTCAGTTTGTTTGTTTTCCTTGCTGGATTTTAGGAGAATCTCCTTAAAACTAATCAAATTTATAAGCTTTATAATATTTTATTACCTTAACTAAACCAAACTACTATCTTTCAAGCTCATATAAAGTCTTTTTTTTTGTTGTTACTTTTGAGAGAATAACTTTGTTAAAACACATTTGTGCATTATGTATTTTATTTAAATGACTAATTAGTAAATAAATAATAAAAAATGTTATTTCTTTTGTCTTAGCAAGTGATCCTCTTATTCTTTCTATTCTTGATTTTGATGATCCTATTCCAAAAATTGATGAAATAGCAACTGATACAAACTGGAACTTTAACAGTATTATTATTTCATGTCACTTTAATGTTATAAGAGAATGAGTGGTCATAAAGAAATTTTTTTTTTTTTTCGTGGAGGTCTTCTTCATTTAAAACTTCAATCATTGAAACAATAAAGCTGTTTCGTTGTTTTTTATTTTGCATTTTGTTAAAGTACAAAAGTATATACTCTCCTGCTGTCGTATTTTGAAAATACATATAATGCTTGCAATTACACGGAAAGCCCAATATGTGCAAAGATAATTGTTCATTTCAATCTCGTTACCACTTTCGACCAAGTTTTTTTCTTTTTTTTTGGAATTTCTGTACTAAATGGATTTTGACATTTATCTGTCATTTTTATGATGATAAAGTCTTTTTTTTTGGTATAATAAAATTTGATTGGATGTTACACAAATAGTTGTAAAAAATGCTCCTATACAGCATGGAAATCTCCAATTTACCCCTTGAATCATTTGGACATACCTGGTTTACCTCTTGTGACTCCTTTTTTCACATAGAAATTTAGATGTAATCTAACTTTTTTTTTACTTACCGACAACATAATAGGGATAATAAATCAAAAATTGTTAATATGTGAAATATATATATATATATATATATATATATATATATATATATATATATATATATATATATATATATATATATATATATATATATATATATATATATATATATGTTAACCTAATATAATACAAAATATATTTTCAACAATGCTGTAACAACTGCTGTTTAAGCTGGGGCTAGAAAATAAAAAAACTAAAAAAACAGTTAAAAAAATACTTGATTGTTTGAAGAGACTAATGTTTGCAGAAAAAAAAACTAGAATTACTGGTAAATATCACTAACAGTGTTTGTTGTAATGTTTGTTATTTAAATATCACAACTAATTTGTTTATAACAATATCTATTATATAAATATATATTATAGATATTGTTAATATATAAATATATACTAATTTGTTTATAACAATATCTATAATATATAAATATATATTATGTATTGATACTCTATATATAACTATATTTATTTAAAAAGTATATAAATATAAAGCAAATAAATTCAAATCTTTTATTTCTAGCTTTTTAGATAAGATGTACTTGCTCTCATCTAATGAAGCTGTTTTTAAATTTATGACATCTCCGCGTCAGTTTATTGTTCCTTTACAACACATGTTATCACCGTACAAAATAGTTGTCTTAGGACCTCCTCTTTCAGGAACAACAACCCTTTGTAATAATTTAGCTAATCAGTACAAAATTCAGGTAAGTTTCTTTTGTTGTTAGAAAATAGAGATAATTAAATACCAGCGCACATTATTTTTGTTTCAATTTTAAAGGTGATCAATGTAGAGAGTTTTGTAAAAGGGCGCTTGAAAAAGTTACAAGATGAGCGGTTGCCAAAGTTACTTGAAGAAGCTATAATTAAAGTGAAAGGTTCAGAGGACTTAGCTAAAAGAGATACTCTTGTTGATACTGAAAGTTCAAGTATGATGTCATGTCTTTTAAAACTTCTTAAATAATAGTATATGTTTGCAATGACTAACTTTCATTTAAATTTTGCCATCCATATGTTAAAATTTTACTTTTAAACGCTGATATTATAAGTCATTTAGTATTTTACAAAATAAAAATAAGTTTTTACATAAAAAAAAAGTTGTTAGAAAAGAAACTTCAACAAATTATTAACTTATGCATATCAAAAGTTGATAATTCTTTTATTGGTCCTAACCATCATTAGACAGTTTTAACTTTTAAAATGTTGTTTTAAAATGTTGTTTTATTAAACAAATAATACAAAAAACTATTTAAGTAAGACCAGATTTAATAAGTCAAATGTAAGTTATAATAAGTTATTTTTTAAAAATTAAAAACAAAAACTTTTTTAAGGAATTAAAATTACTGGAATATTTGTATAAAGAACTATAAACAAAATTTGTATATATTATTTTAATCAAATTTACTGAAAAAAGGCTACTGGAAAACGGAGAATGAAAAGGCTACTGGAAAACAGAGAATGAAAAGGCTACTGGAAAACGAAAAATAGAGTCAGAGAACAAGGAAGCATTGACAGAAGACTTGAAAAGTTGTAGGTTGTATGAATTAGGAAAGCATGAAGATGGGCAAAAGTTTTATAGGATTGAAGTGCAAGGAAAATTGCTATAAATGTAAAATTTATAACAATTTTCCTTTTTCCTTCAACAAATTGTTATAAATTATAAATTATAAAATTATGACTTAAAAGTTTAGCTGATAGGCTTTTTTTAGCAAATGAAGATAAACAATTACTTGTCAATGAAATTGATATTAATGAAAACCATCCACAGGTAACAATTTTTATTTGTGTATTTATGTTGCACTTTTTTTTATGAGTAAAAGTTAAACGCTGTTGTGATAGGTAATAGAGGAGGTGGATGCAAAAATAGGAGAAATAGAGTTATCTCCCAAAGAGTATGTTGATTGTATTGAAGAAGCTCTAATTGCTGCTTTCAAAGACACAAATAAAGATTACAGGTAGAGTGATACTTTGTGTATATATATATATATATATATATATATATATATATATATATATATATATATATATATATATATATTTATTTATACAGCCCTCAAAATTAGGGTTGGCATTCGACAATGCTGACCTAACTTCCAGCCTTAAAGTATTTGAGGTTGGCAAAAAACGTTTTATGGTAACCCCTTTGTGTCAAATTTTTTTGCTGATCTAATGGTGACCTCTAAGAGTTTAAGATTTATTACCAACCTCATATTTCCTAATTCTGAGGGGTATATATATATATATATATATATATATATATATATATATATATATATATATATATATATATATATATATATATATATATATATATATATATATATATATATATATATATATATATGTATAGTCTTGTATAAATTTTAATCAGATTTTAAATGTTTTTACTGTTTTAGACATTCAGGTTGGATATTGGATAACTATCCACAAACTAGAGATCAGTTTAACAATATGGTAGAAAGGGATATAGCTATTGATAATATGTTTGTTTTTAATGAAGACAGCAATGCACCTGTTCTAGTTGAGCGATGGAATAATATTTACTGTAAAGGTAATAAAATAATAAAACTAGTTGGCCTTTTACTCCAAGTTGCAACATAAGTTTTCATCATTATCATCCACATCATCATCATCATCATCATCCACATGATTATCATCATCCACATGATTATCATCATCCACATGATTATCATTATCCGCATGATTATCATCATCCACATGATTATCATCATCCATATGATTATCATCATCCACATGATTATCATCATCCGCATGATTATCATCATCCACATGATTCTCATCATCCACATGATTATCATCATCCACATGATTATCATCATCCACATCATCATTGGCATCATAGTTATTATCATGTTGATATATTATTATCTATACATATCAACACCAAAAAAAAAGGTAGAAATTTCTACTTAAGGGTAAGATATGTGATATACTCTTAGTAAGGTATAGTTTTTTACCTTATAAGAAAATTATACCCTTAAGGTAGAAAATTGTATGATAAATCATTGTTTTTAATATAAATTTTTTCCTCAGTAGGTATATAACTATATCTTACTAAGGGTATTGCACTGTGTATATATTTTTTTTAACTTTTATTACTTTTCAGTGTGTATATATTTTTTTTAAGTTTGTACTAATTTTTTAGTGTGTTTTTTGTATTTTCTTAAATGTTGAAAAAGAATGAATATTTAAGGTAAAAACAAAGCTTCGCTAAGTGAGCAAGATGAAATCAATTTAAAGAAATATAAAGATTCTATATCTGAGTTCACTCAAAGTTGGCAAAGTATTCAATCTGCTATTTCATCTCACAATGCTGTTGAGGTAATGATCATCCCAACCAACATTTCAGAGCAAGATGCATTTAGATTATCAATAAAAAACATAGAAGGTAAATAAAAATGTTGCTTAGTAGTGAGTTTAAATCAATCAATTTATAATTACTCATTACATAAAAGGTAAGTAAATAGAGAGGTTTTTATTAGCTGCTTTTCAATATCATCCTTGGAAGTATAATGAGTTTGATGAAGAAGAAGAAGAGGATGATTATGCTGCTACTAATGAAGAAGTTGAAGATGAAGATGAAAGTAATGATCGCAACAAAAAAAAGCCTTTAGGTGAAACACTACATTTCTGTCCAGTGAAGTTAAAAGAAAATGATGTTCTTTGGCCAGGATCTAATGATTTTGCAGTTAAATATAGAGAAAAAGTTTACTTTCTCTCGAATGCAGATGCTCAAGATCAATTTATGCAAAACCCAGAACTGTTTTTGCCACAAACTGAAAAGTTCAAGGTATAAATATAAGTACTAATCTTTTCTTTTTTTTATCTTGATAAGTCAAACACAAGCATAAATTATAAGAATGTTTTTCTTTTACATTCAACTTTTTCATAAAACTTTATATTTCATGGCCTTGTTCATCCAATTTTTTTACTTAAAAATCAAATAACTCAAAGGGATTTTAAAGAAAAGAAAGAAAAAAAACTCTTTCATTATTGTGGGTGTAGTGGGTGTTGATTGAATAAAAGCGACAAATTTGTATTTAAAATTTTAAAAAAAAAGTATATTTATAAAATGAAACAAAAGGGTTTACAATATATTTATAATTTGTTTGCCTTCTTTTATGGAATTTTATGAAATTTATAATTTATATTTTGAAGATCCCAGCCATTCGCTTTATGTTGCTTGGCCCTAAAGGATCTGGTAAATCGCTTCAAGGAAGGTTGCTTGCTAGTAAGTATGGACTTTTGCATATTTCGTTTAAAGATCGCCTTCAAGAGCTAATTATTCATAAGACATTGAAAAAAGTGGGACCAGATTTTCAGCATCTATATGAAAATGAAGAAAATAAAGGTAGTTTTTTTTGTTAAATATAACTCTTTTAAAGTTTCAAATATACGTGACTGAGAACTAAAGTGATAAGTGTTTTTGAAACAGCTTGTGCCAATTTTCTTTAGTCTCAGCTTTTACATTTTTTTAAAATAATTTAGTTGAAAGTGAGGAGAAAAGAGCTGAAGTTTTTGATTTGAACCCGTTTGAAAAAAACATCTACAATAATATCATTGAAGGTGAACCACTCACAAAAGAAACATTGGATGCAATCTTAGTACCATGGTGGAAGGAAGAGCCATTCAAGTTTGTTTTATTTTAAATTTTACATTTCATTTATTCCATGTTAGTGGTTTCTGTTTTATAGACTTATTTTGATTTAAAAAAAAGATTTCTGACTTTTTTTTAGATCAAAAGGATTCATTTTAGAAGGATTTCCGAGATTACCAGAAGAAGTTAATTACTTAACTGAATCAGGTTTATTTCCTGATGGTGCTTTATTTCTTAATGTAAAGGATGAAGATATTTATAACAGACTTTCACCATCTATTATCAGTCGATGGAAGAAGCAGAATGATGTAAAAATGAAAAAGAAACAGCAAAAAAAAGCAGAAATAGAAAAACTAAAAGTACTATTAATTTTTTTTAACAAACTTTCATTCATTGTTTGACACCTAAAACATCTTTTTTTGGTTAAATTCATGTTTAATACACCTTTACAAATATGTTTAATACACCCTTACATATATAAAAGTTTTTTAAAATAGTATTTTAATACATACGCTCTAAATCCTTTGGCAGTTAATCATTTCTCATTTAGTAATCATTTTTTTCAGGGGAAAACATAACATACCGTAGGTTGATGTTGATACACTAGTTTGATGGTTACGCACCATTTTGCTAGTGACACACCAGTTTGCTAGTGACACAGTAGTTTGATGATGACACTAGTTAAATTATTTTTTAATTAGTTTTAAAGCTCTGTGACTTTATTTGAATTAGAAGTGTTTTAGTAATTTTGTTTGCGAGAGATCTCTACCTTTTTTAGAAGTACATGAACTGACATCGTTTCTATGATGTAATTATAAGTATCTAAACATTTATAGATGTTCCAAGCAATAAATTTAATTTTGTAACAAAATTTTCTATTTTCAAAGGTATCACCGGCATTCTTATGTTAATGAATTCTAATTTGATTCTTGAGAAATGGATTTTATGATTTAAAAAATTTTTTAGTAGAACTTTTGTGTGAAATCTTCAAAATTCTGACGGCACAGAAAAAAAAATAAAACAATAAATGCAATAAATGTTTGAATTTTAAATTGGAATTTATTTATAATGAAATGTGACTGTCAAATAAATCACATGGCAGCCTAAGAAGAAAAGAGTCTGTAAAAGCTAGTAGTTGAGATCTTTTAAAAAGCATTCATTATCATATACATCTTACTTAAAAGATAGATACATCTTCATACAATGAGATTATATCTAGATGTTTTAAAATTTTATGGTGAAAAAGTTTAATTTTAAATATTTTACTTTTGAGCATTCTTTCAGAGAGAAAAAAATTGTGGACAAAACAAATTGTGAAAAAAAGATGAGGTAAAGGCATTCTATTAAACCAGTGAGTATATTGTAAAATTATTTTTCAGTTGCTGTTAGGCAAAATATTAATAATATGAATGTCATGAAAAATTTTAAATAAGCAGTTTTATAACTGTGAAATGTTAAATGGTCAGTTTTACAACAGTTAAAAATGTTAAATGGGCAGTTTTATAACTGTGAAACCTTTTTGAAGCACCTAGTTTTGACCAGGTATAACAAGCAACCAAATTTGAGAGACTTAAAAATACTTATATGAATAAAATCAAAAGGATAACAAGTCATTAAACAATAAAATTTAGAAAAGTTGCTGGAAAGCATTTAAAAAAATATGAATAGCTATTAACAAATAGAAAATGTTAAAACATTACTTAAAAATAATAGTTCATAAAACAAGCTATTCTCGTATGATCACATATTTAAAGTGTCATTCTAAGCAGAAAAGTATTATTAAAACACCAAGATCAGATATGGCAACAGAATTTTCAAAAAAAGGAAACTAATCAGCAATTTATGCAACTTGGCAGAGAAGATGTTGATATACATGATTTAATCAACATGTTATCAGTCATTGAATTCAAAAGATATAAACTTTAATGATATGAAAGACAAATTATTTTGTTTCAATTTACAAACTATTATTAAAATTGTTTCAAGGTTTTATAATTCAATTAAGCTATTTAGACCATGTTTTAAATGTGACACTTTCAAAACTGTAAAATTAAAGGCATAGAGAAATCGCTTTTTTTGCACCTCGTAAAAATGATGTACAAAAATAATTTTTAGTTAATCCTTGTGATATTCCATTTTATAATACTTCAGAAGTTGCCACAAAAGTTTAAGAATCATGTTCTGGTGCATACTTAACTTGGTACGTACTTAGGGGAATAAATTTGCTTTATTTTATATTGATTGAAATAAGAGTTGGGAATATTTACCAAAGATCATTTGAAATTAAAATCTAAATTTAAAAGATATTTTAATGTCTAAGAAAATTTAGAATTAATAATGTGTAAAATTATTTCTTTGTTACAGCATGCTCAAGTAACACAAATGCTTGTAAAATTATTTCTTTGTTACAGCTCAAGTAACACAAATGCTTTTAAAATTATTTCTTTGTTACAGCTCAAGTGTTTGTATTGTGTAATTAATTTTATGTTAATAGAATGAAGTTTGCAATTAGATTTAAATGCTTTAAGTTTGAATTTTTTTAAATCAACATAAAATTTTATTTATTTTGCACTTACATTGCAGGAGGAAAAGAGGATTCTTCGTAGAAAGGAAATTTTAGCTGAGAGAGAAGATTTGCGATCACAAAAATTGGTTAGTCATAAAAATGCTTGCACAACTGTTTTTAAAAATTAAATAAAAGAAGTTATTTTATGAAATAATTTTACATTATACATACCAGATTACTTTATACATACCAATTTACATTATACATAGCAATTTGTGACTTGTTTTCCTGACAACCCTAATCATTTACCTTCTCTCCTTGATTTATGTCTGGTCTCTGATCCTAGCTTGTGTTCCATTTCTCCTTTTTCTCCTTTAGGTGGTTCTGATCATGCAATGATTTCTTTAAATCTTTCATCTTGTACTATATTTTTGGAGTCACCCTTTCATCACACTACTTACTTCTACCCTAAAGCTGATTGGAACTCTTTTCAAGATTTTCTTTGTTACAGTCCTTGCACTGATACCTTTTTCCTCTCAGCTGATAAATGTGCTTCCTACATAACCTCCTGGATTCAGGCAGGAATGGATGCCTTTATTTTTGTTCTTGTTGGTTTTAAGTCAAGCCTCATTCTACTCAATGGTTTTCACCCTCTTGTGCAGCTGCTATATCTAGTCGTAATCATTTTTTAAATCTTTTTCAAAAGAACAACTCTATTGAGAGCAAACAGCTTATTATTGCAACAAATCGATGTAAAAAGGTGTGTTCAGATGCTAAGGTCCATTATTCTCAGTTCACTAAATCTTGTATCTTATCTCAGAAGTTAGGCTCTAGAGACTTTTTGAAAATCTTCAACAGCGTTATTAACAAAGGAAGGTCCAACATTCCATCTCTCATTCATGGGACTGATCTTATTACCTCTCCCAAGGATAAGGCTGAACTATTTGCAAAATACTTTTCTTTAATTTGACTCTCGAATCTTATGGCCATTCTCTTCCTTCCATTCCAATAAATATGTTAACCCATTGTTAGACATTCAAATCACTCCAGCTTCTGTTGCTAAGGTTAACCCATTGTTAAACATTCAAATCACTCCAGTTTCTGTTGCTAAGGTTAACCCATTGTTAGACATTCAAATCACTCCAGCTTCTGTTGCTAAAGTCTTGACTAAAATTTTCTACGGCTTGTGGTCCATGACAACATTCCTGTCACAGTCTTACAAAATATCTTTTGAACTCTCTTTAATTTTCTCTAAACTATTTAATAAGTGCTTGACTGACTTTTGTTTTCCTGCCTACTGGAAAATGGCATCTGTTGTTTCAATTTTCAAAAAATTCAGTGAAAATTCTGACCCCTCCAATTATTGTCCAATTAGTCTTCTTTCTGTTATTAGAAAGGTCTTTGAGTCTTTGATAAACAAATTTCTCACATCCCATTTTCAAATAACTTGCTGTCAGACAATCAATAAATTCTCAATCCTCTTGCTCTACGGCTGACTTGCTTACTGCTGTGACTGAAAGATTTTATTGTGCATTAGATGGTGGCAGAGAGGCTAGGGCTATTGCTATTGACATATCTAAGGGTTTTAACAAAGTTTGGCATCTTGGTCTTCTCTATAAGCTTGTTTCATATGGTGTATTTGGGAAAGTTTTTGAGATTATCAAATCATTTCTTTCTAACCACTTTATTATAGTCATTCTTAAAGGCCAACACTCTTCTTTATTTCCAGTAACTTCTAGAGTACCTCAAGGTTCAATCCTTGTTCCTATTTTGTTTTTAATCTATATTAATGATCTTATCAAAAACCTTACATCTAAAGTAGCTCTTTTTGCTGATGACTCAAGTTTATACTCCTGTCTTAACAATAAGTCTTTTCTTTTTGATCACTTATAATAGGCAGCCGATCTTGAGTCTGATCTCACTTCTGTAACAGATTGGGGCTCACAGTGGCTTGTAAATTTTAACTCCAACAAAACTCAGTTATTTACTGCAAATAACTATCACAGTCTTGTCAATGTTCTTATATTAATGAATGGCAACTGTCTCACTGAGTCTTCTTCACATCTTCTTGGATTATCTTTTTTTTTTTTTTTTTTAATTATTCACCTCCCCAAGGCCCGAGGGAGCCACTACAGTCGAGGAGGCTACTACTTTTTTTTTTTTTTTTTTTGTTGTAAATTGTGGTACAACCCTCTCTCAATTCTTTAACTCTGAAACACAAACCTTGACAGGCAAGGCCGCTGCGCGGAGAAATTAAGTTGAGCGCGGTACTTCCAGGGACATGGTGGGAGTCGAACTCCAAACCTCTTGCTTACAAAGGGAGCGTTCTTACCACTACACCACTACCGCATTACTACTGACCTTTCATGAAAACCCTATATACAATCAATTGCTAAATTATCTGCTAAGGTTTCTACTGTTTATCATGCTTGCCATTTCCTTTTGTCAACCCTTCTCTTGCTCTTTAACTCTATTCTTTTTTTTTTAGTAACTCCCAACTTAATAGTGGTTGTTTGCAACCTTGTTAGGAGTGAATCAGAATAAAAAAATAAAATAACAAATTTTACATTATACATACCAATTTACATTATACTTACATATTTAAGCATTGAATTCATTTTTGGAAGTTTATAACATATACTTAATATTTTGCAATTTGATGCAATCTTATAAATATGTCAATTTTTTCATTATCATTTTTTTGGCGTCATACTATAATTATTAGAATACATCCCGCAATAACGAAGATGAAGAATCTGAAGTAGATGAAGGTGAAGATGAAAGTAACATCGACGACATTATAGAACTTGAATTAATAGAAGAATTTGGAGAAGATGATGAGGAAGATGAAGAAGATAATGAAACTGAAGAAGATGCTATTAATAAGATAAAATCTGAATTAGTAGATAAATATAATGATGAATCAAGTTTAATAACTGAGCTAAAGGTTTTGTTTAAAACTTTATAAAAATATTTTTAGTTTCTTTTTTGATAATTCTTTATTATACTTGTTTTAATTACTTTTTTAGGAAGCCTTTGATGAAGAATTGATTTATACTTTTGATGTAGATTCATCACGCAAACCTCAAATTGTTCAATATTGTCTCACAAAATTGCTTAAAAAACACCTTTTGTGTCGAAATTGTTTTTTTGATAAATGCCAAATTTTAAAACCAACTGTTGCTAAAAACCTGTTAAAACAAGGATATAAAAAACTTAGCAGATTTGGAAAGTGGTGTCCTGTTAAGGTTATTTGTTTTATTTCTTTAGTTGTTGTTGTTGTTTTTGCTGATTTAATTGTAACACAATAATGATCTTAATAAAATATAATTTTATATTTTTAATTTTTAAAAATAATTTTATATTTTTAATTTTTAAAAGTTATAAACTCTTTAGCTGTATGACAATGAGACATTAATGCCTGTTCATAAAAGTGAAAGAGAAAAATTTCCTGTTGCTTATCGCCATTTTATATACTTTTTATCATCAAAAGAAGCATCTGAATGTTTTATTGAAAACCCAAAGCAGTTTCTCACTGCAAAATCTCCGAAACATTTTGTACCTGTAAAAATTGCTGTATTGGGTCCTCCAAAATCAGGAAAAACTACTCGTAAATTTTGATAATTTATCATATTTTTTTAATTTAACTTATTTTTAATTTGATTAAAAAACATGAAATAAAGTTAAATTAAAAAAATTGTTAAAAATAAATTATATTAAAAACAACGCAAAACATAATTTTTGTAGCTATATTATAATTTGTAGTTGCTAATCGCTTTGTCAAAGAACTTGGTCTGGTACGATTGTCTATAGGAGAGGCTATGCGTCACATTTTAGTCAGTCACTCAAAGACTGAACTTGTTCGTAAAATGCAAAATTGTTTATTAAAAGGTTATGTAATCCCTGATGAGTTAGCAATTGAAGCCCTTGAACTTCGTTTACTTGATATTCAATGTTCTATGAATGGGTTAGCATTTTTTAAGTTATTTTTTAATGTTTTTGTTATTAATATTAAGTTTAAAAGTTGATTATTATTGTTTCTTATAATAGTATATTGAACCTTGTAATATATATTGTACTTTGTAATAGTATACTGTACCTTATATAGTATACTGTACCTTATAATAGTATATTGTTCCTTATAATAGTATATTGTACCTTATGATAGTAAACTGTACCTTATAATAGTAAATTTTACCTTATAATAGTATATTGTACCTTATAACATTATGTGCATGAATAATATGTGTGTATATGAGTACTGTTACATCTTTTTTTAGTATACATATTTATAGCTTAAGTTTGACCTTTATAATTACTTTTCAGGATAATTTTTAGAACAGGTGTTAAAATGTGTTGTAAATGTTTTACTCAAAATCTTTTGCAAGGTCTTCTTAAATGTTATTCAAGGGTCTTCGGGGACCCCTGAAAATATTTTTTATTTATAAATCTAGTGTTATTTTAATGTATAGAACACATTTAAGTAGCATGTATAGACACTTTATAAAAATTAAGGACACCATACCACACATTGTGTTTCAACCTGAACATTGTAGTTTAAAAACCATTTTGTCAATGCAAAAATCAAAACTTCTGTTTTTTTTTTGTTTTTTTTAAACAGGGTACAAAAATTTTCTTATTTTTTCATCTGTAATATTTTTTTTGCATTTTAGATATACTTAAATAATAAATTGGTATCACTATAACAAGTAAAACCAGTTATTAAAAACATTAAATATGTTACTTGGTTATTAAGCAAACAAGTTATTAAAAACATCAGTAAAGACATTACTCAGATAAAAAGCAAACACGTTATTACAGACATCATTAAATATGTTACTTGGATAATAAATAAACACGTTTTTACAAACATTGTTAAATACATTACTCAGATAAGGTCTTATATCATTAAACACATCACTAAGATTAGTTTTTTATTATAAGCTAAAAAATTTTTGTTTTATTTTGTTTTAATTTATTTATGTTACAAATATTTAACTGTAAGTTCTTCTTTATTATTGTCTTTTATGCATACTATGTCAAAAATTAGGGATGAACAACTTAAGCAGTGATGATGTAGTGGTTGAGTGATGATGCAGTAGTTGAGTGATGATGCAGTGATGATGCAGTAGTTAGAATTCTGTCTCTACAACTGGAGGTCCAAAGTTCAATATGGTTAAATAAGCAACATTGATAAAGAAGGTTGTCTGAATGTTTTGGTTAAATGTCCTTTTGCGATGTTCTGTGACAAAATTGTCTTCAAAAAAAAACTTTGAAGAAAAAAAGCTAATATATTTTTATTAATTCTCAAAAGTTATCTCTGACAAAACAAACTATGTGTTCATCAAACTGACAAAAATGGAAACAAGAAAGGATGTTCTTTATTTTAAATAGCAAAATCTGCGATTCTTGTTTTAAGCAAAAAAAGTCTTAAAACGAGAAAAAAAAATTTGTCCACGACGTAAGAATATTTTTTCTTGTTTCAAGAATTTTTATTCTTAAAATTAGAAATTTTGTTCTTGATTTAAGCTTAAAGAGTATTCTTTAATCATCAAAAACTAACAGAAAGCTTAAATCATTAACGTTATAAACTAACATAAAGCTTAAATCATACCATCAAAAACTAACGTTATAAACTAACATAAAGCTTAAATCATACCATCAAAAACTAAAGTTATAAACTAACAGAAAGCTTAAATCATACCATCAAAACTAACGTTATAAACTAACAGAAAGCTTAAACCATACCATCAAAAACTAACGTTATAAACTAACACAAAGCTTAAGCCATACCATTAAAAACTAACATTATAAAATAACAGAAAGTTTAAACCATACCATCAAAAACTAACGTTATAAACTAACAGAAAGCTTAAACCATACCATCAAAAACTAACGTTATAAATTAACAGAAAGCTTAAACCATGCCATCAAAAACTAACATTGTAAATTAACAGAAAGCTTAAACCATACCATCAAAAACTAGCGTTATAAACTAACAGAAAACTTAAATCATACCATCAAAAACTAACGTTATAAATTAACAGAAAGCTTAAACCATGCCATCAAAAACTAACATTGTAAATTAACAGAAAGCTTAAATCATACCATCAAAAACTAACGTTATAAACTAACAGAAAGCTTAAACCAATCTTGAGAAAAAGAAAAAAGAATATATTGCAACTATAGAGTATTAAAAAGGAAATCTAAATAATGTAAAAATATATGCATAAGAGATTAAAATATTAATCAAAAAATAAATGTGTATATATATATATATATATATATATATATATATATATATATATATATATATATATAATAAAATTATTTTGAATTTGATTCCAGTCCATTAATGCAGAATATTTAAAAGAATGTTTACTGTAGGATTTTGTATTATATGTTTGCACACTCAGTGCACCTCTACAAGAATCTCTTGTAAGTTGACAGCTAATTGCACTGTGCTAAGTAGACTATTTATTAAATTTAGGAGGTAGCTTTTTGTTAAGGTAGCTTCGAATAAATAAACAATTTTCAATTTTTATTATATCATGTACTTTCAAAATTTGTATTGCATTAAAAGATGTGAATGTATGGAAATTTTTTGGTAGAAATTCAATAGTCTTGACTGCTTTTTTCTGCATGATACATAGGCAGTTCACAATACTTATGACTTCATGACAAAATACAATATATGAGGTGAAAGTCAAATAAAGCATAGTAAATAGATTTTAAAGTTTTTTGTTGAATGAAATGTTTTAGCTTTGACATAATGGCAAGGGATCTATTCAACTTATTAGAGATATCGTTATAATGGTAAGTCCAGGCTAAATTTTTGTCTAGCTTTAAACCCAAGTAGTTATCAAATTTTTTCCACCAAAACATTTTCCAATTTAACTTAATTTTGAGCTGCTGGCCTAATTTTTTGTGACAACTTTTAAATAATATTAAATAAGTGTTTTTGGAGTAAAGGTCAATTTTGTTAATGTTTAGCCAGTTGGATTGTTTTTTAAGGACGTAGTTAACATATTTGTTGATTTTTTTAATAAACTTATTAAAATAGAGGAGGTTTGTGTCATTTGCAAATAAAAGTTTTAGCCAAAATACAAATTAAAACATTTTAAAATGTTTTTTAGCTTATTTATTTACTAAAAAAAATGATATTTATTTATTGAGTTAGATCAATAATATGGTTGCAACATTAATTTTTACAAAAACAAACTAAAAAAAAACAGTTTTCATATAAAAAAGATTATGTAGCTAAGAACTGCAGCCATTTTAAAATCGCTGAAATTTCTATAAGCTTCTAACACATGTGCACCTAAACATAGTGCTCATATACGACCATGAAAAGGTTTTTTAGAATTTGAGGCCCTAATAACAGATGGGGGGGGAAGGGTAGGGCAGACACTTTTGCCTACAAAAATTCCTTGATCCGTCGCTAGACAGTATACTCATTTTGTTTTATTTATTTAATATAAAGAGGTGCACAATTTTGGAGCACTACAAACCGAACCGCACTTATACATGTTTGCACTTATGCTTGCACTTTACACTTATATTATTTTGCAACTACATCGCCCTTACAAAAGATTCATATTTATGCTGTTTAAATTAATGCAGATTTGCAGGTATAAAAATTGCACTTATTAAATGAGAATTCTATAGAATTTTTGTAGTATATGACTCTTTCTGGTTGGTATTTTAGTCTTAATGTCGATCAAATGGATTAGACTACTTGATTACATAAAATCATGAACAAAGGGCCTATCAGAGGACGGACTTAATTTCTCTGAATTTAGGGGTACCATTCCAAGTTTAATAATTTTAATAGGTATACCTGTTAAAAGGAAGGGCATTTGATATATATATATATATATATATATATATATATATATATATATATATATATATATATATATACATATACTTCTGCATTTCTCAATCTCTTACTCAGATAGTTAACTTTGTGACTCGTTTTCCTGACAACCCTAATCATTTACCTTCACTCCTTGACTTTTTTCTTGTCTCTGACCCTAGCTTATGTTCAGTTTCTCCCTTTTCTCCCTTAGGTGGTTCTGACCATGCAATGATCTCTATAAATCTTTCTTCTCATACTTCTTTTTTGGGCTCACCTTATCATTGCACCACCTACTACTACCCTAAAGCTGACTGGGTTTCCTTTCGTGATTTTCTTCATGATGGTCCTTGGGCTAATGTTTTTTCTCTCTCAGCTGACAAATGCGCCTCCTACGTAATCTCCTGGATTCAGGCTGGAATGGAAGCTTTTATTCCTTCTCGTCGGTTTCAAGTCAAGCTTCATTCTACTCCATGGTTTTCTCCTTCTTGTGCGGCTGCTATATCCAATCGTAATCATTTTTTTCATCTTTTTCAAAAGAACAACTCTCTTGAGAACAAACGACTATTTATTATTGCAAGAAATCGATGTAAAAAGGTGCTTTCTGATGCTAAACTCCATTATTCTCAGTTCACTAAATCTCGCATCATATCGCAGAAGTTATACTCTAAAGACTTTTGGAAAGTCTTTAACAGCATTATTAACAAGGGTAGATCTAACATTCCATCTCTCATTCATGGGAGTGATCTTATTACCTCTCCCAAGGATAAGGCAGAACTATTTGCAAAGAACTTTTCTTCTAATTCCACTCTTGAATCTTATGAACATTCTCTTCCTTCGATTCCAGTCAAACAGGTTAACCCATTGTTAGACATTCAAATCACTCCGGCTTCTGTTGCTAAAGTCATATCTCAATTAAACTCGTCTACAGGAATGTTGTCTGTGGTCCAGACAACATTCCTGTCACAGTTTTGCAGAATTGTTCTCCAGAAGTTTCTTCAATTCTCTCTAAACTATTTAACAAGTGTTTGACTGTGTCTTGTTTTCCTGCTTGTTGGAAAATGGTATCTGTGGTTCCAATATTCAAAAACTCTGAAGAAATTTCTGACCCCTCCAATCAGTCTTCTTTCTGTTATTTGCAAGGTCTTTGAGTCTTTGATCAACAAATTCCTCACATCTCATCTTGAGTCAAATAAACTACTGTCAGACAATCAATACAGTTTTCGATCCTCTCGCTCTACGGCTGATTTGCTAACTGCTGTAACTGAAAGATTTTATCGTGCATTAGATGGAGGCAGTGAGGCTAGGGCTATTGTTCTCGACATATTTAAAGCTTTCGACAAAGTTTGGCATGCTGGTCTTCTCCATAAGCTTGCTTCATATGGTGCTTCTGGGAAAGTTTTTGAGATTATCAAATCATTTCTTTCTAACCGGTTTATTAAAGTCATCCTTGAAGGCCAACACTCTTCTTTATTTCCAGTAACTTCTAGGGTTCCCCAAGGTTCCATCCTGGGCCCTGTTTTGTTTCTTATCTACATAAACGATCTTCCTGACAACCTTTCATCTAAAGTAGCTCTTTTTGCTGATGACTCAACTTTATACTCCTGTCTTGACAAAAAGTCTTCTCTTTTCGATCGCCTAGAACAAGCAGCTGATCTTGAATCTGATCTCACTTCAGTAATAGATTGGGGTTCACAGTGGCTTGTGAATTTCAACTCTTAAAAAACCCAGTTGTTTACTGCAAACAACTGCCGTAATATGGTCAACATTCTTATATTAATGAATGGCAATCCTCTTGCTGAGTCCTCCTCTTTACGTCTTCTTGGATTATCGCTTACTACTGACCTTTCATGGAAACGATATATACAATCGATTGCTAAATTAGCTTCTGCTAAGGTTGGTTCTCTTTATCGTGCTCGCCATTTCCTTACTTCTGATTCCATTCTCTACCTCTACAAATCTCTTATTCGTCCCTGTATGGAATACTGTTGTCATATTTGGGCTGGTTTTTCTAACGATTCACTTTCTCTTCTTGACAAGATCCAAAAACGCATTGTAAATGTTGTTGGACCTGGACTATCTGCTAAGCTTGAATCTCTTTCCCATGGTCGTAAAGTTGCATCTCTTTCTCTTTTCTAAAAATACTATCATGGTCACTGCTCAAAGGAGTTATCATCTCTAGTTCCATCAACTAAAATTCATTCTCGTTTTACTCGTCATTCAGCTAAGTCTCATTCGTTTACTGTATCTGTCCCTGCATGCTCTAAAAACTTTTATTCATCTAGTTTTTTTCCCCGCACTTCAATCCTTTGGAACTCTCTCCCATCTTGATGTTTTCCTGACTCATACAACCTTCAACTTTTCAAGTCTTCTGTCAACCGTTTCCTTGCTCTATAACTCTGTTCTTTTTTTTCCTAGTAACTCCCAACTTAATAGTGGTTGCTTGCAGCCTTGTTGGGAGTGAATGCAAATATATATATATATATATATATATATATATATATATATATATATATATATATATATATATATATATATATATATATATATATAATATATATATATATATATATATATATATATATATATATATATATATATATATATATATATATATATATATATATATATATATATATATATATGTATATATCCTTATAGTGTAGTCGAAAGAGACTTTTATGGTAAAAAAAAGTCTTCTTCGACTACAATTTTTATTACCTTGTCTCTTAAGCTGTATTTGATTGTCATCGAAATGTCAAAGCAATTAAATTTATGCGGAAGTACATCAAATTTTCTTGTTTTTTAAAAAAACTGCAATAATAATGACTAGAAAGTTTTTTTTAATTAGATGTGTTTTTGTTTTTGTTTTATTAAAAACATTTTTAAAACATGCGTAAGTGTTGATGCATCGACTATCTTATAGCCTGCTGCTACAAGGGAGTGTTGCTACATCGACTATATTATAGCCTGACTCGCAACAGAGTGCTGCTACATCGACTGACAAATAGCCTGACTCGCAAGGGAGTGCTGCTACATTGACTGACAAATAGCCTGACTCGCAAGTGAGTGCTGCTACGTCGACTGACAAATAGCCTGACTCGCAAGGGAGTGCTGCTACATCGACTAAAGGTTTGGTTTGGGCAGGCAGTCTATCATTTAAAAAAAAAAAAATATTATATATATATACATACATATATATACATATATGTATATACATATATATATATATAGATATTTTGTGTATATATAGATATTTTGTGTATATATATATATATATGTATATATATATATATATATATATATATATATATATATATATATATATATATATATATATATATATATATATATATATGTATATATATATATATATATATGTATATATATATATATATATATATGTATATATATATATATATATATATATATATATATATATATATGTATATATATATATATATATATATATATATATATATATATATATATATATATATATATATATAAATATATATATATATATATATATACATACTATATACAATAACAAAATATTACAATATTATAAAATTAGAATGGAATTCTTAAAATCAAGTTCTTAAAATAAAAACAAAATTTCTTAAAATCAGAACAAAAATTCTTAACCTAGAGTTTTTTAAAAGTTCTTAACCTAATTGTTCCAATTTGCTTTTCATGGGAACATTCTCTTCTTAGTACACATTTTTTGATTCATATAATATCTTGTTTTTTGCTTTTTTTCAAAGTCTTCTGATAATCATTATCTAGATCTTTCACTGTTGTTTCTGTTTTTTTACTTGTTTTGAAATTAATATCTGATTTAAGTAGCATTTTTCTGCAGTTTTATTGATAGTGAGTTTTACAATAACTAAAACACAAGATCTTGTGTTATGATTCATTTAAAAATTACTTGTGTTATGATTTATATAAAAAAGGTAAATATTAACTACCAACAAAACTGCAGAAATATTTTTATTTTGGATGTTAATTTCAAAATGATTAATATACAAAATCAGAAGTAACAGTAAAAGAGATAGATAATGAATAATTTTATAGAGTTAAAGGCTTAAGAGAGAGCAATTTTATAGAATTAAATGCTTAAGAGAGGATTGTTCAGTAATAATGTAATTAACGTAAATGATGTAATAATTCAGTAATTATAATTCAAAATAATGACCCAAAATGCAATTGTCAAAATAAAGCAGATCCCTCCCTGAATGGTGAAAATCCACAAACATTACATACAAATACATCATTACAGCTGAAAACCAACTCAACAAAGTTTATATTGGATTAACAAATAATGGCATATGGTAAACCAGATATAACGATCAAAAATCATCAATCAATAATATTAAATTCAAAAATTCCACCGCCCTATCAAACTATGTCTGGTATTTGAAAAATAATTTTAATGAAACCCCTATATTAACATGGTCTATTCCAAAGTCTGTATCCCCCTACTAAAATATTTTTAAAAGGTGCCCACTATGTCGTTATGAGAAATTTGTTATTACATCCTATCCAAAACCTGAAGAACTGCTAAATAAAAGATCCAAAATTATATCAAAGTGCCGTCACTAAAAATATCTATTTTTAACTAATTACAAAGCTTGCTACAAACCTAACTAACAATAACCATATTACTCTACTTCATATATCTTTAGACTAACTAATAAATTACTCACATACACAGCTATTGTAATATATTTCATAATATTATTTATATTTTAATCAATTTTTAATTTGATTTTTTTTTAATATATAAATAATGCACATTATCACATAATCAAAAATTTTTAAACAAGCATTAAGTCATATAACTATTTCACAACTATTAACTAATTAAAAGCAAATTAATAATAACATTAACATAACTGCTAAATAATTTCCATCCTGTAAGAATCTTAAATACAAATATAAATGGTAATGTCTACAAAAATAAATATAAATGGTAATGTCTACAAAAATAAATATAAATGGTAATGTCTACAAAAATAAATATAAATGGTAATGTCTACAAAACAAATTGTAGCAAAATTAAATTTTTACTACCTGCCTGAAAAATGTACTAACATGAAACCCAGAGCCGCAATATTTTATATTATAAACACTAACATTTAGCTGGTACTGTGAGTAACAGTATATATATATATATATATATATATATATATATATATATATATATATATATATATATATATATATATATATATATATATACAGGCTTCGGCAGGAATGACGGGCTATAGCCCGTGTCCGTCTCCGCACCCGTCTAAGTCAGTTTAGACGGGCGAAATAAAGCCCGTCTGAAACATAAGTTTTGTGTAAAAAAAAAGATGAATATTTTGATGTTTTTTTATTAAGATACTCTTTTAAAACTTCTCTCATGACATAATTTTAATATGGATAGCAAACTCCAACTTATAATTGTTTATATTTAAATATAAAAATTAAACAATTTAATCATTATTGTATAACATGATGTAGAAAATAATATAACTAAATCTTACAGTTTTTTAAACGACGATAACTGTTTGATATAATACCAAACAGTTACCATATTATGTTCAAAATTTAATAACTATTATATTAAATAGGGAAATATACACATGTGATGCACAAGAAGTATCATGTTGTTTTTTTGGTTTTTCAATGTTTATAATAATAACGATAATAAACTAATTATCCATGTGTTTCGCTTTTTTCCGATAAACTAGTTTGTCTTACTTTAAAGACATTTAAAGTGATATTTCCGCGTTAACTTCACGTTTTTTCTTAAAGAGATGGCAGTTTATTTAATATGCAATTATATAACTCGTTATTGAAAATGAAATATCTCATTAAAAATCAACAAACGTCTAATTTTTGTAGATAATATAAATAGTGTTGCTTTATAGTTATGAAGTTATTCAAGTTATCCAGTCATTCAAGTTTTTCAAGTTATTCAAGTTTTTCAGTAAAGATAGTAATGGCATCATCTGGTAGAAGAGTTACATTAGCAACATTTTTGAGTTATGGTAAAGATGGAGTCTGTGGAAAAGAAACTGAGGTGGAGAATGGAACAATTTTTGTTGTGAAGATATGGTGTATGGTTTGTATAAAATATAAAAAAGAATTGCTTCGCGAGTTAAAAGGTCTGGCAAAATCAAAAGCATTAGCATTTATAGAGGGCACTACGAACGTTAAAGCTAGCAACATACATACGCTTATATACATGCTTATATTGTATATAAAGTAACGGAAGCCCCGGTATCTTAAGAAATTATTAGTACTTCTAAATAAAAACTTATTTTATTAAAAGAAATTAGATTTCAAATTTTTTATTTACGTATCAGAATAACTATTTCCGATCAGGATAGGCATAGGTAAAGCAAAGTTATAAAAATATAAATAACAGTTTAAGTTTTTAATTTGCACGCCCAATAGAATGCAAGAGTATATAAATAATTGAATTTGAAAAATAACATAGTTACGTATCATATTACCAAGCTAACACCAAACAATTTTAAAACTATCGAGCTCATTGATTCAAGGTTAAAAAAAAAAAAGATTTCAAACTATTTGCTGAATAATTAAAAAAATTAGATTTTGAAAATATTATGTAATATTTTTATTCACAAAGAATAAGAGAAACGAATGAACTAAAAAAGCACGATAAAAACCTGTATAATTTAATCGAATACTTAAATAAAACAATAATATATAAATATACTCAAAAAGACTTCGGTAAAAAAACACGTTAGGATGCTTGAATAAGGAAACGTGATGAAACGCCATGGTTGTTTCGAGGATTTTTCCCGTCGTTTTCACGTTCATTCGTTTGACTATATCTGCCAGATATTATCTGGAATAAAGATTAAAAAAAAAAAACATAAAAAAAGAATAAAGAAATTTAAACAAAAGCAACCATAAAACAACTAACCCACGTGAAACGAAATTATATCTGTGCAAGTGAAAACTTTGAAAAACAATTATTGAAATCTTAGTTTTAAGTATTATCCAACTCATTTACGGCAGTGTTTTAATTACTTAAGTAATTAAGCATTTTAAACAGTTAATCGCTTTCTAACATATTATTTTAGTGAAATTCACAAAATGTTTAATATTCAATGACATTTTCATTCAAAAAGAGAAATTAACAAATTTAAAAAAAAAAAAGTTCAAACTTTAGAATTTTTTTTAAAGTTTAAAAAAGCCCGTGCAAGACCATCTAGACGGGCGGCCCTCATAGCCCGTCAAGTCTATTTAAGACGGGCTTTTCATAGCCCGTACGGTTTTTATTCCTGCCGAAGCCTGTATATATATATATATATATATATATATATACACATATATATATTTGAAAGATAACACGTTGTATAAGTGTGTATATGTTTTAAAGACAAGTTGTTTATTCTATAGAGGGAGAAAGGCACTACAGCTAATCATTTTTTTTAGTTGTTGTTACAAACCTCTCCTAACACTTTAATTACAAAAAATAAACTTTGATTATTAAGGCAACTACCCAGAGAAACAAGTAATTATGTAAAAGTAGTTTTTAAACACAATAGATTATGCAATACTAGCATAATGAAGGTTTTAATTACAATAGAATATGCAATACTAGCATAATGACGGTTTTAATAATACCAAGAGTACATTTATCTATTGATGCATTGCAATATATTTGTTGTTTTGTTTTTGTACTTGGTATCGACTTTATTTTTAGATATGTTTTAGATGGTTACCCATGCACCATGCACCAGTTTAATCTTCTGAAAGATAGAAAAATTATTCCTTATAAATTTATTGAGCTCATTATATCTGATCAAGAAATTTTACAAAGAGGGTTAACAGATAGGAGATCTGTTTATAGGTATTAGATTTTTTTATTTATTTATTTTTTAATTTTGTGCAAAAAAGTCTTGGAATGTCACTATGCTCTTGGATACAGATTTATCAAAAAATGATTTTTTAACAGCAAAAAGAAGTCACACTCTGGAAAAAAAAAACAATTTAGATGAAACTGTTTAATTTTGTTTTTTATTTAGACTTTCTTGTTAATTTTTAAATTCAAAACCTATAATACTACAATGAAAATAGCTGTATAAGGATTACCACACCACATAGTCAGTGTAAAAGTGTCACAGACTTGTGCACTGTAGTTTACTTATATGAAGTTGTTAGCATAGTATTTAAAAAAATTAAAGCGTCCATATTTCAGATAATAAGCATTTTCTGTTTTAACATTATAACCAGGATTCTACTTCAGGACTGTGTGACAGGATTACTCCACAGGACTGTAATTGTATCATTATCCTCCACAGGACTGCCAATATTTCATCATTGTCCACAGAATGATGCCTGCCACATGTCAGAATTGGCATATTAAAACTGGCATTAAGTATTCTATAACAATATAATTTCATATTATATATCAGGTAACCACAACAACTGTCATCCAAGTTGTCATAATTGATTACTTAGTAGTTTTTTTGCATTTAAGTCGTCCTCATATGTCATTTATTTCTAAGAAATAAGTTTATTTACCCTTATTTTTTGTGAATTTTTTATTTATTTTTGTTTTATGAATTTAGGCTAACAAATGTTGGATTTCTTTTAGTTCTTTTAGTTTTTAGACAACTTGTGTTTTTAGATAACTTTTGGGGGTTTCTAGGTATTTTTTTAGACAACTTTTGGGGGTCTCTACATATGTTTTTTATACAACTTGTGAATAGAGGTTTATTTATTTTTCATGTACCTACTTGACATATTTTAACGGTTTCACAAAATAATTGAAGCATGTAAAAACATGTGAAACTTTTTTTGATTGTAAAATGTTTATTAAAATTTATAAAAATTTTAATAAACATATTACATTGATGATTTTCTCATCACAGTTATTTTTTCCCTACTTTTACATTTTCTTCATTGCTATTTCTTCTTTTTTTGCAATATATAATACAAACATTGTTTTAATATATTTCGTTTTTATTTTGCAGATTATGGCCATTACATGATAGTCATGCTATATTAGCAATTCGAATTGCTTGTTATAGAAAAGAATCTGTTTCAATTCTTGAATTCTGTCGTGAACAGTTCAAAAATCAATTTTGTGTTAATGCAGAAAATTCCAAGTGGTGGGTATACAATGAAGCTGTAAAAGAAGTGTCAAAAGCTGTGGAAAATATACAAGGATATATAGAATGTATACAGAGAGGTAAAAATCACAATAAAAAACATATATAAAGATATATAGAATGTATACAGTGGTAAAAAACAAATAAAAACATATACAACGATATATAGAATGTATACATAGAAGTAAAAATCACAATAAAAAATATATACAAAGATATATTGGATGTATACATAGAAGTAAAAATCACAATAAAAACATATAGAAAGATTTATAGGATGTATACATAGAGGTAAAATTCACAATAAAAACATATAGAAAGATTTATAGAATGTATGAGAGGTAAAAATCACAATAAAAAAGTATCAATAAATTAAAAAAAGTTTTTTGTATTTTAAAATGTTTTTTAGTAAATAATGGGCAGATAAAATGTTTTAAAAGGATATTAAGAATATTTATATTCATATTTTGAAAAAATATCTCAAAAATATCAATTTGATGTGGTATAACATGCTGATATGACATTGCATGATGATATGACATTGCATGATAATATGACATTGCATGATGATATGACATTGCATGATGATATGACATTGCATGATAATATGACATTGCATGATGATATGACATTGCATGCTGATATGACATTTTATGCTTTTATTAGTCTTTTATCATTAGACATTAAACATATATAATTTTTATTTATATAACATGTATTGTTATTTTTTACCCTACATAAGTTTTTCAAAATGCATATTAAAATTGCTTAACAAGTCAAACTGAATTTTTTGGTTTTCTTATATTGAAGTTAAGAAAATAAAATAACATTATTACTAGTCCAAGTTTTACAACACTGACCATACTAGTACAGGTGGTAAAATTGTTCCTTTCTCAGATATTGATCATATTTAAGCAACTTTAGCCGATGCTGATACTAGGACATGATAAGAACATTTTTCCAGAAAACCTTTTTTTTTTAATTTTAAAAATTTCTTATACTTGTATTTTTCGAATTAGAATTCCAAAAATATATTACTAGAGTTAAATCTTTTTAAGTCTTCTATCAGTTACTGCACAGCAAAAATGAGCTTACTTTTTCAAAGTAAGAAAATGAGGTAAAAAGGTTCTCAATTATCTCAAGTACTATCATATTCATCAAAAGTTTGAAATCCTGTATTTAAATTAAGAAAAGAATCAGGAAGTTTATTAGTTTGTAGCAACTGATTGATTATAAATCGGTGTAAATTTTGATATGTTTCCTATAGTTCAAACAAAATGTTATATATATATATATATACATATATATATATATATATATATATATATATATATATATATATATATATATATATATATATATATATATATATATATATATATATATATATATATATATATATATATATATATATATATATATATATATATATATATATATATATACATTAGGGTGGCCACGCCTCCTAAAAAATCCTAAAATGTCCTAATATTTGAAAAACATCCTAAACAGTCCTAATTTCTCCTAAAGTATAGGTGATTTTCTGAAATAGTCATAAATTCTCCTAATCCTGAGTATAATGCATAAACTATTATCAGCTAATCAACAATAAAGTTAATGAAATGGATCAGACTTGGAGTTAGTGCTGTTGTTTACTGATAGAAAATAATTTAATCAAATATATATTTAATATTTGTAATATTTTAATAATTTAATAATTTTATTCAATAAAATTTAAGCTTTTTTTTCTTATTTCTGCCTTAGTTTTGAACATCAAAATTATTTTTATTAAAGCTTTATTTTAATTAAGTTGACCTAAAATAATTTTGTACATTCAGAATAGAAAATGTCAGTCAAATATAAAGCTAAATTTTAAAAGCGGTTAAAAGGCAATAAATATAAAAAATTTTATTTGGTTAAGTATTATGTTATTATGTTAGGTATGTTTGATGATTTTTTTATTTCCGGATATCTTTCTTTTAACTGCTCTTTTTTGCCATAAGTTTTTTTCTCAAAACATAATTTATCTTTCCTCTCTAATTTGAATGCTAAGAGAAGTGAATTTGAACTTAGTCAATTAGTTTCAATTGGATCATGTGGCCTTCACACAATGCACTGATCATTCAAGAATGATACAAATGCTTCAGGACAGAAATTGAACAAATTGCTGTCTTCATTGTTTAAGATATTCCATGAGAGCCCTTCTTGTCGTGCTGATTTCGAAAAACCTTACTCAAGCTTGGTTTTCGGGTTGTGCTCTGTAGTTCTGTGGCCGTCGTTGGATTGAAAATGAGAAAGTAGCAAAGAGAGCTATGGCCATAGATTATTGTGATTATTGACTTTTGGAAAAATTTACCAAAAAGCAAGCAACCTGGTCAATGTAAGCCTGGGCAAAATACTACCTTTCTTCATAGTATAAAGATGTGTTAGTCCCTATAAAGTTACAATTTTTTAAGTAAACTGCAAAACTGTTAAATTCTTTTTTGTTAGTTTTCCAAACTGACAATCCTATAACACCTTTTCTTGTGGAAACACTTGAGAATTTACTATTTTTATTAAAATTTATCAAAAAAGAAGTTTTGTCTGAAGCATCCACAATTTTTTAATTATTAAAAGTTGATATTAGTGATGTCAAAAATCAAGTGTTGGTTGCAAATATTGATCTTGGGTTTGGAATAAAAAATGAGTTGCAGCAGCTGAAATCTAGAAAAAAAGTTACTGATCCACAAATCTATAATTTTAAAACAGAAGTTCAACAGTTTTTAGTTACTATGTGCAAACATATGGTTGAAAAAAGTGTTCTAAACTCATACTTTGCCAGATACTTATTATGTTTATCACCTTTGTACATGGTTGAATTTCATGAGCTTTATGTGTGAACTTTATTTTGACAAGTTGTTGCTGAAATTAGTTGCTTATAAAAAGGTATCACCTTCAGTTGCTGATCAAGCTAAATTACAGTATTCACAATTTTTAACTACTATTGTGAAAGTGAACAAGAAAAAATTTCTTGGGTTCAAAAAAGAAAGTGATATATTGGATTCTTTTTTGGTTCAATATACAGATGCTTTAAGATTCAAGGATTTAATGAAAATTTACCAATTGTTACTAATATTAATTATTTTATATCAATATTGTCCCATGGCCAAGCACAAGTAGAGCGTGGATTTAGTATAAATTTTTTTTTTTTTTTTTTGTATGTTTTTAGGTGCTCCCAGAAGTCCTTACGGTTTTATCATAGAACCTTGGATCTCTGGATTCTGAGCCAGAACTCTAACCACTGCGCCACTGCTGCTCAAAATGACCAACTTCTGGATAATAATGCTAACTGATACTCTTATTGCGCAGAGAATTGTACATGAAAACATGTGCAGTGAAAATATAAAATCATCCCAATTGGCTATGACAACTAAACTTATGGGATATGTTAAGGATGCACGAAAACTATACTTTAGCAATCAGAAAGAAAAGTCTGTGAATGCTTTAAAAACTGACCGTGATACTTAACTGAAAAGTTTTAATAAAGAGATTATAATGAACAAGTTTACACCCTTGAAGGTACCATACTTTAGCTCAGATATGATGCAGATGAGTATGCATTGCAAGCGGAAAAGCAGAAATCATTGATAGAAATAAAGTCAACAATTCTAAAATCTAATGCGCTAAAGAGAGTTGCCTCTGAAAAATAGGACTTGCTAGAAAATATTACAGCAGCAAAAAAAGTACTTGATTTTTATTTGACAACAAAGCTAAGTTTTAGATTTGGATGTTTAAGTTTTTCAATCGTTTTGTTTTTCTGATTTGTATATTTCTTTTTATGACTGGGTAATATAAAACATAAAGTTTAGTTTGGCTGTGTATTTTAATGATTTTTGATTATTTGTTACTTAGTCATAAAGTCATCTTTTTAATGCAATGTTTAATTTGTTAAATTTCTAATGCAAGTATGATTTGTTTCAAGTTAATATTTTTGTATGTCTAGACTATGTCAGACTATTTTAAATAACAGTGTTTGGCTTAATTTTATCTTAATTATTTTAGCTAGGCATTCTTACAGTTTTTAAATAAAATGAAAATTTTTTAGTGCCACTTTATTTTTGAAATTCTCCTAAAATCTCCTAAGATTTTTATCCTTTTTCTTTTAATTTTCCCGATAAATCTCCTAAAAATCATTTAAAAATCTCCTATATTATCCTAAATTATCCTAATATTTTCAGACAAAAAAAGTGTGGCCACCCTGTATATATATATATATATACATATATATATATATATATATATATATATATATATATATATATATATATATATATATATATATATATATATATATATATATATATATATATATATATATATATATATATATATATATATATATATATATGTATATATATATATATATATATATGTATATATATATATATATATATATATATATATATATATATATGTATATATATATATATATATATATCAATAACAGTAATAACAGCATACTACTATATATCAACATCAGTAATAACAGCATACAACTAACTGAAGCAATATATATGATCTTATTATTCTTTCGTTGCTTCAAAGATTTGTGCAGGCTGTATGAATCAATAAAGTAACCTTTTTGTTTAAAACTAAGAATGTTTTGTTTTATAATTGTTGTTAGTGAGCTCCACCACGTCTCTGGTAATATTATGCTCTACATGTCTTTCCATGTAGATACTTGTCTGTCATGGTTTTCCTTGTGTGTCATGGTTTGTGGTTTGAAGATATAGGGTAGAAAGATAAAAGAAAAAAACGTTCATTTTCATTCTTCCCTTGAAGAATCTCTGTCTGTCATGGTTTGTGGTTTGGAGACTAAAGGTAGAAAATTTTTCATAGTTGTAGTTACTCGGTCTTTGTGAGAGATATTTGTAAAAATAATTAAAATGCAGAATTTTCTTTCTCAGGTAAGTGGCTTTATCCATAGATAAAGATCCTTAACTAACCTTGATATGTCAAATAAATTATAAAATTTTTTATCAAAACAATACTTATAAAGATTGGTAATATTTTTTTTTGTACTTTCAATTTTTAACTAATTTATTTTAGGTCGCCCTGCTCCTATAAAATCTATGTGTATTACTCCTAGTGAAATTCAATCGAGACTTGGAGAGTTTTTAGACTACTGTCCTGTCAGTTTAGCACTGAAAATGGAACTAGTTAATTGCGCTGACCTAAAAAATGACGATTTAATTGCTGAATATCGTGGAAAGTTTTATAAGTTTTCTGACGAGAACAACATGTTACAATTTCTTAATACTCCCACTAAATATGTAATGCCGCTTGCTCCTAGAACTCTACCTGATAATGAAAGGCTACCTAAAAGAGTATTTGGCGATTTTTTAAAAAACATTTCTTTTCAAACAATCGCATTTCAAGGTTACTGTCCAGTAACCTACATTGATGGTGATAAAAAGTAAAAAAAAAAATTTTTTTTTAAACTTACATTACATTAAAGTTTAAATTGAAAATAATTTTTGTGTGCGAATTCGAAAATGGAATAGATGAATAACAGGTAATAAATAACTTCATTTTCGGTCTTTTTATTTTTAAGGTACGAAAAACTTGTTAAAGGTCAAAAAGACTTAGTGGCTGAATTTAAGAATTCTCTTTTTATGTTTACTTCTGCCGATTGTCTTGATAAATTTATGAGGTAAAATAAATAATTTTCTATTGCGGTATATTTTAGAACTATTTAACGTTTTTTTTTAATGTCGATCGGTATAATTAATTAATTTAATGTCTATAACATTTTATTAAGGTCTCCGGAAAAGTATGCTTATGTAACTCTTCCCAAAAAATTACCTCCATCCAAAGAGGTTATTGATGTATTAAAGCTACCTAGGCTGGGTTATATGGAACAGACACTGTCAGTATCGATTATTAAAGCGTTAACTGCTGTTGGGATGTTAAAGCCCATCTTTCCATTCTTATCAGTTAAAAGTTCTGCCCTTATTTATGTAGCTTATCACTTGAAAGGTATGTTATTACTTTTTCAAACGAAAGATATTTTCTATTATTTCTATTTCGTTAATTTTTTTTAATTAAGATTTTGTTTGTTAGGAATCATACTTTTTATAAAGATAAATCGATATGCAACGTTTGTTCTATGTTGACTCTTTACGTTGTTGACTCTTTGTCATAATGTTTCTTTACCAGTCGGTTTAAGGGTTTGAAATAGTAAAAAATTAAGTTAAAAAAAGTTTATATTTAGAAAACCAACTGGTTTATGAAGACCAAAGTTTTCTATATAACACTTCTATATAATTAGTACAAAGTAAGCCTGCTTTTAAATTTATTCTGTGGAAATTTTTATGACTTCCGGTATGCAATAAATAGGTTTTTTATCTATAAATTTTTATAACGGAATTTCTTTTGAGTTTTTAATTTCCTTGTTTATAACTTTAATCTTTCAATTTTAATGGCTTTTTAAAATCTCACTATAGTTTCGTTTCATTGAATTATTTTTTCTTACCCTTAAGCTTAAGTTATGTACTTTTGTATTTGTAAATACCACAATACTTAGTTTACAAGTATGTATTTAACACTTTTATAAATTTGTAATATAGCTTATGCGCGTTTTTTTTTTGCTTGTCTAGATTACCACGGATTCTTAACAACTTTAGCCAAATACACCGCTAATTCATTTTTTGGTGCCTGCCGGCATTTTTTATTTATAGTTTTATTTTAGTCCGAAGCATTGATTGAACAACCAGGATGTATGTATTAAAATTACTTCCTGAAAACTTTATCTTTCTTTTAGAGCGTTAAATGTTGCTTGGAAACACACCCGTAACGAGCTTTAGCAATATTTATAATTACGTTTGTATTTGCAATAGCTTCTTGTCTAACGTATATAAACTAATGTGTTAGTAAGCATGTGAAAAAATTAGGCTCGTGAGCTTTTTTTCTAAGTAATACGTTTTGTTTGTGTTTCCTAACGGAAATTTTATTGTTAATTCTTTTTTTAAACTATCGCGGGGTTTTTTTTTAAAGCTATTATTATTTTAAATTTTAGAGTTTTTTTTTTTTTTTTTTGTTTTTTTTGTTTTTGACTTAATTTTTTTTTTCTTTAATCGATGTAGCTTTCAATCCAAAATCAAATGAAATGGTTAAAGCAAAGTATAAGAAAAAACTTAGGCTATTTGAAAAACAATGCGAAATAGTACCCTATCTAGGTCGAACTATGAAACGCAAGTATTTAGAACCAGACGATCGTCCACTCGATTTCGATCTGAAGTTAAACACATTTTTTTCGTTTCAAAAAACTTTGTTATAAAAATTGTAAACGCGCGCGTGAATGTATTTATTCATTAAAATACATAATGATTAAAATAAAATGGTCCAAAATGTGTTGTGTATATCTGTTGTTGGAATTCGCGTGCGTATTTTTAGGAACGCGTTCTTAAAAATATGTATTACTGTATTTTTTGATCGATTTTATTTTAAAAAAGTATTCAAAATAAATAGGTTATTAATAAATAATCGCTGTCTTTTTTTATATTTGTACTGACCTTGATTTACGTTGTTTGCGAACAAGTTTTTTTAATTTGCAACTATCTGTTAGGTCGTAGTATCAGCCATAGAATTAAAGCAACCCATAACAACGGTATATTTGCAAGTATCCGCTATATCCTAAGTATCCAAAATATAATTACAAAAAATCCTTAACAACGTTATATTCATTTATCAGCACGTGTACGAAGCGCCATGCAAGAAGCGTATCAGTGAAAAGAACCACTTTTAAAATTTATATAAGGGTACAATTGAATTACAAAAAAATATTTTAAAAAATTTAAAGTTGCAATTATTTAAACTCAAAGTTTGCGTTTTCAAAGAAATTTTTTTGTTTCTAAAGACAATCGTTATTTTAGCATCTCTTTGTTTGAAATTGCTTTCTCGTGGCTTATATTATGTGGTTACAGGATAACATTTTTTTGCAGTTTGTTCGGCAGGAGGGCATATATATGTATATATATACACCAATGCCCAATAGTTGAATACTGGAGGATGAAAAAGTGTTTCGCTCAATCATTATACGGCCGGAAATTAATTACATTGCACAACTGGCGTTTTTAAGCAATGAGTATACTCAAAATATTTGTTACTAAATAAAGATTCGATAAATATTTGATGATTATTCGCGTGTTTTTGCAATAATAAGAAGTAGTTTATTAGATCTATTTAAATAAAATTTATAAAAAATATAATTTTTTAAAAATATATACTGCTAAATTATTTAAAACTGAAAAAATATTTTTGCTGTTAATTCATTCAAAAAAATAAACTTCAACCTGTTTATCTCTATAAAACTGCCGAAATAACGAGATTGATTTGATAAGCATTTGGTCCACGGTTTTTCTCCTTGAGATTGATTGGATGCCAATGATTAAAGAAAATTTTGATTTGCCGACATATTAATACACCTATAGCTCAGAAATTGTAATAACTGGAATATTTAAAATGTCTTGTGGATGCTTGAAGCATGTAAGGATTGTTTTATCATATTTGGCATTATATGTGCACAATAATTTTTTTAACTTTTATTTTTTATTATTATTTTTTTTTTTTTTGGGATGCTGTTTTTGTTTTTAGTTAACACATCGAAATAAAATGGATAAATTACTTTAAAGTAAAAATAAGCAATTTTAATATTGAAATTGCAAGCAAAGTTTTCATCGTAAATATAGGATGACGTTTTATTATGGAATATTAATAACGCTAAAAGTAATACTTTAATGTAATGATTCGTTGTTGACGTCACATGATTTAATTAAATGCGGAAGTACTTCAATATTCAACTCAAGTTGTTCACAAAAATTATTTATGATTTGTTATCTAAAATACTATTTATTAGTTTTTGTCTTTCTTGACTAAACACAACTAATTATCTATATCAATGTCTACAACTAAATTGCATTAATTAATTTTTTTTTTTTAACTTTCAAGTGAAGAATTGTTTAGTATACCTTAGTTTATCCTACGTATTAAGTGTCGTATGAATACCCGTCAGTCCACGGTTAGCAATGCAATGCATTTTTGGCAATAAATGGTTAGGTGCAACTCGTAAAATTATAAAATTCAACTCATAAACACATAATGTCTATATAAAAAATCGAGTCTGCAATTAAACTTATTACTTTTTAAAACTCCAAGAAATAAGGAGATTGCTTTATTATCTCAGTATTTTTTTTTTTTTTTTTGGCCTTTCTTCATCCCATATATCAGTGATATATTTTACACTCGAACATTATGTAAGTAACATTATCTAGAAGTAAAAAAAAAATAAATTTTTTTTACACGAACTTATATGCGTGTAAAAAATCAACGTGTAAAAAAAATTTTTTACATCAAATTTTTTTTTTTAAAAGTTTAAAACATTTTTTTTTATCGGCATAAAGAAAAAAAAAAAAAAAAGTGAGACAGGATTTTCTTAAGCTGCGTCGCAATATCGGACATCTATTTATTCTTTGCTATTATTTTGTTATCAAAAGGAACTACCTAGTCAGCTTTTGTGATTTACAAGTCTAGATGAGTTATGAAATAGATTCAAGATAAAAGCTGAAGAGGAAACTGTATGATAAATATTTGTAAACACACTCGCAAGTTCATCGTGTAACTATCATAAAAGAGGCTTTTCTCATAAATTAAGGTACCTATAATAATTATAATAAAATAATTGTAATAATTAGATTAAAGTATAATAGAAGGTAATAGATTTTATGGTATTTGCAAATTTCGATGCTAAAAATGCCAGAAAGCGTTTTGATATTTCTTTTAGCGCACTGGGTGTCGTATAGAAACAAAATAAAAGCTCTTAATAAAAGACTTTTTTTACTATTTAAATGAAAGTGGCAATTGCGTTTTAATTAAATAGTTTGTTATAAATTCTATAAGTTGTAGAATTTTTACTGTTTGATTTGTTGTAGACTTGGAATAAAATGTTTGCATCCGTTGTACTGTCTTTATTACTTTTCGCGAAAATGTTTGAAACAAAAAGTAATTTTTCTTACGACAATACCAACAAAACATCTTTTGAAGTTGTCGATGGTATTGCACGTCATGAAATACATATTTTGATTAAAAAGATAACTAAGTCAGCCGATGAAATTACCATAGACCGCTTTGCTAGGCAAAACGATCGAAACGTGGCAGATAGTATAAGAAAACGAAAAAAGCGTCGTCACAACATTGTTTTACATAAACCAACTAATTGGAGACACGTCTGGCTTAAAAGCCGAACTGGATATTTTCTTCAAATAGAAGCCGACGGAACAGTAAATGGGCATATTAACAAAACTAACTACAGTAAGTTATGCTTATTTATTGGTATTTAATGTGAACTCAAATATTAAAAACTAATAATACTGTTATGTCTATTTTTTTGAGAATTTTTGAACCAATCAAAGTGCGCATTTTAAAGGTGATGTTAAAACGCGCGTATTTTTGGCGCAAAAATTATACTTACAATTTTGAAAATTCTTAAAAAAGTGTTATAAACATACAACTAATTTTTATATTAATAACAACTACCGCAAGCCCATACCTCAGGTTAAATTATGTATGCCCAGTTGATTGGTTATAGATAAATTACCTGTACCTGTTGATTGGAAGCTTTATTCTTGTTTTTAATATTGGTTCTTTAATTTGTTTTCTCAGATATTGTTGATTTTATTTGTTTAAGATTTAGTTTTAATTTGAATCAGAGAGATTATAAAGTAAAATAATTATTACATAACTTGTTTAATTTTTTATAGCTTAATTTTAGTTTCAATTTTTTTTTTAATTTTTTGCTTCGGCTTAAAAATTTTTTAAAATTGTTTTGCTTTAAGTAAATTTAAAAAAAACTAAAAAAAATCCTATAAATTACGGTCGCGGAGATACAAAACTTATTAATTAAAAAATATGAACTTACAAAATATCTAGTTGCACTTTTTTTCTCATCTTAACCTACTTTTTTCCGCATTTTAAACATTAAAAAACGGCTAGTGTACTTTTTTAATTATTGCGATAAACTTTTTTTTATAAATTGTATATATATATACATACATATATATATATATATATATATATATATATATATATATATATATATATATATATATATATATATATATATATATATATATATATATATATATTTATATATATATATATATATATATATATATATATATATATATATATATATATATATATATATATATATATATATATATATATATATATATATATATATATATATATATATATATATATATATATATATATATATATATATACGTACATTAAAAATAAAAATAATTATTTTGAACACTGAAAATACTTTGATCCTGTGTTTCCTTAGCATACTTTTTTCCGCATTTCGAACATTAAAAAACGGCTAGAGCATTTTTTTAATTATTGCGATAAACTTTTTTTTATAAATTATATATATATATATATATATATATATATATATATATATATATATATATATATATATATATATATATATATATATTTATATATATATATATATATATATATATATATACGCATATTAAAATTAAAAATAATTATTTTGAACACTGAAAATACTTTGATCCTGTGTTACCTCAATTACTGTGATAAATTTAGTTTAAGGATTACTATAAAAACAAAGTTTTATAAAAAGTTTTCAAGTTCTTTGAAAACATTTATAATGAATTATTTGTTATATTTTTAATATTTTATATTTTACTGTTAATTTATTTCATAAAGATCTAAACTTTTTCTTTTAGCAAAAATGGAATTGCAAGTTATAACGCCACAAATTAAACGAATAGTTGGAGTTGCAACTGGAAGATTTCTTGCAATTAACAAAAAAGGAAAAGTCGAATCCAAGGTAATTAATGTGCTTTACATATTTCAACTAACTATGCTGTTGTAGTTACCGTCGCTATTATTTTGTAAAAGTAAAATAAAACAGAGGGTAACTGGGAAAACTTCATTTTGTTATTATTTATAACATAATAAAGATTGCGTCTGAGTAAACGTTTATTTTTTTTGATAATAATAAAGTTGTATAGATCACCTATAATGTTATTTTATCTTCATTATGTTTCAAGAATTTAAATAATGCAAAACGCGAACGCTGACTCGAATATGACACAATTTCTGTATTTCTTTAGGTTATCAGTGATCAAGATACATATTTTCACGAAGAAATGCTAGAAACTTTAGACTTTTCATTCAGTTCAATAAAATACCCAAAAGAAATAGATAATCCGCCTTGGTATCTTGGACTTAAACGTAAGCAAGGTAGTACTGTTAAAGGCAGGGCAAAGCGAGCTTCTAGGACTTTACAAGGCGACAAAGCCACTCATTTTTCGATAACATACGCAGATACTTAAAGGATATATGATATATAAATTAAATTCTATAATGCAGAAAAATAAAAAAGCGCATTGGTCTTAAGTTTTTAAGATTCGTCGCTTTTCTCGTTTTATTTATTATATTTTCCATTTATATTTATTTTTATATTTCCCATTTATTTGTGAATACAGCTATTTATTAGTATCAATATAAAGTCATTGTTATTTTATTTATTTGCTCAACATAATTTATTTGGAGAAAAAAAAAAGCGTTTTTTTTTTAACGTGTCAAGAGATAAAAAATGGATTCTGCGAAAACAAATTTGTCTATTTTTTTAGAGCTAGTAGCAGAGTTTCTAATTTGTATTAATTTCAAATAATTAATTTTCTTGACGTGAACCATTTCTAAGGTGTTTTATCAATGTGTATACATTTTGCTTTAGAGGATATATAATATTATTTTATAGATGTAATTATGAAACTTTTAAATATATTTATCTCTTTTAGAAAATATAGTTATTATTAAAATATAGTTGCTTCCTTTTTTGTAAACAGAATTAATCTTTAAGTATGTTTTTTTTTTGTGTTATTTTGATCAGAATCCCATATATATATATATATATATATATATATATATATATATATATATATATATATATATATACATATATATATATATATATATATATATATATATATATATATATATATATATATATATATAAATTACGTAATCTACTTGAGTTTTAATATTAAGGTTATTATTAAATGGCAAATAAGCAAGATCTGCAAATATAACAAAGGTTTGGCTCTCTTAGTATGAGGTGTGAAGTCTTTTTTTCAGGAATAAGTTTTACTATCTTCAATCGGATTAAAATGGACAAATTTAATCCGATTGCCGATGAATAAAAAATGTTATAATGTATTTTAGTTAAGCTAAAAAACTAAATTTATCATAGAATTAAATTTATTTGTAAAAATAAATTTATCATACAATTAAATTTATTTGTACTAAATATATTTTTTAAGTTTTCCAAATAGTTCTATTAAAACTTTATTAGTTTTAATAAAACTATTTGGAAAACTTAAAAAATATATTTAGTACAAATAAATTTATTTATAATTGATAATAAAAGAGGAAAAATCCTGAAAAAAAAGTTATATTTAAGACATTAAACAGAAAGTGACATTTTTATAGAAATAAATAAACGACCTGTGGATATTCCCGGGCGGCTAGTTAGATTACTGATTAGTTATAATCATTATAAACTTACTTACTCTTGGTCTGTGGAAGTGTGGAAGTGTTGCTCTAGTGAGTTGAGTCTGTCTTCTGCGGATCTTGGTATGTGATCTCCGTATAACAATTAGCTGTAAGAAGTTAAACCATATTACCAATTCATCTATAGCATCAATGAATTTTTATTATTGAAAAGTTATAGTTTTATCTATCTAATTAAAATATCTGATTGACTACTTTCTCAGTGAGAGCTAATTTTGTCCAGAGAGTAGCAACATGCTTTGAAATGTTTAGGAGCATAAAAATTAAAGTTCAACCAAAGGTGGCCCAAAGGTGGCCCAAGGCAACGTGAACTTAGCGAAAATACATTATGTTAATCTTAGCTCTTCATTAAGCAATTGAAGAAAATGCATTGCTTTTTTCTAACGGTTGTAAAAATACACGTTACTTCTAGTTGTACTTCACACAATATTTGCATTAATTAATTACACTTAATTATTTATGGTAGTTAATACAATAAATAATTGAGTAGTATAGTTGACATAAATTTTTTTTACTTAAAATAGTATCTGATCTTATGTAGAATTCTAATACTTTGGTTAATTTAGTGAAAAGTCTGGATGATACTTCCAGTGACGGATCCATTTTTTTGGTTTTTGAGATAGCTAACTTTCAGCCATGGAGCAAACTCCAAACGTTTGTGTGTTTATACTTATGTCAAAAAATGATAATTTGCAAAAAAAAATGCGATGATTGGAGGCTGGGAACAAAAAAGCCCTTTAACTTCATTCACACACGTGAAAAATATTTTTGTACTATTCTTAACTAGATTTATATTCATCGATAAAATTTAAGTTTCATAGTATTATCTCTTAGCGTCCAAAAATTATGACCGTATGAAGTTTAAACCCCCCCCCCCTCAAATTGAGGGGTTGCAAATTTTTCAACGCTGAGAGATAATACTATGAAACCAATGTTTATTAATGAATTTAAGGCACTTTGTCAAAAGCCTTCATAAAGTCTGTATAAATGACGTTTACTGCGTGGCTGCAATGAATCGCTTCCGTCATAATGTCTCGAGTTTTTAACAGGTTTGAGACACAATATTTGCGATGAGCAAAGTTGTGCTACTTTGAAGTAATCAAGCCATCAGCAACCCATTATGATTGTTTAAAAATACTTTCCTTCATTTTTCAAAGAGCAGATGCGAGAAATATGGGCGGGTAGTTTGATACATTTAATTTACTCCCTTTTTTGAAAATAGGCATTACATTCAATTTTCTCTACAAGTCGGTAACTACACCAGTCGCGAACAAGCTTTTGTAGATAAGCGAAAGAGGTTTAACATAGGTAGCTGTACATTTTCCAAGGAACCGTGGGTGTAAACCGTTGTAGCTGGTTGTCTTTTTTTCATCAAGGTGGTTGGGCCACTTTCCATTATATTGATAGAAAACTTGCTAGGGTGACGACACAAATTGCTTCAGTACAACTTTTAAAGGCTGGCATTAGATTTTTGGGGTTCAAAAATAAAAACTGATTGAAACTAGTATATATTACCTGTATTGGCAGTAATGTTGTTATTAGCTATTTCTAGCAATGTAGTAGTGTTCCCGACGCTCTGCTTGCTTTGTAAATGTCCATGTAAGCGTTTAGGGTTGCTTTCGGACTCCCGTGCAAATTTCTCTTCGTAGTTATACATGACAGATTTAACTATTTTACTAACATTTTTGAATGCGGTGCAATATGATTCTTTGAGTAGATTGTGCGTATTGCGACCTACATTAAAGTACTCGGCCCAAGAAGCTTGTTTAGCCATGATCGCTATAATAAGATCTAGTGTTACCCATTGATCCTGTTTCTTAGTGAAGGGAGTAGTTGTTGATGGGATGTGTAGTTTGATGTATTCATTATACACGTTTAATAGAAACTGGTAGTAATTGTTTGCATTTAGACCGGCGAATTCTGTGTCCCGATCAACAGCTGCGATATGCGTGGATAATGGTACGTAGTATGCTTGACTACAAATAAGTCAAGGTTGGAGCGGCAAAGTTAGCAAATTGCCAAGATCTACAGCAGCATTTGAAAGGAAGTTCACGTCTCCTTCCTTACCGATGTTATAAAACTTGCCCAGAGATAACATTAAACAAGGGATTTTTAGCTTCTGAGGCAAGCGCGCTAACAACTGCATTACGGCTGCTCTAAAAATAAAATAATAAAAAGATAAAATAAATAATAATAAATAACAAAAATAAATAAATAAAAAAATAATAATAAATCTTACTTGTTTATTTGTATATTATTCTTAAACGATAGTTTTATTGGATTCAAAAAGTTAACCTTGTTACAAATGGTTCTAATCATAGTTATAAAAAGACTATTTTTATGACTATGTTCTAACTAACTTTGAAGCATTTCAAGTTATTGCAATGAACAAATAAAAAATATTTTTTGTTCAAAAAAAAATTGTAAATAAGGAATTTAATATAAAATTAAGACGGAAAAAAGTACTACAAGTAGTTAATATAAAACTCCAAACTTTTTCAAATTGATTTTCTTTATAAAATAAACCGCGCAAATATATTCTCGACTCGTCGGCTGGTGAAATCTTTGATTAATATTAGTAATATTATGGGTGTTTTTAGTTATTTACTTCATATTAGTACTTCTTCTATTAGTAAAAGTTCTTGAAATGTATCAACCTTATTTACAAATATACTTAATTTGATTTGTTTCTACTAAAATACTTTAAACATTCGACATAAAAGTAATTATTATTGTTACTTAATGCAAATTTTTTTATTGAACGTAATTGTACTCAGTGTCGTGGCTAGTGGGTTGGAGAACTCCCCCACCCCCTAATACCAGCCACTAGGGCCCCAAAATCTTTAAATTTTAATTACTAATTAAAAATATCAATTAGTAATTAAAACTTTTGTTGAATTAGTGTTTAAAAATAAAAATGGCTCAAAAAAAAAAAATTTGAGACATTTTTTAACATTAAAAAAATGTTCCTGACTGTAGCCTAAAAGAAATAGACAGTAGCAGTTGTTATTGATGATAATTTGCGCAAACTTAAGTCTATAAACAGTCATACATGAACAATTTTGCAACACCATTAAAAGTACTGCATATGTCAGTTTAACTATAAAAAGTATACTCTGCTTTTAGTTAAAAATGTTTTTAGTTAAATTTTAGCTTTACCTTATTATTATGAATTTTTTTTTAAGAAAAATTGAGAAAAGGTTGAAAAAACATATATTTTTTTAATTTCATTTAGGTGCCCCCAAGAAGTCCTTACGATTTTATAACAGAGCACCGCGGGTAAGCATTTAATCCACTGATCTCAAAATATAACTGGATAGCGTATACGGCAAATTTTTTGAAGCCAGTTTTGGCCTTCCATGATGGCCGCGTATTTTGTTGATTAAAAATATTTATTACGAACTTTTATATTTTTTTTAATATAAAAATAAATGTACAAGCCTCAAACAAAAATGCAATTTTTGTTTTTACATAGCAATTGTTTTAGAAAGAAACACAATAATACATATTTACGTAAATTTCTAAAATATTTATAATATTTTGTTTAACAATACTCTTAATAATCTACTCAAACAATACTACTAATAAATATTATACTCTTATAATATCACAATATATATTAATACATATATCACAATATATATTACTAATAAATATTATACTCAAACAATATATATATCAATAAATATTATACTCTTAATAGTTTACTCAAACAATAAGTTTGTGTTTCTTTTTTTTTCTTTTTTTTTAATTTAATTAAATAAGATAATATTTTTTAGTTAAATTAATTAAAAATTAGTTTATTTAACATTAGTAAAAAATTATATCTATAACTTAGTAGTTAACTACTAGGTTCCACTAATATTTCATAACTAGTTATAACCTATCAGCAGAAATAAAAAACAAATATGAACCTAGTAGTTATCCAATTTAACAATTTCCAAACAACTTTCAAATAATTATTTTAAATGTGAAAAACTGAAATAATTTTAATCATTTTTTATTTATATTTCATTTATTTACTTTTAATTTTAGTTTTACAATAAATTAATTGTTTGTTATTGTTTTTTGTACAAATTTATGGGCGCTACTGCAGTTTCTCCACCCCTCCCCCCCCTCCTTTATATATATATATATATATATATATATATATATATATATATATATATATATATATATATATATATATATATATATATATATATATATATATATATATATATATATATATATATATATATATATATATATATATATATATATATATATATATATATACATATATATATATATATATTTATATGTTTGATGATTTTAGTAAAGTACAACCAAATAAAAAATAAAGTACATATAATTATATACAAAAAAAAAATTCTAGAAGGAACCCCTGAGTTGTGTTTACTCACAGAGCTCAGCTAATAGTTCATGCAGCATTTGTAAATTTGTGATATCTACTTAAAAAACTAATTTATAATAGTTTATTTTAAAAAAATATTCAGCTGCCTACCATGCAATTGTGTTATTAACCTTCTAGCACACAGGATTGGGTGGTTAAGAAGTAAAAGGTACATAAATTGGGGCTACTGCAGTTTCTCCCCCCTTTTTTTTTATTGTTGATTATGATAGAGAGTTTTATGCTGAATAAGAATCGTATAAAAACATTGGTCTGAAAATTAACAGAGAGTGTTTTAATTCGATATTGAAGTTTAAAAAATTATACTAAAAAACGCTAATATTCGCCATTTTTTAATACATTTCACATCATCTAAGCTTTTGAAATCGATCGTTTAAGAAAATATTTTTTTAATTACGCAACCCGGTTTTTATTTTCAAAATTAATTTATAATTGAATTAAATATTTTCATAAATGTATTTTTCATAACTTTGATAATTTTTTTTTTTTAATTAATTCGAATATTGCTTTTTAAATGTACATAAATCGACTGAAAAGTAGGGATTGGCGCAACTAAATGTACACGCATAGGCTGAAAAATAGGGTTTAGCGCAACTGAATGTGCATACATCGACTGAAAAATAGGGATTGGCATAACTAAATGCACATACATCGACTGACAAATAGGGATTGGCGCGATTAAACGTACATGATTTGGGACAGGGTAAGGGTTTGGGCTAGGGATAAATCAGAAAATGGTACGCATCAAATTGTTGATAGAAACCAGGCTTTAAAAAATCTTTGAAGAGGGATAATTATAACCGAGAACGAAAAAAATGGCGAATGTTAGTTTTTTTTACTATAATTTTTTAAACTTCAACATCGAATTAGAACACTTTCTGTTAATTTTCAGACCAATGTTTTTATACGATTCTTATTCAGCATGAAACTCTCTATCATAATCAACAATAAAAAAAGGGGGGAGAAACTGCAGTAGCCCCAATTTATGTACCTTTTACTTCTTAACCACCCAATGCTGTGTGTTAGAAGGTTAATAACACAATTGCATGGTAGGCAGCTGAATATCTTTTTAAAATAAACTATTATAAATTAGTTTTTCAAATAAATATCACAAATTTACAAATGCTGCATGAACTATTAGCTGAGCTCTGTGAGTATACACAACTCAGGGGTTCCTTCTAGAATTTTTTTTTTGTATATAATTATATGTACTTTATTTTTTATTTGGTTGCACTTTACTAAAATCACCAAACATATATATATATATATATATATATATATATATATATATATATATATATATATATATATATATATATATATATATATATATATATATATATATATATATATATATATATATATATATATATATATATATAATGCAAACATTTTTTTTTGATGCCATTTTAGCTAGATATCTGTCACTATATGAGATCAAAGCTTTTTTGTATTTAGATAGAATTCTGCAATTTGGAATATCTGCATATTCATGGTCATTATTAGTTGGTTTTCTCTTTAACAAATCATTTTTTTGTTAATTCAATTTTAGTCAGATATTTTAGTACTGGAGAGAGCAAAAGAATTCTCTAAAATGAGTTTTATCTCTGATGCTGCAGTTTCCATTTTAAAATAGAACAGTAATTCACATCAAGAGTTGTTTAATGTGGCTGTAAACTGTTAGTATTTGATTGTTGTTAAACATTCTTGCAGATCTCACAACTAAATAAGATCTCACAGCACAATAAAGAACTAGTTAGATGGTTTTGACTGTGTTTATATGTTAAATAATTTTATGGCGAACCTTCTTTTTCTACTCAGTCGAAATATATATTTTAATTGCCAGACAAATATCCAATGAAACCAGTTCTTTGACTAGACAAATTCATTTGAGCCTTTATATAAACTATAACATATAACCATAATACTTAACAGCAGGTAAAGAGTATATATAACTTTAGTTAATGAGATATTTCAAAGAGGTGTTTTGAATATTTCTATATTAAAAATTTAATAAATATTTTTTTTTAAACAAATGTTTGTTTGAGGATGTATGTAAAGTTTGTTACATACATCCTCAATTCCATTGAGCGATTATCCTTTAAATTATAAGAAATGATTTTCTTTTTATTTTTTTTCAAAGTTGATATAAATAACTATAATTAAGACCTGTTTTTTTTTTACCTGCAAAAGTGACACTTTAGAATGTTTTATTCAAATAATTTATGCAATAATAGAATTATAATATAATTCTAGAAGAAACCCCTGAGTTTGTATACCCCTGAATACTGACTCATTTATTAGTTCATGCAGCATTTGTACAAAATGGTCTCTTGCTAAAAAAAAATAGAGAATATTAATTGTAGGTAGAGGTGATTGCTGCTTACCATGCTGTTATGTTATTAACCACCTAGCATAGAGCATTAGGTAACTAAGAACTAAAAGGTACATATATTATACACAAAAATTAACTAAAATTGTAAATGCCATTTGATAATAAATTTAATTATTTAAAGAAACTTTTTTTTTCTCTAATATTTATAAAATTCATTTGTTTTCTTTTATTTTTAACAAACTTATTAGCCTTATTTAAATATTTTCTATTGTAGTTTGATAAAGCCATATAAAATCTATATAGGTTTCTCCGCAAGGAACTTAAATCGCCGCCATCTTGGGAGGCCAATTTTGGCTTCAACTTTTTTTCGGAAAAAACAATAGAATCTGCTATCCAGTTATATTTTGAGATCAGTGCGTTTAATCGGGAGTTCACGCCGCCTTCCAAACCGATGTCGCAAAACTTTCCCATAGATGGGGTTTGAACCACGAATCCTTTGTTTCTGAGGCAAGTTCGCTACCACTGCCCCACGGTTGCGCAATTTACTATATAGAGTTAGTTGTTTGACAAAACCTTCAGGAAAGTTTTTCTTTCCTGAAGGTTTTGTGAACCAGTGTTGATCTCTTGGTCTGCTGTTTTATTCACATAATAAAAATGGAAATTTAGTAAATCTCTTGGTTTGTCGAGAAGCATACAAACAACTTTCGAGTCTCCATATATCATCCAATTTTGAGCAGATTAATTTTAAGATGATTGAGCAGATTATTTTAATTATTTCATTCATTTTTTAATCCCTTATTTTAACCTTAAATACTAAATATTTTTAACCTTAAATATTAAATACTTTTAACCTCAAATATTAAATATTTTTAACCTCAAATATTAAATATTTTTAACCTCAAATATTAAAATATTAAAACAGTTATAAGATGATTGAGCAGATTAATTTTAAGATGATTGATAATTGACAGTCGTGGCGTAGTGGCGTAGTGGTTAGAGTTCTGGGTTAGAACCTAGAAGTCCTAGGTTCGACGCCAACTCTAGCCCAACAAGCGACATTGGTACGGAAGGAGGCGTGAATTTTTTGCTAAATCCTCTCCCGCGGTGCTCTGTGATAAGACCGTAAAGACTTCTGGGAGCACCTAAAAAAAAAAAAAAAAGATGCCTAAATTTTCTTATAACTAAATATGCTGCAGGTAGCCATTCATAAATATTGCCATTTTGTAAAATAATAAGTTTTAAAGCTAGTTTTTAATAAGCCTATAAAATGTCTTCTTTCTAGTCTATAAAATTTCTTCATTTTTTTAACTCATGTACTCCAACTTCATTCATTAATACTATGACAATACACAAAACCATCTTCATTCTTAAAATATTTTGCGAACTGTCAACTCTTGTTCTATATTGATAAGTAGGTGTTCCAAAAGAAAAACTTTGAGATCAGTGCGTTTAATCGGGAGTTCACGCCGCCTTCCAAACCGATGTCGCAAAACTTTCCCATTGATGGGGTTTGAACCACGAATCCTTTGTTTCAGAGTTCCAAAAGAAAAACTTTTATTTTACCTTAATGCAAAACTACTCATATTTTTTAAATGTTAAATTCAAATCTCTTACTAAATCGTTTAACCCATCAGGTAATTATTAAATAAATGAATTTTTAAATTTTCTGGAAAGTTATGATTGCGATTGTCAGGTTCATATTTATCCAATTCAATTTCGCTTGACTGTTCACTTTCAATAGTATGTGGTTAGACAAAGACAAAAAGTTCTGGACCATATCTGATCGGTCGAATGGTTAGAAGAAGATAATACATTTCTATTCTTTGAGTTATATCTTTAAGAATAATTTTTTTGTCCTTATTATCCAATTTCAAAATATTTTTTTGAAAATATTTTGAAATTGGATAATATTAAGATTTTTTTATTAATATGAGAACTAAACTTTTTAACCAACTTTCTAATGATTTTTTTTCATTTACAAATTTACCTCGTATATTACAAAAATTGTAAAAAAGTATGGAGTATGAAACGCCTAAAGTATGGAGCGCCTGTTTAGTTAAATAGGCAAAACTGAGATTTTAGAAAAAGACTGAAATCTGGTTAATGACAAAAAATTTAATCACAATATTCTTAGATTTTGCTAAGGCCTTTGACGTAATGCTTGCTTATTATTAAGTTAACAATATAATTTAAAAAACTTTAAATTAAAAAGTTGTCAATCTGCTGCTATGCCGTTAGTAAAGATAAAGCTTTGATCGCAAGTTCAATTAAGTTCAGGAAATATGCCATTTGGAAAGTTGTATAGTCAATTTGATAAAAAAAATCTAACCCAAGCGCTTCGGAGGAATTGAATCCCACAGGTTACCAATCTTTTGTTATTCTGTAAGTATAATTTAAATAAAGTATTAGAAAACCAATATTTTTATTACTATGAAACTTTGCAGCATACTATTTGATCATTTCAGTTTAAAGTTATTGAAAATGTTTTCTTGAATTTAAAAAAAACTTTTATAAAAAATAAAAATAATGCATAATATTATTAAAGTATATAGTAGATCAGGAAAAACCGAGCATTATTCAAATAAGGTTTAATAAAACCAAAAATTTGCAGGTAACATGTATGGGTCATATAAACAACGTCTTTTGTATTTTAATTAGAAATCTCAATGTTTGGCGCAAAATGTGTTTTGGACTAATCAAGCCTCTTTGTCTAATGTTCATAAAATCATTCTTGAAATACACATTACTGGGAGCATTAGATACAGACGCTATGACATTAAATTTTAAAACTTTCTTCTTATTTAAAAGACTGATGATTTAACATAATTTTTCATTTATCGCTTTTTCAAGTTTGGTAGACTCTAAGTTGTTTATATTGGTTAAAACTTAACATCGCTCATATCAACCCAAGAGTGTTGAAAATCAAATAATAATATTAAAGAATATTAAAAAAAATTGTAAATAAATAATTAGTTGCAAAAGCACTTAATAACTTTTTTGTTAATGTAGAATCAAACTTAGCATATAAAATGGGATCACCTCAGAAAAACTTTCATTCATACTCTACGCCTAATTAAACTGTTATGTCAAATCATGAACAGAAGTTATTAAATTTAGTCCCTTTACTAAAACCTAATAAAAATTCAGGTGTTGATGATGCTAGTAGTAATGTCATTATTAAATCAATAAGTTATTTAAAAGTACCACTTTTACATATTTTTATCTATAAAACATGGAGTTTTTCCTGAAATCTTAAAAATTGCAAAAGATTTAAAACAAGTGATCCTTCTGATGTTTTGAATTACAGACCAATCTCAGCTCTCACTTGTTTTTTCAAGATTTTGGAGCGTGTTATGTATAATAGACTTTATTCTTTTTTAAATACCAATATTGTTCTTTACAATGAACAATTTGGGTTTAAATCTAAAATACTTAAAGCCTTTGATGAGAAAAAATTTACCTTAGGTGTTTTTGTTGATCTAAGTAAATCTTTTGACACGATTATAATATTTTTCTATATAAACTTAAAAATTATGGTATTAAAATTTTTAACTTAGTTTGGCTTAGAAGTTATTTAATAAATAGGAAACAGTTCATCTCATTTAATGATGGAAAAATGGATTTAGCGTAAGTTACCTGCGGCGTCCCGCTAGGATCAATCCAATCCAATCCTCTCTTATTTCTCATTAAATGAAAAACAAGAGAGGCCCTAAATTTTACTTAAGTCAATTAAATGATTTAAGTTAATTTTTCAAATATCAAACCTATTTGCAGACAAGGTTAACTTATTTTATTCAAATAAAGAAATCAACATTTCATTTGAAACAGTAAACAAGGAGTTTGTAAAACTAAATGAATGGTTTATAGCATGTTTATAGCTTATTTCATGTTTTTAAAGATCTATTTACCTTTAAAGTAAAGAATAAATATAGTTTGCGAAATAATAACTATTTAAAAGAATCCTTTTGTGAAACAAAGTTTAATCAATTTTGTATAGATTATCGAGCACCTTATATCTGGAATAAAATTGTACAGCCTAAATTAAATTCATCTTTTTTTCTGTTTTTAAAAACAAGTTAAAGAATATTATTTTTTCTACGGATAATATATTGAAATATTTTTGAGATATTATTTTAAACATTTCTTATTTCAAATGTTTTGGATTCTTATTTTGTTATAAACTACCTGTATTATACTATATTATATTTATATTGTAATTTTTATTTGGTTCTGGCGACAAGATCGATACGATCTTGTTCCAGATTCCAAGTTTATATGTTTATATTACATGGAAATCACGACATGTAAATAATGTAAACTGAAAAAAAAAAAAAAAATAGCGAATAAAGGGACTTGGCGATAAGACCAAATTTGTCTTCTTCTTGCCACAGCCACATATTTATAAATTTGTATTGTTTAAATTTTTAAACTTTTTTTTTCTTTTAATTGGCTAAATACATAACAATTAAAAAATAATTAAAATATTTCTTATAAATGTATTAATTTCTTAATCTGATTGTGTATTTTATTGAACTTCTTAATGGGGCTGTTTGACCATTGCTTACAACATTTTTAATGATTTAAATATTCGGATGATTGATAAAACTAAGATACAAAGATCATGGCAAACTTTATTAAGGACAAATATCACACCACTCAAAGTATTGTTACTAGAACGTCCAACCATACCTTTATCCAATAATACTTTATCCTTTATCCAATATACTTTTTTTTTCAGTGTGTTTCGTTTTTTGCCCAGTGAAAATTATTCCGTTAAATTATAATTGTATAGAAGAAGTTTCACATTTTTACTTTTTGGAAAGCTTATAAAATTTTTTAGATCAATCCTTATTATGGCTGTGGTGGGAAAGCTTAGCTTTCAATTCTACTTCTCTTTGCTTTTATTTCGTTCTTTGATGCAACTTTTTGTCTAAGCTTCAAGATGACTTTAAAAAAGCTAAATATTGAAAAAACGCTGAACAAGATAGTAAAAGCTATTAGACTTCTCAAAAAAATGGAACAAGCAGTCTCGACAGTAATCAAGAGCACAACTATGGAAAGGATTAACAAAGTGGATAAATGCTTCGAGAGGTTGAATTTGGTTTGATGTGGTGAATAGACGGTATAGTTCTCTGTTTTAATAAATTTGAAAAAAAAAAATTATACAAATATAATGAGTACTCTGCTGACCAGAAACGAAAAAGAGTAAACAAACATTAAAATGACAAATTGATGTTTATTGAGGCTTCAGATATAACTGAGAGAGTTAAGCAATTGTTGAGATCAATGTCATCATGTATCTATTTTTAGCTAGCTTGAAAAATGAAGGTAAGCATATGCTCTACTTCTCTCTTGTTTTGGTTTCCTAGTCCGTCTTTCACATATGAATAAAAAAAAGGTTTATCTACTTAATAAGTAATTATATAAACTAGATCAAAACAAAGTGGAAACGGGGAGGAAAAGGCTAAAACTGTTATTTTGCTAGGAGACAACGATGAATAAGGATCTGATCCTGATCTTCGAACTAAAGATTAATCACTGAATTGATTAAAGTTGGATAAAAATAATCAAACAATTTCTTTAGCACATGGAAGTACAACTTCTTCAGCCCATGTGTGAAATTTTTTTTCTGCATATAAAACCTTATAAGATATTTCTACTATATTTCGTTGAGTTTTGGTTTGAGTTTCCTTTAAATTACTTTTTTAATCTTTTCTTTAATCTCTTCCATAATCTTCTTCTTCCTTAATCTATTCTTTAGAGCTTCTTTTGTATTTTATAGGGATATTTACAATAATAAACTCAATGAAGATTTTTGTTCTCTTTTTTTCTTAAAACAACAGCAAAAGCGGCTGGAAATATAAAAATTTCAAAAGAACAGCAAAAGCGGCTGGAAATATAAAAATTTCAAAAGAACAGCAAAAGCGGCTGAAAATAAAAAAAATTTTAAAACAGTTTTTCAATTATAATTAATTACAATGGAAATATTTTTTAGTAAAAACTACTGAAGGAGCTCCTGCGATGATGTTTTGTAAGCAGACTAGAGTGAAAAAAAAAATTGCTCCAAATGTAATTTTAATGTGTACATAGACCAACTCTTTACCAGTTGTTTAAAAACTGTATTTAAGCAATTAATTAAATTGGACTTAATAAACGGGAGGGTCGGAATTTTAGAAACCTAAAATAATTCTAAACACACGAAAACACTAAAAGAAAATCATTTAACTCAGAAGAACAACCTGATTTTTTTTTAAATTAAAAAAAATCTAAAAAATGTAAAAGTTTTAAATTTTTCTCAGCAAATCCTTAAACTGGTTTGGGCTTTTCAATTTCAACAATTTCGCTCTGAATTTCTTTTTGCAGTGGTTTCTGGTAGTTTATTCCATTCTATTGCGTAAAACTCAAAACGAGATAAAGATTTCGGTTTATAACTGTTAGAAGCGTCCGTATAACTGTGATAAACAAACAAGGAGAAAATCGCTTAGTGGATAGGAATTTTTGAAATAAAGTTTACATAAAAGTAATATTAAAAATAAAAAACTATCAACTAATTAGCTATTTATTTACATAAAAAAGTTGTACAAATACTTTTATAACATAAAAGTATTTGTAAAAGTATGATTCACTGAATTATTCTGAATATATTCAGTCTGAATTTCAGACAGATATAAATTATTATTGAACTATCTTTGTAAATCGCTCAGTGTAAAATAGTATGATCAAAAGTATTTAATATTAGAAATTTTACCACTTTAAACTAATCAAAAATTAGATGATATTCGTATAATTTCTATTTTAAATAAAAATTTAAATAAATATTCTAGTTTAAAAATTATATGAATATCAACTAATTATTGATTAGTTTCTAGTGGTAAAATTTCAATTATTTAATACCTTTGATCATATCTTACACTGAGCAGCTTATTATATTATAATTATGTAAAAGTAGTTTAAAAATACCTGTCTAAATTATCACCTCCCCTCAAGTAAATCACTAAACTTTTGTCTAAACTACCATCTTCCTCCTATTTAATCATTAAATAAAAGATGATAATGGTGTCAAGTAATGTGATAAAAAGTATACAACTAAAAATTATTAGTTATATATAGTATATAACTAATAGTTTATAGTTGTTTTTAGTTAAATATACTATATTTAATTGAAAAAACTTTATAAATACTTTAATAAGTTTCTGAATTATTACCTCCTCTTAGTAAATCACTCAATGTAAGATGGCGTGATAATATATGAAATTTGTAAACAACTTTTAAATGACCGTTATCTTCACTAAATAAACATAGAAAAAAAAAAGTTATAATTAAAAATTAGTTTCAGTTTGATGTTTTAAACATTGGAATGAAATAATCTATTCTAAAGTAGATTATTCCATCCGCTTGATTTATTCCATCCCACTGCGTAAAAAATGGAACTTTTTTCTAACTATGTTCGGTCATTTCTAACGGCTATATTTTAAAAATTCATTCTCGTTTTGAGTTTTACGCAGTTAGATGGAATAAATCAGGCGGATGGAATCAACTACCACTGGTCACAGTGACCAATAAAAACTTACATTATTAAAGTTTTAAATGACATCTTTAAAGAGATAATAGGAGAATGTGCATGAAAAAGCCAGGCTTTGAAAGAGCTGATGCCATTATTTCTAACTACTGGCATCCGACCATAATTGTATTTTACTCTTTGTGTGGCAACACTGGATACCTGTCACCCACAAAAAATTTACAGCTCTACCAAAATAAGTAGCGTCGTAAGAGTGCACTAAAAATTTTGGTTTCAAAATTCATCGGCTCTTTCAAAGCCTGGCTCTTTCATACACACTCTCCCCCTACTAGATATATTAATTTACTTAGTATAGATAGAAGCGTATCTATACTACTAAATCATTTGCTAATAAAAATTTTAAGTATTTTTTAAAATAATATTTTATATAATTTAACGTTGTTAAAATTAAAATTTTATCATTTTATCATTAGAGCCTTGCTCATTCATACACTCTCCCCCTACTAGATATATTAATTTATTGAGTATAGATAGGTTATAAACTTTTATTTTATCATTTGGTTATAAAGTTTTATCAGCAGGTTATAAACTTTCTTTGGGTAATAAATTTCTTACCTTATGCGTCTTTTATTAATTCAAGTAAACGGTAGCTATTTATTAATTTGTTTGTTTATTTTTTTGTGTTTTTGTGTTGTTTTTTTTATTATTTATTTAATTTGCCGTTGATAAATATTACAAAAAAGAAATTACAATAAAAGAAAATCCTGGCCGGAGCAAAAGAAGACAGGTTGTCTTATCACCGAGCCCCGTCACACAAAAATTTACATGCACAATAAATGATAAAAGACAAAAAGACAGTATAAATACAAAAACAAAAACAAATCAAAAACTTCAGCAATAAAATAATTTGTTGCTAACAATCTTCAAGCAGAATAATTTTAAAAATAAAAAAGTAAAAATGACAAAAAGTCATGAAAGTTATAAAAACACACAAAAAAAAAAAAAAAAAAAAAGCAATATATGTAAACATAAGTATTTGGGCTGATTATTTAATATCATCAAAAATATGAACAAAAAAGACAATTTTATTTTCGTTATCTTTTATACTAATGGTTTGAAACCATTTTAATAAAAGCTAAAGAAAGTGTAAAAGATTTAATTTATTTTTAAGTGATTTAGTTTAAACCTTTAAATTGTTTTCAAAAAAGGTATTTGAAATCTAGTATATCGAATTCCATGTTCAGTAAATGCCGTTTTGAATCATCCTTAAAACTTTGCAAAGTGCAGTTTAAAACGAAGTTTTGTTTTTTACTAAAGATTGGAAGAAATTCTTTCCAAACTAAAGGCCCCCAATATTGAATTTGGTACGAACTTAATTTAAGAAAGTTTATGGGAACCACAAAGTTATTCACTGAAAGTTTGGTTGGATATTTATGGGAGATTTCATTAAAGTAGGATTGAAATGTTACTGGAGAAAACCCAAGTTTTGCTTTAAACATAAATATCATTACTTGATGAATATTAAGCTTATAAATATTTAAAGCTCTAAGCTGACGTAAGAGAGGTTCGCATTGTGTTTTTCTATTTGCCCAAAATACTATCCTGCAAGCATGTTTTTGTTTACTATAAATTTTTTTGAGTTTAGTGTGATTAGTGCTACCCCAGGAAATGTTACAGTATGAAAGATAGCTGTGTATAAACGAAAAATATAAATTTTTGAAAGACTCGTTATTAAGAAAAGGTTTCGTTCGGTATAACATGGCAATATTTTTTGAGATCTTACCTTCAATATATTTAATATGAAATTTCCATGACAATTTTTCATCTAAGAGCACTCCCAGAAAGTTTTTAGTCAATTTCATTTTAATTATTTTATTATTGATTAAAAGATTGGGTAGTTTAAGAGGAATATTCTCGGCTTTACTAGGTTTATGGAATAGGATAAATTTTGTTTTCTCTACATTTAATGATAGTCGGTTACTTATAAACCACTCGTTGATCTTGTCTAATTCTTCGTTAAATATTTTAAAAAGAACAGTAATATCTTTGTGAGAATAAAACAAAGTAGTGTCATCTGCAAATAAGATATTATTTAATACTTTTGATGATAAATATAAATCATTTATATAAAGTAAGAACAATAATGGTCCCAAAATAGAACCTTGGGGTACTCCACAAGTTATTAAGTTGTTTTTTGAGTCTTTTGATTCTTTAAGTATAAATTGCTTTCTGTTAGTTAGGTATGATTTAAACCAAAGTAAGCTTTGATTTTTAACACCATAATTTTCTAATTTTTTCAAAAGAATTTCATGATTTACTGTGTCGAAAGCTTTGGATAAATCAATAAAAACCCCTATTGTATAGCAATCACTATTAAATCCATTTGATATATGCTTAACTAATTCAACTATTGCATGGTCAGTAGAATGATTTTTTTTAAACCGTATTGATTATTATATAAAATTTTATTTTCAGATAGATATTTATAAAGTCTGTTGTACATAATGCGTTCAATTAGTTTAGAAAAGCAGGGTAAGACTGAGATTGGTCTGTAGTTTGAAATATTGGTCTCATCGCCAGATTTGAAAATAGGTGTTATTTTTGCAATTTTTAGTTTATCTGGAATATGACCTGATTTAAAGGAGAGATTAAAAATATGGAATAATGATACAATGTTTTGTATATGCTTCTTACTTTATTAAATAAAGTAAGAAGCATATACAATATGTACATATTGTATATGCTTCTTACTTTATTTAATAAAGTAAGAAGCTTTTTTTTTTTAAAAGCAAGCTTTATTTAATAAAGTAAAACAAATATATATACATATATTTATGTTGTTATATATATATATATATATATATATATATATATATATATATATATATATATATATATATATATATATATATATATAAGTAAAACACATTTTAAATTGTTTAAATATATATATATATATATATATATATATATATATATATATATATATATATATATATATATATATATATATATATATAAGTAAAACACATTTTAAATTGTTTAAATATATATATATATATATATATATATATATATATATATATATATATATATATATATATATATATATATATATATATATATATATATATATATATATATATATATTGTTACTTTGGTTTTATAAAAATTTATGTTATGATTTTAAATTTAGTTTTGTTAAGAAGTTATTTAATAAATTATTAGGATATAAATTTCTCGAGTTTTGACAAGAACCCCAAACGTTTGGGCTGCTTGTGTCCAGAGGCAATTTTACGGGTGTGTATGCTAGGGTTACACTACTCGAAGAAAGTGGTTTGCAAGTTATAGTCGGGTTTTTCACGTATTTAGTCGGCTAGTAGGGTATTGACACAATTCAGTCGGTTAAATTTTTGCTTTAAGGACCTTCTTTTTTTTTAGAAGCCAGTCGATACATTTTAAGGATTCACCCTCCCCCCCCTCTCATTTTGTTTGTAAAATCGCCTCTGCCTGTTTCTGCCAATTTTCTGTAACTGTCCCATTGTTTCATCAATAGGACAGTTACAGAAAATTGAAACAGATTGGCTTGTCAATAACTTTTGAGGAAAACTTGTATGTTAATAAAAGTGCAAACTAAGTTAGCGAATTATGTTTCGTTCAACTATTCTAGTTACTTTAAATTTGATACAAGTTTTTTAAAAGTGTTTTTTATTTCTTACTTACTTAGATACGTTTTTTGGGTTAGTTTTGCAGAACAACTGTTGTTGAATTAACAAGAAATATCATGAAGCGGTAGATGGCAAACAAATTACTATCGTTTGTAAATGGAAAGAAAAAGGAGGAAATATGCTTTATATATGGCAATAACTGTGTCAAGTTATAAATAGTGAGTTTTTGCGTTAACTAACTTTTATAATTTTATAATATATTTAGTCTTACTCTTGATGTATATCGTTAATAATTTTAGTAAATTTTTAAAATTTATTAAAAATAAATTCGGTATTTAGTATAAAATGAAAGTAAATCACTTTATAGTTAACACTTATAATAGGAGAGACTGGGGCAAGATGACTACGTTAACAATTTAAGTTGTTTATTACTTTATTTTTATAGATATTAAAATTAATTTTATATGAACTGTTAGATTAACCATTTGTAGCATTTTATATATTACGATTTAATTATTTAAATGAAAGAAATAAAGGATAATTTCATTTTTCCACAACCATATCAAATTTTCATCTTGCCCCGGTACTGGGGCAAGATGACAACACTAAAATTTTTTTCTATCATATTACATTATTTAACAAATGATAAGTTTTTTTTCTATTATGTTACATTAATTAATAAATTGTAACTAAACCTTTTGAAATTGATGCGACTGGACTATTTGACCTGGTCTATCTTTATCTCGCTCATTTTCGGTTGTTCAAAGCAAGGAAGAAAATGGCAACCTCGTCATCTTTTCCCCGTCCTCTTACCCCGAACTGGCTATTTTCAAATATTCATTTTTATTGCCATGAAGGAAGGCAATTAAATGACTTTTATTCATGGTAATAGATAGTATTAGAGTTAATTAAGTTCAAAATATGAACGATAGACAAAATATCTAACCTGTTTCAGCAGCAGAGTTTATTTACGCATGCATAAAAATTATAACGTGTCAGCAGTAAACAATCAAAACTTCACAACTAATATATAAATGGCGATTTCAGCGCCTTTATACTATTTTATAAAAAACAGCCTGTAAGAGAGTTAGTAGTGTCCGATTAGTGTTGCCACCTAGTGAAAAACTGAAGATTAATGACATTTATCTTGACCCGCTCTTCATCTTGCCTCGGTCTTCCCTACATAATTGATTTTACTTTAATGCTGTTCGGTACTTTATTTTACTGTTCGGCGTAATCCTTCTCAGGTTATTTGTGCCATTAAACCTTGGCTTCGCTTTGCAAAAGATCGCGATGGAAGGAGGAAAAGAAAAGTTGATAAATAATCTTTAGATCATTAATGATCTAGAAAAGATCTATAAATAAAGATTTTTATTTATAATGTCATTTTTTTTTGTGTGATTTAATGTAAATATATATAACTTTTAAATCAGTTAATTTCCGATAACTCGAACCTTTAAGGAACTTAAGACTTAAGCGAATTCCGGTTATGTCGAACTTTGACTAATATGAGATATTAGTTCGAGTTAAGGCAATTTTTTATTATTCAATGCTAAAGTATATACATCAAATTTACACCATTATACTTATGTTTCCATAGCTGGCTTTAAAAAGGAAGAGTGGGGGCGTAGGTTGGGGGGAAGGAGGGATGGGGATTTTAAGTTCATTTAGTTGGCAAATTTAACCTTATTTAGACAAGTCAGTCGAAAAATGTAGTTTTTTTTGAAAGGCAAAATAATGTAAAGACAGTATATTCAAAAGATAACATTCGAAAAAGTTTAACGACTCAATAACTATCTTAATGTTTGGTAATAAAATTCCAACAAAAAAGTTATTTTTCATTTTTACTTTTATTGGATCTAAAAGGTGGTCTTTTATTTTTCATTTTTACTTTTATTGCATCTAAAAAGTGGTCTTTTATTTTTCATTTTTACTTTTATTGCATTTAAAAAGTGGTCTTTTTTTTTCATTTTTGTTTTTATTGCATCTAAAAAGTGGTCTTTTATTTAGAAATTCAGTAAATTAAAAGAATTTTTTTTTACGGTTTTATAATAATTCATCTTTTAGTAATTTTATTATACAGTTTTAGCAATTTTATTATACATTTTATTATACTGTTATTATACTGTACATTATTTTACGTCTGATAACGATCTATTTTATTTAAACCTAAATTCAATGAAAAAATAAAGAAGTTATTGGGCCACAGTTATTTATATTTTATATGGAATGACTTCTTGGTAGAAAAAAGTCTTAATTTTAATACAAGAAGTTCGAGTTATTGAAAGAAATTTGCTAAAAGGGAACGAAAAAACGGTTCGACGTAAAAATGTTCGAGTTATCCAAGGTTCGACTTAAGCAGAGAATTTTAATATTAATTGGTGAGACTTTTTCAAAGGACCGTATGAAATAATTCGAGTTAACCAATGTTCGACTGTCCGAGAATTAACTGTATTAGTAAAAAATCTTCTTAGTTTTCTTATTTTATGTAACTTGTGTTTGCAAACAAGTTATATAAAAATGACATGATAACATTAAATGTATATATTTGTGTATTGTAATTTAAATAATAATGTTTTAAATAGTAATATTTTATTTTAAACCCTCAAATTTATCTGATCTATATTTACTCAAAATATTTATAACACTACAATAATATCAAAACTGGGCAACAAAGTTCAAATGTCAACCGTAACACTTATTTTGATCGACATAGCTCCAATCATCTGCCAAATCGTCTAATAATATACAGGCACTCATAAGCCATTGCAACGCCAACCATGTTGCTTCATTGGGCTAATGTAATTTTTACAGTTTAATGCTAATTGTGTGCCAGTGCAGCGTCAACTAGTAAATCTTATATGATACCTACGTTGGGTTGATGAGCAATTGCAACGTTGGTTTAATAAGAAGAAACGCCTAAAACTCTATACCAATGGTGCTCCAATGTAAGATCAATCTGGTTTAATTAAAATGTGTTGTACAAACGCCTTTCGAACTGTAGCGCTTGATTTGGCCAATGTTATACCTAAAATTAAATCCCAAGAATATGCCAACGCATTGGCAATAACGTTGAGTATATACAATGCCAAAGTAAGCTGAAAGAGCAGCCGATCATATGCTAATATGAAGCTAGCCGCAGCATTTTTTTACGCCAACCTAGTACCTACAACCAACGATGCACCGATGTAAGGTCAACCCGTTATAAAATGAGTAAACAAACGCTATGCCAACTATAGCACTTGATTTTGCTAACGTTACACTTACAATTTAAAACCAAATGCGGGCCAACTTATTATCAACAACGCCAAGTATATATGACGCCAACGTAGGCACAATGGGCAGCCGATCATATTCCAACACAACGCCAACTTACGGCCTACTAAAACGCTTCGTTGGATCAAAAATCACAACTGCGCTAGGTTTACATAAGACCTATTAGGTTAGGCTGCTCGGGAATTTGAGCCTACGGCTTTTTTTGTTTGTTTTTTTTCCTAAGGTAGTCAACTTTATTTTCATTTGCTTTACATTTTCAGTATTTAATGTATAATATTCGAACCAATTTCAAAAGTTACCGCAAGCGGTTTGTAAACCGAGGCAATTTAGTAATTTTAGTTTTGAATTTTAGTTTAACCATAGGGAAGTTAGTGTTGTCAAAGTTTTAAAAAAGGATTGTAAGCTATGTTTGTATCATTAGAATAGTTAACAAAGCTCCAATCAATTAGAGTTAGTTGCTCTTTAAAAAATTCAAGGTATTCATTTGAAAAAAATACGCTTTTTAAAAATTATTTTTTTATCCATTCTTATAAAAAAAAAAAAAAAAAAATATTCAAATATGTCATTTTTATTTACGATCTTTTTAAAGGATTTGTTTAAAACATCAGTTGTTATTATACTATCAATTAAAGAGACACTTCATTAAGTAATTTTTGTTGATTTGCTAATCGAGGAACCGCACCATATTCGAATATCCCGTTATAAAACTTTTTAATGTTGTTCTTGACGGGGTATAGAAAACAATCTAAACTCAAATCGCTTTATGTAAGGAAAATTCAAATCATCTTTAATAAAATAAATGTAACTACTTATATATAAGTAGATGAACTTATTTTCGTGGCTAATTTTTTTTAATAACATCATTGCATAAAAATGAATCAACATAGTTAATTTCTCCTGAAGGTGGGCGATAACAACAAACTGTATTTTTTAATTTCTCCTGAAAGTGGAGAAGGTGGGCGATTACAACAACCTAAAGTTTTTAATTTCTCCTAAAGGTGGAGAAGGGGGGCGATAACAACACCTTAAAAAATTATTTTAACTACTATATGCTAAAACTTAACATTAAAAAAATGTAACTGCAAATTATAAATGATAAATAAACATAAGTAATAAAAAAAAAATTTAAAAAATTTAGTATATAAAAATAAGTTTACAAACTGATAGAAAAACTATGAGCATACGTTTTATTATTGAATGTTTTTTACAACATTGTTTCTTATTCATTTATTGTTTATTTATTCATTCATTTATTACAGATAAATGTCATATATTAAGTATATTATAACAAATCTATTGTACTAATAGATAATATTTTATGATCACTGAAAATAGAGTATTATATATTTGTTGTTTTTAGCAATCTAGACTCAATCTCGCTCGTTTTAAAGCTAATCGCCTTTTGCAATCTATACTTAATCTTGCACATCCTAAAGCAATTGAATTGAGTTGCAAGTCTTAATGAATTGGTTTAGGTTTGAATTGTACATTCTAATTTAATTAGATTGGACTTGAAATGCACCAAATAATGCAGCTAAAACAAGCTTAGGCTTAATCTTGAATATCCTTTAGCTATAAATTTATATTACTGTTTAGCTTTAAGGAAACTAATGGTCATTCATATATAGATACATGATCAATCAAAAGTGTAAGTTTTTGGAGTTTATTTATCGGGATGCTGAACGTTATTTTTATTCTAAGTATGATGATACTTGTCAAACACAACGTTTATAATGTTTTTGATTTCAACATATGCATTGCCAACAGAACCTAGTAATGCAATTATAATTATTATAACAAAAAGAATCTCGTTCCATAGCGGTAGTTTTCCATGAATTCGGGCATAAAACACTACTGGTAATATAATTCCAAGTAAAGCTGCAAAAGATCCGCCTACAAATGACAAAACAGGTCCAAATGCGGGCACTACTACTGCTGTTGTCAAAATAGCGAACATCCAGAGTGTTCGGCTTAAAACACGTTGCCAGCAAAATGCTGTAAGAACAAATTTAAAACAATTCTAAAACCTAAAATAAAAAGTTGAATAAAAGTAATTAAATATTAAACTAAAAAGCATACTGGTTGGTATCCCTATAATTCCTTCAAATTGTTGATAAATAGGATTTATGTTCAAAACAAACGCACATAATACGTGACCGCATATGCAAGCCTGGGCAGCCATACAAAATGTCCTGAATAAATGTCTTGTATAAAATAAATCTAAATAAGTGAACGTTGTAAGAAGGTCTTCTTTAATTAAATCCCCGAGAACTATATATGCAGCTAGAGGAGTCCCAATGTATATAAAAGAGATTATTGTATAGCCAATTGTAATAGAATATACAAAGTTTTCTGGTTTTTTCATATCGTTTTGGATTGTTGGAAATATAGAAACTCCTCCAAAACCAAACAATACGGTACCAAAAGAATGAAGAAACCCGTCACCTGATATTTTTATATTTTTATCGTTTTCCACAGGAAAACCAGAAATATAACCTAACATAAGACATATAAGTAGTACAGCGATACCGCTTGTAACCATAGCAAGAAAGCCAATACCCTGGAAATCTTTAGGTGTACCTAGAAACGTAAACGGAAGCAAAAACAAACCGCATGAACAAAACCAAATGCGTAATTGTGATCGGTACGACATATGATCCCAAGGCGAAGAAGGAAATAATTCCAACAGAATCTCCCCTGCTAATAGAATAAAAACAATGCAGGTTAAAACTTGATTAATAGCAAGCGAGACTGTGGTAATACCTTTACCAACATTTCCACTAGCTTCGTAACCCAAGCGAGGATATGGATCTCTAAGTTGAGTGCGATCAATGTTTTTCATAATTTTTGAACAAGACTTAGCTAAAAGGATACCGCAGTAGCACATAAGTGCTGAACAGAGCATAAACATCGGTATGCCATAATATCCTACTAACTTTAATGCATATGGTAAAGCAACAACACCTGCACCGACTACATCTCCAACAACAAAAAATGTAGACGTTACTGTTGACAGTCCTTCCTTTGAGTGTCCAGAGGCATGGTTTTCCTTGTCCTCTTCGTAATTAAGAGCATCGTATTTATCACAAACCTCTTTACCATGTTCTAAATGATATGAGAAATAAGTATTTATTTTTGGCATTTGTTACAAATCTCTTTATCATATTCTAAAAGATATAAAAAATAATGTAAATAATTATATTATAGTAAGTAATTATATGAAATTAATTTTATGATTTGGATTTACAGGTTGTTATTATTATTTATTTCACCATAACAAAAAAACTTATAAAATTAGTTATTATAAAGTGTAAATACACGGTTGTGGCAAGAAGAAGAAAGATTCAGTCTTATCACCAAAATAATGTGACATTAAATTTTTTAATAAGGTAAAATTTGTTAAATAAAAATAAAATTTGGTTACCTTTTTCACTATCCATCTTTATATTTAGTGCTCATACCTTTTTTATTGTAGGATATTCCTTGCTTTTTTAATGCGGTCAGCAGTTGGTACGCTTTCAACAATACGCGCCAACTTCCAACCTCACGCTTCATTACTTTTCGTAAATACCAATGAATAATTAATAAGAAGTAAAAACAAATTTAATGCCTATCTTCTTTAATAAAGTTTTTCTTTTTCTATTTTTTAAATATATAAGATCAGATATACTTCACCTTATAAATACTTGTATTATTATTGGATTGTTAAAAAAATTCTTTTTGGTTTAGCCAATCTAATAGTTAACATCTATAAAACCTAATTATTTGCGTACATATCTATAAAACCTAAATATATGCGTAAATATTAGCTTGCTAAATCTTTTCAAGACATTCTTTGATGATGAAGCCTTTTTTATTTTTTTTTTATCTATTGCTTAAAAAAAATAATATGGTAATGGTTATAGATAAATTTCAAAATATTGCTAAATTTTTGGGCGGAAAACATTCAAACAAAACATTCGCCAGCTTGACCTTTCATTTAACTATAGATTTGGAATGAGATCAAATAGATAGTTGGTAAAAACAATGGCTTAACAAAACAACTTTTGAATAATAGTAGACAAGTAAATAATGAGACAATAGCAGCTAGTCTTTCTGAATGTAATCCCTAATTCAATTTCAATTTTGCTAAATCCAGCAAAGTTTAATTCTTATTTAAAAACTTTTAGAAATAGCTACATGATTTAATAAAATCAAAAAATTTATAATATAATAGGAGGTAAACGGCCCTAAATTTATAAAGATTTTAATATAGTAAAATGATATTAACTTATTATTCTCACTTTAGGGTAGAAACATTAAAAAAGTAACTTGGTTTATTGAGCTGTCACCGGTAAGTAAGCAGGTTTATTTAAAGCATCTTCAATTTATTTGAATTAACATCAGTTTATTTGCAACAACTTTCGTTAATTTGAAAGAACTTCAGTACATAAACTCCGAAAAAGCGAGAAAAATCCGACGAGACGGAGTTTCGTCGGATTTTTTTGTTGGAGAGAATGGATCCTCTGCACAGTGGGAAACCACATGGCCGAAAATCAAAAAAATGACTTAGTTCAATCATTATGTCTGATAGTGGGTTTAATTACTTATACCCTCACTGAGAATTTTCCAATTAATGAAATTCTAAATGTGACAGGCTCAATGGTAGCCCAGTCAACGCATAAGATCAATATGATATTAATATGATATCAAAATTTCTCATGCTGCGATATCAAATAATTATCTCAATATGATATCATATAGATGTCATAACCATAGATAAATAAATTCAAGTATGGTTGTGATATCATCATGAGATCAAATTGAGATTACGACTTGATATCAAACCATGAGAAACTTTTGATATCTAAATTACATCACATTGATATCAACTTTTGACAAAACACCACATATCATGTGGTGATTTGTCAAAGACCACATATCATATTTACCACAAACTCGAGTTTGTGGTCAACATGATATGAACATATATGTATATAATGAACATGATATGAACATATATGTATATATATATATATATATATATATATATATATATATATATATATTATATATATATATATATATATATATATATATATATATATATATATATATATATATATATATATATATATATATATATATATATATATATATATATATATATATATATATATATATATATATATATATATATATATATATATATATATATATATATATATATATATATATATATATATATGAAGGTGATGTAATATTTTATATATACAGTGGTGTTGTAAGATTTGAATAAAAAAGTTGAGTATAAAAAAGACAATTTGTTTCTCATGAGAATATCAAAATATGTATCAACTTTTAAGGTCAAGGTGACATCAATGTGTGATTTCATTTTGATATAATCATGATATCATGAACTTCTCAAAATATGACATCTCATTCTGAGTACAGGATGATATCAACTTTTGATATCATAAGGTTCTTATATTATGATATCAAATTTGAACTCAAATTGATATAACTGTGTGATTTCATTTTGATATCATATTGATCTCATAAACGTATCATGCTATGATATCATAGATCTCACAGTATGAGATCAATATGATATAATTATGATATCAAATGGCTGACTGGAAGTGGCTTCTTGAAATTAGGCTTTTAATAAATTTTTAATTTGTTTAAAAATTGTTCCAATTTGTACCTTTTCCACATTTTGATATTTTTTAGTGTATAGTGTCTACTAATTACCCTGAGAAGTGTAGCTGCGACCATCCGCGATCTTGAGCACTATATAATTTTGAAAAATTGATATTTTTTTAAACAAATAAAAAACTTCTTTGAATAATTTTTTTTTTATTCATTCATTACAAAAAGTAAAAAAAAAACTACTTTAAGGCATGAAAGACTAAAGTAAATTTGTTTTCGTGTTGTTAATGAAAGGAAAAAAATTATTTTTTATTTTAATTTCATGAGTTTATGGTTTTTAAATACATAATTAATTTAAGAAAAAATAATTCTCAAGTGGATTTTTAATGTCCCACTAATCGACCAAAAACCACATGACCACGTTAAAAAATTTCTTTTTACTTTGTAAGTTTATTGTTGTGAACTAAGATAATGGGCAAAATCAATTTAATGTTTATGAAATGTTATATTATGTTTTCCGGTTTCGAAAATACTTTTGAAAATGTAAATAATAGGTTTAAATACATTGTTGCTAGGATTAATTAGGTTTAAATACATTGTTGCTAGGATTCAAGTGAGTTTAAATACATTGTTGCTAGGATTCAAGTGAGTTTAAATACATTGTTGCTAGGATTCAAGTGAGGGAAGATAAAACAAATTAAGAAAGAAATTAAAACTAACTCTTGCAAAGTATGTTGCACTATGGCATGCATCAAATCAAATAAAATAAATTCTTGATAGTATGATTCAAGTTTGGCTTAAATAAGTTTTTAAAACAATTAATTTAGTTGAATCACTAGGTAATCAAGAGAGTTTAATAAATCAATCAGTAAAAGAGGTCGACTAATAAAAAGGCCTGATGAATCAAGGTCTCGAACCAAAAGATGATTAATAGCAAATATATCATTTGATTCAAAAACGGAATCCGTCAAAATATTGTTAGTGGCACAAAGAACAGCATTTAATAAACGTGACTATAGTTAAGTCATATTACTTAGTGTCGTTACAATGAAAGCGTTACAAACCGTTATTGCTTTACTCTCAGCTAACCACATTACAAGAGAAAATGACGTCTGAAGAAGCTTTTGCATATTTTTTTGGATAACAAACTTTCAAGAAGTGTTCATGAAAACACCTATAAAGAAACACCATGCAGATTTCTATCTTATTGAGTAACTTCCAAATTAAAAAACGAGTGCTCACCTTTAAAAACATCCATTGAAGTTACTGAAACTACAGGAAAAGAAATCAATGGGTTGTAAACTTAATATGACCATAACTTTCAGAAAATTAAAGATTGTTTAATGAAAGTTAAAACCTGTCAACGAATTAAAGTTTAGTATAACATAGCAGCAAAAATCTTTTTTTGAACGCATTGCCCTCATATTTGGGTGGGGAAAAGGCTTAATTTTTGGGGTATTTTCGATCTCGGGTTTCAATCACCGAAATTTTTTTTACAAACCATTTATACTTTGACTTAAGTATGAACATAACAAGTTTGGAGCATTGGAAAATTATCCATTATTTAAACAATGTCTAAAACTATCACATATAAAAAATCCAATTGGTGCTTAAGTTCCCCCCCCCCCTCCCTTGCTGCGCTTATAAGCAAGTTAAACACGAAAATATTATATCAAGACTTTATTTTACTCAAATAAGGCTTAATATCCACATAAATACAACAATTATATTTTTTGCCACCTATTTCAATGGAATGTTCCGACTCAAAAACCTGTAAAAAAAAATCCAAAAAATCAAGTTTTAGCGCTTATTTATTTTTTATATAAGTTTAGTTATAAGGATCTATTTATCATGTGATAGCGGGAATTTACAAATATTTTCCAAAGCCATTCGTGATATCCTTTGGTCTTTTAAAGCTGTAATCTTCTTTTTTCTTCCAGTTCAGCGTCTACTTTTGAGACTCCCGAAATATTATTGTCGTTTTAAAGTTAGTTGTACTGCACCTCGGTAACATTTCAATATTTTGCTCACTTTCTCCTTACGAATGCAAAAAAATGATCTGCCCTCGTATTACTTCACTAAATTCACATCATTTTCTTATTTTCTCAATGAAAAATATTATTCAATAAAACATTCACAAGGAAATACTACTATTTGAACTATATATATAAATAGTATATATATATATATATATATATATATATATATATATATATATATATATATATATATATATATATATATATATATACTATTATATATATATATATATATATATATATATATATATATATATATATATATATATATATATATATATATATATATATATATATATATATATATATATATATATATATATATATATATATATATATACAAAGATGCGTGGATTAAAGAAAAAGGTGGACTCTCTGATGTTACAATGGGCGCTTACAATGGCGCTGAAGTATGTGAGTTAGTCGGAATTTTTCTTTTGTTCCAACTTTCGCAGTATTATAAAAGAAATGATTTTCGTCTTTATAGTGATGACGGGCTAGCAATATTTAAAAACAAAAATGGCCAGCAAAATGGGGAAAATCAAAAAACGATAACGATCTTCTTATTTCCATCCAATGCAATATAAAAATAGTTAACTATCTTGACGTGAGATTTGATCTCAATAACAATTCTTTTCAACCATACAGTAAATGCGACAATGAGCTGAATTATGTTCACTCTGATTCAAACCAACCACCTTCAAACCAACTACCTTCAAACCAACCACCTTCAAACCAACCACCTAGTATTATCAAAAGACTCCTTCGTACTGTTGAACTGCGATTATCTACCACGTCAGAAATTCAATCAAAGTTAGTTATAGCTGTATGCAAAACGTAAAATCTATAATTAGTTCATATAGCCACAACATTTTATACAGTAATACAAATTTAAATGCAAGAACTTGCCCATTCAATAATCAATGTTTATTAAGTTTGATGAAAATCCTAATCCTAAAGAAAAAGAAACAGTATGTTTCGGTATCAGTGAGACACCATTCAAGCTTAGATACGCAAATCACTTAAAATTATTTAATGCCGTGAAATACAGAAATGATACCAATCTTTCTGAGGAGATTTGGTGTTTAAAAGAAAAAAATATAAAACACACAAAAAGGTGGAAAGTTATAAAACGCTAGAAACCTATCAAAACAAGATCCAAAATTTGAAACCTCTGCCTTTGTGAGAAATTTATAATTTTATATCACAAAGAAAACAATTGCTCAATAAAAAAGACAAAATATTATCTGTGTTGACATTCCAAAAAAAATTTACTGTCGTCTTTTGATACAGGAGACTAAATAGTATGTACTTCTTTTTAAGGAAATTTTTACATTTCAATTAACTACCTTTTAAAATGTGGAACATTGGTGTTAAAACTAACTTTGGATAAAATTAGCCTAATTGGATCACTTTTGTGCCTCCCTCAGACCCATTTTAATTAAAAATTATTTCAAAAATGATTATATTGGAAATTTTTGGGGAGGTAATAATATCAAAATTTTGAACTGATTTTTCTTTATAAGGTATTGATGTATATAAATTAAATTAATGGTGTTAAATAGTGTTAAAAATCGTAACAAAAAAAAAATATTTTGCCTTGAATTATAAGTTAAATAATACAATTTGTATTATTTAATTATAAAATTATAATTAAATAATACAATTACATTTTTTTTATGAATGAAGATATATGAGTGGGTCAGAAGCCAAGGGGTACAAGTGACATTTTCATAGTTTTGAGATACAGCTGTTTAAAGTTTAAGTATTTTTTTTAAATATACTCAGCTGTTGTTATGTTTTTCCAGTAGAAAGCAGCACAGGGAAGAGATTCACTTGTATCCCTTGGCCACCAACAATTTTGTTTGCTTCTTCTATCAAATTCTATACTTAACTTAATTTTGGTAAAATTGTCACTTGTACCCCTTGGCTTCTGACCCACTCATATCTTTATTTGACTATTTATTATTTATAATAATATGAAAGTTCGTTAGAATAAATTTGTTTGATTATCATCATTTTAAAATTAATTTTTCGATTGTAGAAAATGAGTCAATTAACCTTTTCTTAGACAAGTTTGATGACTTTTTCCCGACTTTTTTGTTGCAAATCTAGCTTTATCAACACTAAGCATTTCTGAAATTCTTCTTCTTTACTATATCTGTGAACAACCTGTTGCATCATTACTACTGCTTTTATAGCAGGATTATTTACAACAACCAGAGATTAAGCAAACTTGATTGTGTGCACCAATACTAAGGTGGAAGGCTAAACCAGTCTCTAATCCTTTGTTTATCCAACCCAATTCTTACATCAAATGGGAATATTGATCAACTAGTAATGATAAACATGGGGGATTATTGTAACGTCTCTTTTCAATCCTAATCTTGTTTTCCACTTCAATGAGCCATCTGTTATCAATTTTAGAATAATCATAGTTTGGCATGTCATGTTGAAGCATTGCAGAGGCAATCTTATTTTTTTCTTGGTTAAAAATGTCTTTATCCAACAAAGAAAGAGGTATAATTGTAGAACCTAAATACCAGGAATGTTTATAAAATAATTTAAATGCTGCGTCAACTGTCTGGTTTGGCATCTATATGCTAAATGTATTTTATGTATTGATAAAATATCTAGATATGGTGCTTTGATAGCCTTATCAGATTGCAAATACCATTTTTCATAAAAACATGCTACGAATTCCGCCATGATATTTATTTCTTCTAAAAGTAGTTTATCTTCGTGAACAAATTTAATTTGATTAGAAAGAAAATGCCATTTTAGATAATATATGGCTTTTTCGAGGAACCTTGCATGCTAGACAGCTCTTGGTTTCCTAATTTTTACACCTTCAGAAGAAAAATAAGCAAAAACTAGCTCAGCTAGTTCTTTTCTATCGTCTCTTAAAACTTCTTTACTTTTAATATATTCTTTGCAAAAATTTAGAGACTCAACTGCAGCACATTCGATAACAGTTCGTTTTGTCTTATGCCAAAGAAATCTTGTAACATTAGGATTATAATGAAAACCAGGAGTAAATAAAAGATTCTCTGGTCCAGATGTCTTTCTTTGAGTCACAACATTACAAATGTGAACAATTTTCAGCTCTAATATGTGGTGTCTACAAACAAGAAATAATGGACAGTTATATATATTGTTTGCTATTCTAAAAAAACGGAACCCTTTTTAGTTCTAGTATTACTGGAAGTTGTACAAAGCATAGTCTTCCGATATCTCATTTAGAAGCAAACAACAACATAGATACTTTGTTACATATTTATACTATGGTTGCTGTTATGCAAATTAATAATCAAACCGACGAAGAATATCAGGACTTATATCAAACCGATATAGGATTGTGAAAAAGTGTTTCTAAAGATGTGCAAGAGTACTTTATCAGGAAGTGCTTAAAGTCAAAACATAACCAATAATTTTGAAAAGTCAAAACGGGTATATGATAATCCAATTCGGATTCGTTATTGCTCATCTGCATTATTCACACTGGTACATCCTTTAACTAACAAAAAATCTAACTGCACTGGCTTTGTTATTCCCCAACAAATGAAAAAATATACTGTTTTAATTGTAAGCTTCTCTCATCTACTCGAACAGATTTATGTTATGGATTCAAATATTGGAAAATGCCAAACGCGCCATTGAAATGCATGAGAAGAGTCCATGCTACTTAGCAGCTACTCTGACTTACATAGAGCAATCGCGATTGGCTGGAAGGGTTGATATTATTCATGAAGAAGGAGTTAAGAGCCAAACGAATTTGGAGATCAGTTTTGGAGCGCGTGGTAGATGTTATTAAGTTTTTGGCTGAAAGGGTTTTACCGTTTCGAGGTCATGTAGAAAAGTTTGGTTCACATGAAAATGGTAATTACATGGATATTTTAGAGATAGTGGCAAAGTATGATCCATTTTTAGCAATGCATATAGAAAAAAAAGGAAACGCAGAGCGGAGGAATATGTCATACTTGTCATCAGCTATTTGCTGTTGGTTTATTAAATCGGTTTAATATGCTAGAAATCGGAATTTTAACTGCGCTTTGGGATACAACTCTTCAGAGAATGAACAAAACTAGCAAACTTCTGCAGAGTTCAACACTGGAAGTAAACACAGTTGCATTTCTATTGCATTCCTTGAAAAATTTTATAGAATCACTCCGCACAGAATTTAGCCTATTTGAGGAGCAAGACATGATGTTAAGTAAAATAAAGATTTATAAAGAATATAGTAGCAGAAAGAAGAAAAGAAAAGTTCAGTTCGACGAAAGATTAGTTAAAGGATGAATGCTCTGGGGACTCGGGTCAGACCAAATCCGACAAACTTATCAATGCCCTAACTCAACGTGCAGATGTGTATTCTGCTGTTTGTGGCAAATTTGGTTTTTTGACCAATTTAACTAATTTATCCCCAGACACAATAAAGGAACAATGTGAGAATGTCATGATGACTTACAGTGAAGACATTGAAATAGGTAAGTTTAAAAGATGAAATGGTTCATTTTTCTGCCAATCTAAAAATTCAATTCGCCAAATTTGCAGAACAGTATAAGGACGAAGATTACAGTAAAGAGTTATTAATTTACAAGTTGATAATACCCGATGGCCTGAAAGAAGCATTTGCAAATGTCGAAATTACATTTCGTATTTAGTCTGATGGTGTCCAATTGTACAGAAGAAAGAAGTTTTTCTAAATTAAGTAGAATTAAGAATAAACTGAGATCAACAATGACACAATAGATTAAATATTCTGTCACTGATGTCAGTTGAGCGTGAAATTTTGAATGAAATAAATTTCGATGAAGTCGTAGAAATATTTGCATAAAGAAAGTGAGAAATATGATATCAAAGGAAACCTAAGAACTATCTTAATTTTGGAACTCTCAATAACATTATAGTCCAAAATAAACAATACACCATGGATAAAAATAACGACAAATATAGCAACGACAAATGCAGCAACGTCCAGATATTAAACTAATTTACTTTGTAAGGGCCCCGCAAAATTATTGGCCTCAGGCCCTAGCGTACTTAATCCGCCACTGGCCATACAAATATAATAAAATAATAATAATAATACAAAAGTCGATTAAAAACAAAATACAAGTGTAAAACAAAGTATTTCATCATTCTTATAATTCGGCAAAATAGTTCTTTTTTTTGTTATTGCGATTTTTAACACTATTTAACACAATAAAACAGTAAAAGTAAGCATATTCTGTCTTAACTACCCTTATTTATTTTAAAATGTACATTAATACCTGTCATAAAAAATCAGTTCAAAACTTTGATATTATTACCTCCCCCAAGTCTTTCGAAAATAGCCATTTTTGGACCTTTTTTTTTAATTAAAAGGGCTCGGGGAGGCACAATAGTAGTTCAATCAGGCTAATTTTTTTCGAAAGTTAGTTTTAACATCGATGCTCCACACAAGTACCCTACTAAATAGTTACATCTATTACTACGTCAGAAGTCGTTCTACCGTAATTTTTAATTCATTTGTAAAAGAGTTTGTTTTCAAACGGTTTTTTATAACGTTTTTTTTATGTATTTAATAGCTGATTGCCGTGTATGGCACAAAACTTTAAGTACTATTCAATCAATCATATATTCTGAAAATAAATTTCATGGATATTTGCAAATAGTAATTTTACTAATTTTAAGTAAATACCAAAAATACAGATTATTATATATATAATTAATAAGAAAATAGAAACTAAAATAATAATAAAATAACAAAAACAATAATAATAGTAATAATAATAGCAATAGTAATAAAAATAAAGTCACTTGTTTTTAATACAATAGCTAACTAAACAAAGTAGCATTTACCTAAATATTTTTATTACATAATACCAATGCAACATTAAACTAATTAATTATTAATCCACAGTAAACTAAATAAGGCGACATTAAACTAAATAAAAAATACATACAATGCAAACTACGCATTAAGACATATAACAATATGAACTATTCACTACAATGTCAAATGAACAATATACAAGAATACAAAAACAAACAACAACAAAACGACAAACAAACAAGCAATCCAAACAGCGCACAAAATTACATTATAAAACAAACAACGTACAAAAATACAAGACTAATTTAAACTAGGGCACAAAAATGCATTACAGTATGAACAGTGTACCGTAAGATTGGGTGGCTTTGGCCCTACGGGATGACTTTAGCCCAAGCGAAATTTTTGTTTAAAAATGGTTTAAAATCGATACCTCAAGGTATGCTGGTTGATGTTTAGTAGCAAATTGTGGGAAATTTATTATTTATTTAGTCTAACTTAGTTTACTTAACTCGAGTCTTTGTGATATTGTTGTAAATTGCACTTTAGAAGAAGCACCTAAAATCTGAATTTTTTTAGGTTTGTAAACTTTTACATCGATAGCAGTACCTGTAGAAGGTTTTTTATTAGAATATACACTGAATTAATTTTAAACCATTAGTGTTTGATTCTATCTTGTTTTGAAACCTTAACAGTTTATTACTTTTTTGTAATTGAGGTTAAAAAAAAATAGGTTGTCTTTGGCCCACTACATAGGGTGACATTGGCCCAGGCTAAAGTCACCCCATTTATAAGAGTACACCTTTTTTAGTGATCATTTATAGACATTATGGTAGTTACAATGTTGGAATGAAAAATTTTGTAGTAGTAATGCAATAGAAAATCAGTATAACAGTTTGTATTAGTAAATCAGTATAAAATTATAGTGAAATTTGTTTAGTTCTTAGTATAAATATGCCACAAAATTACAAATCATGGAAGAAGAAAATATGTTACTTATACTTTAGAACAGTTAGACAATGCATTAAAAGATTTAAAGAATTGTTTAATTACTCAAAGACAAGCAGCTTTGAAATACGATATACCAAGATTAACATTAAAAAATAAAATAAAACAGACATATCCTAAAAAGTATGGTCGTCAGCAAATATTTACATCAAAAGAAGAAGACATGTTTAAGGCATATGCAATAAAATCATCTGAGTTTGGTTTTCCTATTGATAAATATGATTTAAAATGCATAGTAAGAGGGTATTTAGAGAAAAAGGCGTCAATTCAAAAATAATTTTCCTTGTGGCGATTGGATTCGATCTTTTTTAAAAAGAAATCTAGAACTCACAATAAGATTTGCAAGCAACATAAAGTGAAAGAGAGCAGAAATAGGAACGACTGTGATTGATAACTACTTTATAAATCTATCAAATGAAATAAGTAATTTATCACCTGATAATATATGGAATTATGATGAAACCAATCTCAGTGATGATCCAGGTAAAAAAAAAAATATTAACAAAGGATGGATGTAAGTATCCTTAACGCATCATTAATTCTACAAAGACCTCATTCTCTGTAATGTTTTGTGGCAATGCTAATGGTGAATTGCTACCACCTTATGTTGTTTACAAAGCTGCTTCCAAGACTTAAAAAGGTTCAAGGAAGAAGTGTCATTATAAGTGATAACGTATCTTCACATTTGAGCATTGCAGTACTGGATGCATGTCAAAGCAATAACATAGGATTTGTGGCATTACCAGCAAACTTTACACATCTCACGCAGCCGTTAGATGTTGCCTACTTTAGACCTATGAAGATTAACTGGCGCAAATTATTATGTGAATGGAAGGAGAAAAGAAAAGGAAGGAGAGTTGCTTCTCTTCCTAAAGATGAATTTCCTAGACTTTTAGACCGTTTAATTACCAACTTAAATGAACATGGGAACGATAACCTTAGAGCTGGTTTTCGCAAAACTGGAATTTTTCCATTAGACAAGTTTCAAGTGCTTTCACGAATACTATGTTGTAATGTAGGTATAGACTCAACTACTGATTTAGTAAGCCAATCAATTTTAGATCATTTATGTAAGTCACTGGATAATCCCTCAGATGGCCTAAAAAACCAAAGCAACGTAAAGTATGTGCTGTCCCAGGTAAAAGCTTATGTTCAACAGATATGTCATCTTGTGTTATAAATGAAAATAATAGATTAAATTCAAATAATGTAGAATTGTTGGTCTCAATTGTATTTATTATAAATACAATTGAGACTAACAACATTGACTTTGCTGGCCCAAGTACAAATACTGGAACTACTGAGACTTCTCTAATTTTTGCAGATGTAACTTTAGTTGTAGAAAGTCATACAGAATCTTTAGATCATTCAGCATTAGGCAAAAAGAACTTTCAAAATATTGATAAAACAAAAAATGTTTGTAAAAAAGAGAAATTATTAAATCTTATAGAGAATTGTTATGTAATTGTTAAATGCAATGGAGAGTTAAATCCTGGACAGGTTTGTTTATTTATTTTGAGTTATTTATATTTAGTTAATCAATTAGTAAACTTTATTTACTAACTAATTAATTTAATAACTAATATTATTTAATGAAACTACTGAAAAATTTTAAAAAAACTTTCGAAATTTTTTTTTCTGCAGTTAAAAAAATTAAGAAAAAATGGAGCAGAAGTAACTATAATGAAAAAAAATGGACTTAACTGGAAATGGTCACTACCAGCAGAGCAACTTTTTTTTTCCCAGGCTGAAATAGTCAATTTTATTGAGGAACCAAAGATTTCAAAAAGAGGAATTTATTCAGTTCCAGAACTTTTTCACTAAATTTTTTGAACCACTATTTTTGTCATTTTTGTTTACTTTATACCTAAACTGTTTTGTTTACCTATACTTGTTAGTACAAACTAAACAAGTATAGGTAATACTTGTTTAGTTTGTACCTATATTTTATTTACTGTATACGAGAACTTTGTTACTAAATCTTTTTTTGTCACTTTATTTTTGTAAATTTATTTTCTTTGCCTAAATATTGTTGTTTTAATTAATGTTTTGCTTCCTTTAGTTCTTTTTTACAGCGTTGGGCCAAAGTCACCCTAACACATAGGGCGACTTTGGCCCACCATTTAAACCACCCAAAAGATACTTCAGGTAAATAATTTTCAAATGGGAGATAGATAGTTCTAACTGTCCTTTCTATGCACTTCTAAAAGTACTTAGTGTTTGAGGAAATAACTTTTGTGGCTTTCATGCAATAGACATTAAGATGCAAAATGGGCCAAAGCCACCCAATCTAACCGTACGAAAATAATTTGAAAATTAAATTTGACAAAATATTTTTTTTTTTTCTTTTTTTTTTTTTGAAGTATAATTTGTTTGTTTTTTTTTATTATTATTTTCCATTTTCGAACAATTTTGAACTTTTAACTTAGCATTTAGTTTTTGTTTTTCTGTTGCTTTTTCTTCTCAGTCATTTTATCTAATTATATATTATTTGATCAAAAAAAGAAAAAATGTATTATAAATGTTGTTTGTTATTTAAACAAAGTTTAAATATTTATTGCTCTATTATTACAATATTGAGCACTTTTTTACGTTCTTGTATTATTTTAATATAATACATAAACAACAATCTTTCTCTTTCTATCTATCTTTCTCTCTCTCTCTCTCTCTCTCTCTCTCTATATATATATATATATATATATATATATATATATATATATATATATATATATATATATATATATATATATATATATATATATATATATATATATATATATATATATATATATATATATATATATATATGTATATATATATATATATAATATATATATATATATATATATATAAATATGTATATATATATATAAATATATATATATACATATATATATATATATATATATATATATATATATATATATATATGTATGTATATATATATATATATATATATATATATATATATATATATATATATATATATATATATATATATATATATATATATATATATATATATATATATATATATATATATATATATATATATATATATATATATATATATATATATATATATATATATATATATATATTAGGGGTGTTCACATAAACACTGGAAATAAAATTTTCTCTCATCTGAATGCACACTATTTTTTTTTGTGCCAATTGGCATTAAAATTTACTGAGCAAAAGATAATTAAAATAAATTAATGTTTAGAGGTTGCTCAATGGCCTTTTAGTTTTACAATAATAGCATTACGCCTTAAATAATTTTCTAATTTTATCCCATGTTCAATTTAGATAAAATATTAAACAAATTTGATGTACCATTGTCTTTTATGAGCTAACTTCTTTGGTCATGTGACAACCTGCCATCTTGTCATCTGATGTTTTTGATTGAAAAACATTCTCATTAATTGTAATTTTTTGCTCAACAATTTAAAAATTTTGAGGTTCTTATTTATTTTAATCAGGATTAAAATAATTTATTTTAATCAGGATTATTTTATAGGACTATAAAGTAATAATTATAGCTGTTATGCCAATATCTTATTTTTAAGTGCTAAATATTATTAGGGCGACTATTTTATTTATATATTATATGAGTTAATATTTAATTTCTCAAGTTAAGTTTAATTTGGTATCATTTTATTTTAGCTTGTTGCTGAAAATGAGTGAAAAGATAAGTTCTTTAAATTTTCCTTCGACACCTAATCAAACTGCAATATGGTTGATTGGTCAACCTGAGAAGAATCTACCGAACAATGTCTTTCCAACGATGTTTGATGTGTTAAGGACGTTTTTCTACTATCACAAAGCATTGAAACAAACAGTTCCAGCCAGTGCAAAAGCAACATCTAATGGTTTAGCTCACATCTGGAAAAAGGCCAGAATTCCAATGACTTACCAGCCTCATATTGTATCAAAAGTGAAAGCATGTGTTGATGAATATAATTTAATTAAAAAGAATAAAGGAAGAGCTAGTAAGTCACAGATTGCTAAAAAGAAAGATTTTAGTATCAAGTTAGATTTACTGTTTGACATTTCACACAAGGATGCAAACAAGCTAATTAAAATTGATGAAGATAAAATATTTGATAAAAAAAATGCTCGTATGATGAAGATGGCTGGAGAAGATGTAAAATTATCTCAACAAGAAAAGAGAACAGCAGAGCCTCAACAAGCAGAAATAAAAAGAAAGAAGAATGAGGAAGAAAGAAGACAACAAGCAAATGCTGTCCTTACCTATAGCTGTAGCCACTTTAGTCTTGATTGTGAAGCAACAGAAGTCAGTGACATTCCTGATGACAATGATGATTATGAAATAGAAATTCCGGTTTATCACTAAAAACTAGTAACCCAACCAACTGACTGTGAACAAAGTCCTAAAAATAAAAAGCCACATATTCTCAATAAAATTTTGTCTTCCTTAGATGTATCTTCCACACTTGATCGAATCAATTTATCTGACCAAATATTCACTATATTGGTAGCTGCAATTGTTAGAGCAAATAGAGAGGACCTCCAAAGTACACCATTATCAAGATCATCAGTCTGCCGCAATCGCATCATGCACCGTTCATCAACTGAAAATCATATTCGCCAGAAATTAATGTCAAGTAAGAAACAACATATGGTCTTCCACTGGGATGGTAAGATAATGAGAGACAGCACTAACTATGAAAATCCAAAGTCCAATGTTGATAGAATTGCGATTGATGTTACTGGTAGTAACCATGAGAAAATACTGGGTATTGTAAAGATATCATCTGGCACTGGACTGGCACAAGCAACCTTCCAGTTACTAGCCATATGGAATGTTGCAAATTATATTGTTGGTATGTGTTTTGACACAACAGCGTCAAACACGGGTTCCAAAAATGGTGCGTGCATCTTGCTAGAGAAGTTGATGGAGAAAAATCTTCTCTACTTTGCTTGCCGTAGCCATATGCATGAAGTAATTATTGGGGAAATATACTCAGTTTTGCTTGAACCCAGCAGTGAGCCCAACATAGCTCTATTTGAACAATTTCAGAAGTGTTGGCTAAACGTAAATCAAGCCAATTATGCTCCATTAGATGACGCCCATCTTGCTGAACCACAGCTTCAGCAATTTAGATCAGAGGCTGGCTCCTTTCTGCAGCCTTTCTTATCAGATGACTCTTCGCACTTACCAAGAGAAGACTACAAAGAGATGATCGAGCTGTGCCTTTTAATTTTGGGTTTTTCCTTATCAGACTATGCCACCAAGAAGTATCGCTTTTGCATGCCGGGAGTTTATCACATGGCTAGATGGATGGCTAAAGTCATCTATTGCATTAAAATATACCTCTTAAGAAATGAATTCAAGCTGACTATGAAAGAACAGAACAATTTGTGGGAATTTTGTATCGTTGCTGCTCATATTTATGTACCAGCATGGATTGCCTGTCCATTTGCAAGTGATGCTCCAGCAAATGAACTGATGCTCTTCACAAGACTTAAACAATATTCTGAGATCATTTAACAATTTAATATTTAACAATATTCAAGGTCATTTCAAATGCTGCTATGAAGAAGCTTCAAAATCCAACTTGATACCTTGGGTCAGAAATGATTTCACTTTAACTATTTTCTGACAGGGTTTGTGACACAGAAAAAAAGTTGATTGTTGAAGCTATGATTCAAAGTGAAGCTGATTGGAGTGTCGGTGGTATTAAGTATTCAGCAGCAGAATTAAACAAGTTGGAAAAGAAGCAACTTCATGAGGTTGTTACATCATCATCAACTGCTGCTTTGCACTCACTTGGTCTCGATGTAACCATTTTATCTGGAACCAATCTAAAGACTTGGGAGGGTATTGCTGAATTTCGTTATACTAAAGCAATTGTTAAATCTGTGAAAGTTATCAATGGCACTGCTGAGCGTTTTGTTACTCTTATGAGCACATTTAATCAATCCATCACAAAAACTGAATCTGAAATGCAGAAACTAATACAAGTTGTTGAGGACAACAGAAAACGCATTCCAGATTGCCGCAAAAGCATCTTGATGACATATGCCAGTTGCTACAGACTAAACTTTTGATCTTGTAAATAGTGCAACATTTTAACGTTATTTGCATTATTTAAGGAATTTTTTGAAAATGATTAATCATTTATCATAGCTATAACTCAAGTTTTTTAAATATTGTTGTTGCGGAGCATGCTTTTAACACAATAAATTTTTATTTTGTTTGAGCAACTTCTAAATATTATCCAAAACACCTAAGATTTTGCACAGAAGTTTTTCTTCATATTATCCAAAACACCTAAGATTTTGCACAGAAGTTTTTTTTTTGGACACCCCTAATATATATATATATATATATATATATATATATATATATATATATATATATATATATATATATATATATATATATATATATATATATATATATATATATATATATATATATATATTACATTTGTGCAATATTGTTAACATTTAGCCAACAAACGAGGCAATTTAATCACAATCCTTACTTTTATTTCTTGTAGTCTGAACACTGTTTTAATAATATTGTGACATTATAACTTATTGTAAAAACTAAAAAGTAGAAAATAAAATATAGTTAAAACATTTGCTAAAAAATATAATCTTTTTTGTACTAAAAAAGCGGATTTTAAATTTAAATTTATTAGTTCAGTAAACTAAAGTTTGACAGGTCTGTTTATAAATAAATCTTGTGCAGACCCGTCAATCTTAAGTTTACTAAACTATTAAATTTAAATTAAAAAAATTTAATAAAAATTTAATAAAAAAAATTATTTTTCGCATTTTAGTAGCAAAAAAGATTATATTTTTTAACAAATGTTTTCGCTATATTTTTTCACTAATTCCAGCTCGAGGCTTGCTGACCATGGAGGTTCTTTGCCTTTCAGGCAAAAGGTCAACCTCCAGGGTCAACAAGCCTATGTTCACTCTGGTTACGCTACTGGTTAAGACTTACGCAACAAGCACTATAATTTTAAATAAGTCAAATAACTTCAGCTTTAAATATAACTGTAGAAATAATAGGAAACAAAAAAAAAAAAATCAAAAAAAAAATCAAATTTATTAGACTAAATCAACATTCTTAGATCAACCGTTTTTCAATAACAAAATTCAATTTTTCATTTTTCAATTACAGTCAAGATCATTTTTATCAACATATATATATATATATATATATATATATATATATATATATATATATATATATATATATATATATATATATATATATATATATATATATATATATATATATATATATATATATATATATATATATATATATATATATATATATATATATATATATATATATATATATATATATATATATATATATGAAACAAATATAATCGACGCAAGCCTAAAAATCATATTACCAGGGTGAAAATATAACAACAACCGTATAAAAGAACACAACTTCATTCATAAAACTATATCTTCTATTGTAACTGTATATAAAAAAACAAAAACTAAACGTAAACAATTTTCTAAAAATTTTCTAATTATCAATTTTATAAATAATCAAAAAGATTTAAGAAAAGTATTTTTTTTTTGAAATTATTAAAAATTCTACAAAAATGTTTTATAACAAACAATTTTAAGCAGTTAAAACTTATTCTATAGTTTAAAGAATGAGAACGATGAAAATATTTACAAAACATTCGTGATTTTTTTGATAACATATAGTATTAGACATAATATTCAACCAAATAACCGCAAAATAAATACTATAAATAAAAACATATTTAACCTCCAAAATTTCAAAAAAAAGTCTCTGAATAAATAAACAAAATATGTTTCTCTATATTTCAGTGTTAACTAGAGACTTTTTATTTAATAAAAAAAAAACATATTACTATCAAAATTTTGGTCGAAAAAATATTAAAATTTGTGATTTATGAAAATTACTTTAAATTTAAAATGTGTAATCTTAAAGTTCATCAATCCCACAAATCCTTAAAAAATTGTCACTAAATAACAGATAACGCATTGTCACTATGTAACAGATAACACATTATCATTAAGTAACAAATTATAGAAAAACAAGTTCCGACACATTTTTTTCGTGTATTTGTTACAAATACAAATATACAGATTTTTGCAAATATAAGCTAATTTTAGCTAAAAAAAAACTTTTACCTCAGAAGTTTTTTTATTGCTTTTTTTCCAGAACAAACTTTAATTATTAATAATTATGTCTTCTACATTAACATTAACTTTACTTTGAACAGAGTAAAATTTAGCATTTAATTTAAAAGAAGAATTTATAAGTGAAATTTTTACCAGAAGTTTTGCAATCTCAGTAACTTGTATTTTCCTAAGTAAAATTTAATTTTGTTATCAAATTCAAAACTGTTAACAAAGTCTAATGAAAATTTTATATTAAAACTACAAAATTAAGAAAATTAGTTATATAACATATTTAATGGTACTTTAATGTTTATGTTGTTGAAAACAAAAAAAAATACTGATAAATTATGACTACTTACTAACTTATTACTTGTTTTGCGGAAGACTATAAATATAAATAGCAACTATTACTAATATTGAACCTGCAACAAACTCCAAGCTCAATACAAAGTTAAATGCATAAATAGATACTATACATGAAACTAAAATGGCGAATGAAGTTGCAAAACCCTTTAATATATTATCTGCATATTTTACTACGACAGCCACTAATAAACCACCAAAAGCCTGCATAAAAATTACAAACCAAACAATTGCAGAGTAACCAAAGAGTAATCCATTTTGCTTTATTTTGGTACCATCATTTGCAATCATTCCAACAGCACCAATTAAAGCACCAAAAATGCCAAGTTGAATGTTTCTTAACCATATAGAGACATTTCCAGATCCTTTTAAAATCTTTTCAAAATATACTCCAGCAAATCCTGAGCACAAACTTGAAACAACCACTGCAGTAAGACCAACAATAGGATTTTGTGAGGTAAGGGAATTATTAACTTGATTTGGTTGAAACTGTACTAGCGCTACTCCAACAAATAACAAAAATAATGAAAACCATTGACCTTTTGTTAAAGATTTATTTAACATAAGAACTGAAAATAAAGCTGTGGTCAAAATCTTTAGTTGGTATGTTACTTGAAATGTAGCAGCATCAAGATTTGATATAGCAATAAATTGCAAATTGTTTTGCAAAACATAAATAAATGAAGGTATCGCAACTTTAAAAGTTGATAACGGATCTGCAATTATATTGTTGTATAGGTATCTCATCCAAGAGGCAAAACTTTTGACCTCTGTAAAAGTTAACACCAAACAAGCCAACAGTTTAAGAATCTATAATAAATCCAATTTACATATATATATATATATATATATATATATATATATATATATATATATATATATATATATATATATATATATATATATATATATATATATATATATATATATATATATATATATATATATAAGTATATACATACATACATATACATACATACACACATATTGATATATATATACATATATATATATACATATATATATATATATATACATATATATACATATATATATACATATATATATATACATATATATATATATATATATATATATATATATGCATATTTATATATATATATATACATATATATATGCATATATATAT
>NC_061158.1:40176693-40237273 GCF_022113875.1 Hydra vulgaris | reverse complement strand
ATCTATAATAAATCTAATTTACATATATATAGTATATATATATATTATATATATATATATATATATATATATATATTTATATATTATATATATATATATATATATATATATATATATATATTGTATATATATATATATATATATATACTACATACAAACATAAACATACATACATATATATTGATTATATACATATATATATATATATATATGTATATATATATATATATATATATATATATATATATATATATATATATATATATATATTATATATATATATATATATATATTATATCAATATATGTGTATAAACACTTTCAGTTTGCCAGTTAGGTTTTAAATAAAGAAACCTTTTAAATAAAGTAAACACTTACTTTTAATCATTGTTTAATTAATACGCACATTTAATTTAAAATGTATTGTTTTTTTCACTAAATTTAAACAGTAAGTTTCTATATAAATACATTCAAGTAAACAATTACGCATTTAAAAATTTTCTCTATTACAAATTCTATGCGGGTCACATAATCGCATGCGATTGTATGTCTTCCTAACTATATATACACACACATTATTTTTGCCAAACTCTAGCAAATTAAGGTCGATAAAATATTGCCGAACTTATTTTTCCTAATTCCAAGGGCTGATACTTACGGGTACATTCTTTTACAAAAAAAATCATGCTTACGGGGACAAAAAATTAATGGGTACACTAAAATGTCCCCGATAATGCTAATGTCCCGTAAGTATTCGTTATTTTGTAAAATCTGTCCCTGTAAGTGCTAAACTATACAAATATATATATATATCTATATATATATATATATATATATATATATTATATATATATATATATATTATATATATATATATATATATATATATATATATATATATATATATATATATATATATATATATATAGTATATATATATATATGTATATATATATATATATAATATATATATATGTATAATATATATATATATATATATATATATATATATATATTATATATATATATATATAATATATATATATATATATATATATATATATGTATGTATATATATATAATATGCTATTCCTTTAATTGATAATTTAATTTAACTTGTTAATAATTTAGTTTGTTAACTTTAATCGATAATTTTTATTTAAAGACTAAAGAAAAAAAATATATAAATAAAAAATTTTATAATTGTATATATTTTTTTTCTTACATTCTTGCAAAAAAAAAATTATATTTTGAGTATATTAACTTTAATCGATAATTTTTTTATTTAAAGACTAAAGAAAAATACATACATACTTCATCAGCAGTGAATTGTTATTTTATTTAAAAGCGTTTTAATAATATAATTTAATAATAGACTATCCTGGTCATATTTAAAATATTTGGAAAATTTTTTCATTATAATATGTGAATATTTTTTTATTATTATATATGGAAAAAATGCGGGAAAATATTTTTAAGACTTAAATACACAAAAAGGGTTTTTATTCCCGGAAAAATACGGGAATAAAAACCCTTTTTGTGTATTTAAGAATATCTCATGTGCTTGAAAGGAAAATTTTTGGCAGGTATTCTGTATAAAAAGCAATTGCTTTTACTCAGCGTTTTTTGAGTAATTGCTCAGCTTTACACAAATTTTTTGAGTAATTGCTCAGCTTTACACAAATTTTTTGAGTAATTGCTCAGCTTTACACAAATTTTTTGAGTAATTGCTCAGCTTTACACAAATTTTTTGAGTAATTGCTCAGCTTTACACAAATTTTTAGCAATTTTGCTCACATATTTTTATTCATGTAATGCTGAGCAATTACACCAATTTGTCTTGGCACTTTATTAATAAATATACGCGTACAAAAAAGAAAAAATTATTTGTAAACAATAACTTTACTGCTTTAATATATCAAATCCATTGCAAAATTAGCATCTGCTAAGGTTGCATCTCTTTATCGAGCTCGACACTTTCTTACTCCAGATTCTATTCTCTATCTCTATAAATCTCAAATCCGTCCCTGTATGGAATACTGTTGCCACATCTGGGGCGGATCTTCTAATGATGCTCTTTCTCTTTTAGACAAGGTGCAAAAACGAATTGTAAACATAGTTGGACCTGCTCTGGCAGCCAATCTCCAACCTTTGTCACATCGTCGTAATGTTGCTTCTCTTTCTCTTTTCTACAAATACTATAATGGGCACTGCTCTAAAGAGCTAGCGTCCCTTGTGCCATCTACTAAAATTCATTCTCGTGTTACTCGCCATTCAATTAAGTCTCATCCTTTTTCTGTGACTGTTCCTAAGTGCTTCAAAAACTCTTATTCTTCTAGTTTTTTTCCTCGAACATCAGTTCTTTGGAATTCGCTTCCTTCATCTTGCTTTCCTGATTCATATAATTTGCAATCTTTTAAGTCATCAGTCAATCGTTATCTTGCTCTACAGATTTAGTCTTTTCTCTTCCAGTAACTTCCAACTCTTATAGTGGTTGCTTGCAGCCTTGTTGGAAGTGAAGATGTTAAAAAAAAAAAAAAAAAAAAAAAAAAATTATTTGATGACAAAAAAAAAATATTTTTAACTTGTATTTCCAGAAAACTATTTGGATGTCTGGAAAAAAAAAAAAAGTGCAAAAATATCCGGAATTGCGGAAATATCCGGAAAAAGATAATCCCTTATAAAACCATTAGTAAAGATCAAAGTTATTTATTTCAAACAGGTGTTTTTAATTCAAAAGTTTGTCTTTTTTTCTTCTCAACAAAATCTTTTTGAGTGTATTAACTTTAATGATTTTTAAATAAAGCTTATTAAAGAGACAATCGTTGTTTAAAGTCATCACTTATAAAATTTAAATAATTAAAAAAATAATAATTATAAAGTTATAAAATAAATAAGTATAAAATTATAAAATCTTATAAATTATTTCATTTATTAATTACATAATCTTATATATATAAAAATAGTATAAATTTTTTTTATGCGCATTTTTAAAATGTTAAAAACCTTGGTCAAAATAAAGTGTTATTTGTGTGGTTATATTATATTATAATATTATATTATGTGTTATATTATATTATAATATTATATTGTTTATATTATAAGACTTGGTCTCGATACATCTCTAGACTCATATTTAACTGCCTTGGTATTAGTCTTGGTCTTGAAGCAAGAAATCTTGAAGTCTCAAAGACCTGACTTTGAGTCTTGGTCTCAAAGACCTGAAGTACTGGTCTTGGTCTCTTTACCACCCTAAACTTTCTTGATCCTTACAATGTACTATGAATAGATTACTATTATACTATGGATAGACTAGTATTAGATAATAAATGGATCACCACAACTTTCTGCTCTCATGAAAATTTCTACCTAGAATGATGTGTACTAAATGTCTTTACACATTTCAAGCCTTTCCGGGAGGGCATGTACAGTAACATGCCTTGTTCGTCGACGCTTTAGGTAACTTTTTTAGACAAACTGACCACAGCAGCTTGCTGTTTTAGCTATTTTAACTTATAAAGTGTTTCAATATTTAAGGGCAAAAATTTATTAACTAAGAAAAAAAAACAATCCTGAAAAAAAGGAACAAAATTGTAACAAAATATCAATTTTAAATAAAGAAACAAGAAAACTTAATAAAAAAAATTTAAATTAAGAAAGTAAATGAGAAAAAAAATTTTTATATAAAATTTTTATACAATTTTTGTATAAACATCTTTTATAACGATTTAACAACAAATGAAAGTTTTGATAATTAAGAAACCAATTTGCTATGTACGCTGGAACTATGTGAAACTTTGTTAATTTTTTTTTAACGTTTATTTGTTTTGTATGTCTTTTCATTTTTAAAAAATGTTTTTGCTATACTTGCTGCTTTTTTCTCAATACTTATATAATAGAAAAAATAAGAAAAATAAATGGTTATTTATTTGTAAAATATATTATTTGATTATTAAATTTTGTAATGAAAGAATAAGTTAATTAAAAGATTTAACAAATTTGTATTTAACAAATTTGATACATGTCTGCATATGTTTCTTTTATATTGTTCAATTTCCAATTACCAGAGCCGATGACACCAGGGGCACATAGCAGGGGCACCATCCATTTCGAAAACTGTGTCAACCCTGAATACGAATTACAAGAGATAATGATGTTATCAATTAACGATTGCTCAAAAAAATGCATTTAAAAAAAAGTTTTTAATAAATTTTGTTATAGACGTTCAGTAAACTAACAATCCGCAAACCCACAAGCTTTTGGAGCATCGTCAATAACAATAGTTTATCAGGAAATAAACTGTAGGGTTTAAATACAAAAATTGAATAATCCTACAAAAGTGCAGACTATTTCAATAGGGGTATTAAAAACAACAAAATATCTTATATTTGAATATTAGTATTAACAACCTCTTTTATGTTTTTTATGTGAAAAACTTATTAAAAAACAAATTTTTTTTTTTAAAATAAATAGCAATTAGTTTTCTTGCTTTCCTGTACATTGATAAGAACAGTAATGTTTAGCAAAAACATTTTAAAAAATAAAAATAAAAACTGTCCATATTTCTAGCGCAAATTATAAAGTATTTCCTTAATATACCAACTAAAAAAAGTCGCGAAAAAATTGTATATCAAAAAATATTCTTATTTTCCCTATATTCTTATCTATTTTTTTCCTCAACTTGTATCAATTTTGGTAGTGGAGAATAACACCCTAAAAATAAGAAGGCAAAAACAATATTAAGGTATATATATTTTTTGACAACAATTATCTTTTTTTTATATTCCACTTTTTTACCTTATTTTATTTAGATTTTCTATTTCATATAGCTTTTGGTTATTTTCTTTGAATATTGCTGTTTTATTCTCTTTGGTTTGCCGCAACTTCTTAAAACGTTTACTATTAAAAATGTGGTCAAGTTGTCTAAAAAAATTACTTTAGGCATGGATGAACAAGGTGTGTAACCACACAAGCTTCCCAGGAAGGTTTGCATTTTTACCAGTCTTTCTTAGATTGTCAAAAAATAAGTTGTTTCAAAATATAAGAAATTAAGTTACATAGTTGTCTGTTTCACTTTAAGTACATAAAGTACTTAAATAGAATATGTAAACTCTAGATTTTTATTTTTTTCTGGCTACTGGTAGGGCTGGCACTAGTAGGCGTCATGTGTTTGTGTAAGGGAAGAACTTTTTTTTTCTATTAAAAAAAAAAAGTCCTCTAATTCCCCAATATGACGACTAGAGATAAATAGTCAGAGTCCAACTTTGCCAACAGAATCTAAAACAAAAAGGTCAGATTTACTGGTATATAAAGGGTTCCAACTTACTAACTAATGTTACTATAGTTAATTGAATGAACTTTTTAACTTTTTTTTGGAACATTTTGTTTTTAACAATATAAGTTAGTTTTCTGTTATTATTAAAGATATCTTTTGTAGACTGCAACAGTGCACTAAACAATATTCGATGACATTTTTTTTTTTTTTTTTTTTTAAATCTTCTCTTCCAACAAGGCTGCAAGCAACCACTAATTAATTTTTTTTTTAAATTTAAACCACTAATGAAGGAAGCGAATTTCAAAGAACTGATGTTCGAGGAAAAAAACTGGACGATTAAGAGTTTTTGGAGCACTTAGGAACAGTAACAGAAAAAGGATAAGACTTAATTGAATGACGAGTAACACGAGAATGAATTTTAGTAGATGGCACAAGAGACGCTAGCTCTTTAGAGCAGTGCTCATTATAGTATTTGTAGAAAAGAGAAAGAGAAGCAACATTACGACGATGTGACAGAGGTTGAAGGTTGGTTACAAGAGTAGGTCCAACTATGATTACAATGCGTTTTTGCACCTTATCTAAAAGAAAAAGGGCATCATTAGAAGATCCACTCCAGATATGGCAACAGTATTCCATACAAGGCCAGATTTGAGGTTTATAGAGATAAAGAATAGAACCCAGAGTAAGAAAGTGACAAGCTCGATAAAGAGAAGCAACTTTAGCAGATGCTAATTTTGCAACGGATTTGATATAAGGTTTCCAAGAAAGATCAGAAGTAAGAGTTAATCCTAGAAGATGAAAGGTAGGAGACTCATCGAGTACATTACCGTTCATATGTATGGGAAGGTCTAAATTATTGCGATAACGATTGGCTGGAAAAAATTGAGTTTTATCTAAATTAAAGTTCACCAGCCACTGTGAGCCCCATGCTGTAGCAGAAGTGAGATCCTTTTCAAGCTCAGATGCCCCCCGCAAGCAATCAGAGGGAGTTGACTTCTTATCGTGACAAGAATAAATGGTAGTATCATCAGTGAACAATGCCACCTTAGATGCGAGAATATCTGGAAGATTGTTAATGTAAATTAAAAAGAGTATAGGGCCGAGGATTGAACCTTAAGGAATCCCTGAGGTTACAGAATAAGAAGAAGAGTGCTGTCCATCAACTTTTATACTACGATTGGAAAGGAAGGATTCAATAATCTTAAAGATGTTTCTAGATACACCGTAAGAAGAAAGCTTATGGAGAAAACCAGCATGCCAAACTTTATCAAACGCCTTAGAAATGTCAAGATGGCCTTAACCTCTCCACCTTTATATAATGCACGATAAAACCTATCGGTTATTACTGTTAGCAAATCAGCCGTAGAACGAGAAGATCGAAATCCATATTGATGATCAGAAAGTAGGTTATGAGATTCGAGATGAGAGATTAAGTGTTTGTTAATTAAAGATTCAAAAACCTTGCTTATGATAGGAAGAAGACTAATGAGATGGCAGTTAGATGAATCAGATCGCTCTCCAGAATTTTTAAAATAGGGATAACAGATGCTGCTTCCCAGCAGGCTGGAAAACAAGACTCTGATAAGCACTTGTTAAATAGTTTTGAAAGGATAGACGACAGCTCCGGAGAACACTTCTGCAAGACTATAACAGATATGTTGTCCGCGCCGCAAGCTGTAGAAGAGTCTAAGCAGGAAATCACTTTAGATACAGAAGCTGGAGTGATATGGATGTCGATCAATGGATCAAACTGTTTGACGGCTATATCAGGTAGAGCAAGAGATGATATTGTCAATAGATAGAGTCAAGAGATGATATTGATGAAAAGTTTTTAGCAAACAATTCAGCTTTGTCTTTAGGTGAGGTGACAAAGTCTGAACCATACAAAAGAGGTGGAATTACAGACTTGCCCTTATTATTGATACTATTAAAGATTCTCCAGAAGTCACGAGAGCCTAACTTTTGTGATGAAATACGAGATTTCATGATCTGAGAATAGCGGGCTTTGGCGTTAGACCAAACCTTTTTACAATGGTTCCTAGCAGTAATAAACAGACATCTGTTTTCTGGAGAATTGTTTTGCTGATAGATATGGAAGTATCGGTTTCGATTGGCAATTGCAGCAGCACAATGCGAGGAAAACCATGAAGAAGAGTGAGGCTTGACCTGGAATCGTCGAGAGGGAATAAACAATTCCATGCCAGCCTGAATCCACGAAGTTATGTAAGAAGCACATTTCTCAACAAGGAAGACAAAAGATTTCTACCCAGGGGCCATCACGAAGAAAATCACGGAAAAAGTCCCAGTCAGCTTTAAGGTAGTTGTAAGATGTACAATGATAGGGGGATCCTGATGCTAAAGAAGAATGAGATAATAGTTTTAGAGAGACCAAACCATGATCAGAAGCACCTAAAGGTGAGTGTGGTGAAACTGAGCACTGACTAGGATTAGAAACAAGACATAAGTCGAGTAGAGAAGGTAAATGATTCAGGTTGTCTGGAAAGCGAGTTGGAAAGTTGACTATTTGAGTTAGGGATTGAGAAAGGCAAAAGTAGTGGGCCTTAATGCCTGCGGAGTCACTGACGCTAGAGCCAAGCCATTCAGTGTGATGAACATTAAAGTCACCGACAACAACAATCTTGGCTGATGGATAAAGAATGAGGGCTTGGTCAATATAATCAGAAATAACATCAAGAAGAGTGCAGTCTTGAGATGAAGGAGAGCGATATAGAACAAAGAGAAAGGTGATAGAGTGAAGTAGTGCTAAACAAAAGCACATAAAAGAATAGTCTGTGGATTCAAACCTAGTTTCCCGACAAATGGCTGAATTCTTACGAATGTAAATGCCTAGGCCAGGCATGTGACTATTGGAGTCTTTACGAATTAAAGGAAGATAACCATCAACACTAAGATCACAAGATGAGACAGCTGAACTTAAATTAGTCTCACAAAGAGCAAGTAGGTCTGGTGAACTTCGCAAGAGATAAGACTCAACAGAAGAAAAGTTACTTCGAAGACCACGAATATTTGTGAATGATAGGTTTAGCGAACTTGGTGATGACTGTGGTTTTTTGTGTTTTATAGTTTTTGTTACTTTATTCATTTTTAAATTTGTTAAAGAACTTGACTCGAAACATAGATAGTACTCAATACACTGTCTTATAGCCCAAGCAATTGCCTCATTTCCACTAATAAACCCTAAGCCATAATAAAGGGCTCCAATGTGGCCTTAGCAATGCACACCAAAAGTACAAACAGGGACACCATCCATGCGCAACATGACACTGTTAGTACTCTGATATTTTTCAGCTGTTGATAGAATCAGCCTCTCTGAGAGCTACCACAGAGTTTGGGAAACCTGACTACCAGCCGGCCTCAGAACCATAAAACTGAGTTTTAGAGCTGTACCCTCATTTGGAGATAATAGAATGAGTTGCCTAGTCATAAAAACAGAGACACAAGCAAAACTCATGCATCGAGTCAAGAAGATCCAGCATTCAACATCCTAAACTGGAAACAATGTATTAAAAATACATCTGCGTTAGCCTAATAGATGGAGAAGGGGTGCGAGGCTGGTCAACAGATAGAATCTGTTTACCCCTTAAGTCTTTGCCTAGGAGGCCTTCTACAAGACAGCAGCCAGATGCATTTAACATCTGCCCAAGATGAGTATTTTTATCGAGACACTATCTCTAGCCTTTACTCAACCAAGAGCTCCAAGGCAGGGGGTGTTTTATGTCGGAGTTTGCATTTTCTAGCCTTTGCCTAAAAAGGCATATCCTACAAGGCAGCAGGACATGAAGCAGATTGTACTGGATTACATGTTACCAGTAGCAGGATAAACCTGACCTGACATAATTATACTATATATGTATTATTATGTTTTATAACAGAGTAATGTGTATAAATGGTAAAATAATACATCAACTAAAAGCCTAAAAGTATACATACATGTATCAGGCTTGGACAGAAATGGTGTGCAATCAAACACTATTGCTGACCACGAAAATTTGAAAAAAAATTGTTTACAAAAATAACGTAGTCTTTTTCAAATAGTAATTTTTAATCATTTCATGCTCTGATTAGTTAGTCAAGTTTAAAAAAAAACTTTTAAACAGTTATTTGTAAAAATAGAAAGAAAAAAATCAATTAAACCATGTGAAAATTTAATTTAACTTGTTCATAATTTAAAGAACTTAAAAAAATAATCTTTTAAAAGATTTTTAGAAAGACATGGAAAAATAGTTTCAAATGTTTAAATTTATCATAAAAAAAACATACCTACTAAAAAAAAATTTAAATATAACATTCAATTTATAAATAATGCCTTTATTTTAAACAATCATTATAATTAATTTTTTATTTTATTTAAATCCTTCATGTAAAATAAAAACTTTAAAAAAGATCAACAATTAAAAGTTATTTGTAATGTAACGATTTTTTAAATTGCATATAAATTGTTAAAACATCAAAACAGCCGTGGTCAAATTGTAAAGAAAAAAATCCTAATATATTAGCATTATTGTGTTAGGCTTAGCCTGATTTACCAAGCCTGATGTATAAGCATTATTATGTTAAACTTTTAAGAACATAAGCCTTATTCTTGGTCTTGTGGAAACTTTCAAAGTCTTGATCTTGAACCTAGACTTGGTCTTAGTCTTGACCTTTACTGTCTCGCCTAAACCTCTGCATATAAGGCTATATTTGGAACAAAGTTAAAGGTTGTTTTATAAAGTTATAATAAATTTTATAAAATAGTAAAAGACCATTTGATAAAATATCCAAACAATTTACAGCCTAAAGAAGATGTCTGCAAAATAAACCAGGTGATTCAAATTCTTACAGTCTGCAAAATAAACCAGGTGATTCAAATTCTTGAGCAGAGTTTAACCTTCAAATTTGTTATGTAAACCGAAGTCCTTTAAAATAAGAAAGAAAGAAGTGCTTCTAAGCCATTTGATTTTAAGTTTCGAGTAATGAAAAATGTACGCATGAAAGGTTATAAAGATTCCACATAGGATCTGAAAAACCATTATGAATTAGGTGCGAAACATGGTATGGAACTAATTTTATATATATAGTGAAATGTCTATTAATTCCAATAAAATTTCTCAAACAGAGATTTCACGGATAGGAAATATAAGAATTTCATCGAAGACTGGGGAAAAACTTAACCTGGACTTTACATTGTAATAACTTATCTAATAAGTTGAATAGATCCCTTGCCATTCTGTCAAAGCTAAGACATTTTATACAACAAAAAACTCTAAAATCTATTTACTATGCTTTGTTTCACTCTCACCTAACATATTGCTTACTATCATGGAGTCAAAACTTAAGTATTGTAAATCGCCTATTTATTATGCAAAAAAAAGCAATCAGGATTATTGAATTTCTACCAAAAAATTCACATACATTCACATCTTTTAACGCACTACAAATTTTAAAAGTACATGATATAATTAAAATTGAAAATTGTTTATTTATTAACAGCTACCTAAAAAAAAAGCTGCCTCCTAAATTTAATAAATGGTTTACTTTATGCAGTTCAATCAGCTGTCAACTTACAAGAAATTTTTGTAGAGGTGCACTGAGTGTGCCAACATATAATACAAAATTCTATGGTAAACATTCCTTTAAATACTCTGCATTAATGGACTGGAATCATATTCAAAATAAATTAAAGTTATTCCCTTTTAACAAAATTAAAAAATATGTCCTCAAAACCAAATTAAAATACTACTTGCTACAACAAGATTAATAGAAATACAATAGTATCACTGGTGATAAATTATATATTACCGTAAAAAATGGATAAGTTATTCATATGAATGCTAACTAATTTCAACCTTCTGTGAGTGTATTATTTATTTTATTTTTATTTTTTGTTTTTTTATTTGTTAATGGTTGCCCTCCTCGGTTTAGCCTAGCTATATGAGAGTGAACCATCCAGAATGTAGACTATATATATATATATTTTATAACTTATAACATGCTTATGTAAAACATCTATATTTCTGGTAAATATATGGCTTTTTGTTGTTGTTGTTGTGTGTATATATATATATATATATATATATATATATATATATATATATATATATATATATATATATATATATATATATATATATATATATATATATATATATATATATATATATATATATATATATATATATATATATATATATATATATATATATATATATATATATATATATATATATATATATATATATATATATATTCAATGACTTTTATTTGAACTTGAATAAAAGTTTTTAAAAATTATAAAATTTTATTACCTCAGCCAAAAATACTGCTGTACTAGAAATGTACATATCACCTTTAAGTGTTCTGGAATAGCGTATGGTAAGAATTAATCCAGCATTTTGAAAAATTAACACTGCTAAGCTAATATATTTTAAATTCGAAGGTTCGCTTGTTATTTTCATTTCTTTTTCTTTTTCTATAGATACTGTTGTATCCGATTTCATCATTTTATCTGAATTAAAATTACAAACTTAACAAAATATACTTTAGCTTTTTCTGTGTTTACATACGCAAAAATTCTTGTTATCTCCGAAAGTAACCTAGGTAAGTAAATATTTTAAAAAAAGCACTGGTAATGGAAAAGGGAGTAAATGCGCTTTAACTACAGTCTCGTTTTTTTGAAGTAAGAAAACTCAGTTTCTATCTAAAATTAAGAAAAATAACTTTTCTAGAGTAAAAATGACACGTGTTAGAATTATCTATATAAATAAAGTAATGGGAGAGTGGGACGAATCGCATCGGATTAGCATTAGTCATGGAAACAATCGGATTAGCTTTATTTATAGCAATAACTAGTCATAAAAACTTCACCCACTTTACCGTAAAATATACTTATACATATCGTCCCCTCAGTATTATCTTGCTCTATCTACAAATGTAATAAATAAAATGTTCTTTCTAATATGTAAAACAAATACAAAAAAATAATAATAATATATATATAAGTACAATGTTCTACGTAATATAATATAATATATTATATCAGGTAGAACCAAGGCCGGCGCAATAGGGGTGTGACACCCCCCCCCCCCCCATCAATGATTTTTAGTCGGCAAACTGGACCCTTAGTCGGCAAATCCGGCCTTTTTAGACAAGTTAGTCGGCAAATGTCGACCCTTTCGATATAGGTTAGACAGTCGGCAAATGTCGTAATGGCAGTCGGCAAGTTTTGGAAAACGAGGACCTTTTTTTTTTTTTTTAGTCGGCAAAAGTTGTAATGGCACCCCCCCACGTGACACCTACTCGCACCGGCCCTGGGTAGAACATTGTAAATATATATATATATATATATATATATATATATATATATATATATATATATATATATATATATATATATATATATATATATAAAATATATATATAAAATATATATATATATATTTTAACATCTTCTCTTCCAACAAGGCTGCAAGCAACCACTAATTAGTGTTGGAAAATACTGGAAGAGAAAAGATGAAGATTGACAGACGACTTAAAAGATTGCAAATTATATGAATCAGGAAAAAAGATGAAGGAAGCGAATTCCAAAGAACTGATGTTCGAGGAAAAAACTAGACGATTAAGAATTTTTGGAGCACTTAGGAACAGTAACAGAAAAAGGATGAGACTTAATTGAATGACGAGTAACACAAGAATGAATTTTAGTAGATAGCACAAGAGACGCTAGCTCTTTAGAGCAGTGCCCATTATAGTATTTGTAGAAAAGAGAAAGAGAAGCAACATTACGACGATGTGACAGAGGTTGAAGGTTGGTTGCAAGAGTTGGTCCAACTATGTTTACGTTTTTGCACCTTGTCTAAAAGAAAAAAGGCATCATTAGAAGATCCACCCCAGATATGGTAACAGTATTCCATACAAGGCCGGATTTGAGATTTATAGAGATAGAGAATAGGATCCAGAGTAAGAAAGTGACAAGCTCGATAAAGAGAAGCAACTTTAGCAGATGCTAATTTTGCAACGGATTTGATATAAGGTTTCCAAGAAAGATCAGAAGTAAGAGTTAATCCTAGAAGATGAAGGGTAGGAAACTCATCGAGTACATTACCGTTCATAAATATAGGAAGGTCTAAATTATTGCAATAATCTGGCTTTAATCAATAATCTGGCTTTAATCAAAAGCAAGAATACCAACGCAAACTTTTGATTGTAGCAAAAAATTACGCCAAAAATGGTTTTATAAGAGTAAAATAAATATAAGTGAATTATCGAGTTCGATTAAATTAATTGTTAAACTTGAAGACTTTGTTACAATAGAACGTAATACTAATAAATCTAGAGAAATTGAATTCGAGAAAAGCAAACATCATTTGATAAGTAAGTTTAATATTCTTAAACACTCCAAAGAAAAAATTTATTCTAGCAAACTTAACATTGATTCATTACAAACTTGCAATATAGTAAAAAATGCAGTTTTAAACCTCTCCAGTAAGCTATATCTAGCAACCAGAAAAATTTATTAAATCTTGGGCCACCATTTGTACCATCAAAAAATCAAATTCCGTTTATGGACATTATAGCAACAACTAAAAAATGTGCTTTAAAATTGGAAAAAGTGTTAATGTTGAAAAAGCTGAATTTTTGCGACAAAATGTAAGCAAAACATTAAACAAGTTTTTAAATGTAAAAGTAGCTAGTATTCTTTCTAAAAATCAATATCTAGGTTTAAATGAGCTTAAAAACTCGAACGAATCAAAGATATACTCTTTTGATAAAGGATGTGGAATTGCTATTTTAGGTTCAGAATCAGCAATAAAAAAAATTAAAGAACAACTTGGTAACTAAACTATTTCTGCTGTTGATCCTACACAAAATTTTCTTTGTTTAATTCAACGAACTCTCAGTAAACTAAAAAAAGAAAAAAAAATTGATAAAAAAACTTATGACAAAATATATCCTTCTGACGCTATTCCACCTAGATTATATGGATGCATTACAGCAAATAAAAGTAATAAAGATTACCCCATGCGAACTATAGTTTCAACTATTGGCACACCAGCTCATAAACTTTCGCAACATATTGTTGAAATAATACAACCTACACTTAACAATAATGAGTGTAGGGTTAAAAATTCTTTTTCATTCGTATCTGAGGCTAAAGAATGGTTTATCGAAAAAAATAAAATTCAGGTTTAATATTTTTAATTTGTATCCATCGATTCCACTACATAAATCAACAATTGCTATAATTGATATTCTATGCAAAGATAAAGATAACCTTGAGATGCGAACTAAATTGCCATAAGTAGATATTCACAAGCTAATTGAATTTGTGTAAGTAAATGTTATTTTTTATGGGATGAAAATTCTGGTCCTGTTTGTTTGTCCATTATGGTTATTATGTCGGAAGCCTATCTACATTTTATCGAATTTAATGCTATCCAACAAGCTTTAAGCTTCAATATTGCACCAATAACTTATTAAAGGTACGTTGATGATAGTCACGCTCGATTTTCTAATATTAACGACGCAAATTCTTTTTTAAATATTTTAAATTCACAAGATACAGGCATTCTGCATACTATAGAATACCAAAATTTTCAACTATATTTTCTAGACGTTTGTATTTCCACCAATCAATTTCTTCATAAATACGATTTTTCAATATATCGTAAGCAAGTAACCACTAATGTATTAGTTGAACCACATTTTTCAATATCACCTAATATAGCAATAAGTATTTTTAAAGGTTTTCTTTCAAGAGCATATAAAATATGTTTAAAACAAAATATTCAAAATGAAGTTAAGTTTCTTGTTAATGCGTTTTCTCAAAATGGATATTCATACAAACAATTTTCAGATATCGTCAAAAATTATAAACTATATCACTATAAAAATGCAATAAACTAGCAAATAGACTCTGGAAAAACTGTCATACTACCGTGGATACCAAAATTAAGCATTATACTTAAAAGAGAGTTTTGTAGAGTAGGTATAAAAACCGTTTTTTGCTATAGTGATTCTTTACTTAATATTTTATGTCGCAATAAATCAGCATTGCATCCAAATAGTTATCCTGGTGTCTATCAATTAGATTGTTCATGTGGTGCGAGTTATGTCAGCAAAACTAGAAAAAAAAATTCCACGCGTGTTAATGAACACGAAAAAAACATAGCAAAAGGTAACTGGGACGCATCAGGAATAGTTGAACACGCCCAACATTGTCGTGGTTCAATTAACTGAAGTAAACCAAAAATTGTTTCTATTACTCCTAATAACTATACGCGTAAGATTCGAGAAGCAATTTAAATACAACGCTTACAGTGCTCTAAATCACAGGAGTATATCTTAAATCGCGACAGTGACAACTTAGTGATGACTCGCCATTGGACACCACTTTTTGTTAAACTTAACAAGTCTAAATCTGCTACGTTGCAATGACATCGTTTTTGTTTTTAGTTTTTATATATTATATATTATATATTTGATTTATATATTATGATTTATATATTATTATTATATATTTGATTATATATTATGATTTAAATGGAAACATTGTTAATAAGTCATACGATAATATAAAGAATACTCTATTTAAAGTTCTTAATTGTTCAATAAGTCAAGGAATATTTCCGGCCCAAATGAAGGTTGCAAAAGTGACCCCTATATACAAAAGCGGTGAACTAATAGATGTTAGGAATTATCGTCCAATTTCAGTTTTGTCAGTTTTTTCCAAAATTCTTGAAAGAATTTTATTTGATCGAATTTTTAATCATCTCTCTGAAAATAATATACTATACAACAATCATTACGGTTTCAAAAAAATAACTCTACAGAACACGCAGTACTTCAACTCACAAGAATTATTACTGACTCCTTCAAAAAATCACAATTTACTTTAGGTATTTTTATAGACCTATATAAAGCTTTTGATACTATTGATCACAGCATTCTATTAAATAAATTAGAACATTACGGTATCACTGGTAAAGTCTTAATGTTATTAAAAGTTACTTAAATAATCGTAAACAATTCATGCATATTGATACACACTCAACAACTACTGCTTTAGATATATCCTGTGCAGTCCCCCAGGGTTCCATATTTGGACCACTGATATTTCTAATTTCTATTAATGACCTCTATAAAACTTCTAATTTAATGACAATAATGTATGCTGACGATAATAACCTTTTCTTATCCCGAAATGACATCAATAACTTATTTAATGACATGAATGTAGAACTAAAAAAAAACATCTGACTGGTTTAAATCAAATAAGCTTTCACTTAACATTGAAAAAACTAAGTGGATCCTTTTTCATTCAGCTTATAAAAAGCATTACCTACCAAGTGAAATGCCGTCGCTTTTCATTGATAAAATTAATATAAAAAGAGTAACTTATACTAAATTTTTAGGTATTATTGTGGATGAAAATCTTTCATGGAAAAACCACATTGGAAATCTAAATAATAAAATTGCAAAAAGTATTGAGATTCTATATAAAACAAGAAGCATTTTAAATAAACATACTTTAATTCAACTCTGATAAGCACTTGTTAAATAGTTTTGAAAGGATAGACGACAGCTCCGGAGAACACTTCTGCAAGACTATAACAGGTATGTTGTCCGGGCCGCAAGCTGTAGAAGAGTCTAAGCAGGAAATCACTTTAGATACAGAAGCTGGAGTGATATGGATGTCGATCAATGGATCAAACTGTTTGACGGCTATATCAGGTAGAGCAAGAGATGATATTGTCAATAGACAGAGTCAAGAGATGATATTGATGAAAAGTTTTTAGCAAACAATTCAGCTTTGTCTTTAGGTGAGGTGACAAAGTCTGAACCATACAAAAGAGGTGGAATTACAGACTTGCCCTTATTATTGATACTATTAAAGATTCTCCAGAAGTCACGAGAGCCTAACTTTTGTGATGAAATGCGAGATTTCATGATCTGAGAATAGCGGGCTTTGGCGTTAGACAAAATCTTTTTACAATGGTTCTTAGCAATAATAAACAGACGTCTGTTTTCTGGAGAATTGTTTTGCTGATAGATATGGAAGTATCGGTTTCGATTGGCAATTGCAGCAGCACAATGCGAGGAAAACCATGAAGAAGAGTGAGGCTTGACCTGGAATCGTCGAGAGGAAATAAAGAATTCCATGCCTGCCTGAATCCACGAAGTTATGTAAGAAGCACATTTGTCAATAGGAAGACAAAAGATTTCTACCCAGGGGCCATCACGAAGAAAATCACGGAAAGAGTCCCAGTCAGCTTTAAGGTAGTTGTAAGATGTACGATGATAGGGGGATTCTGATAATAAAGAAGAATGAGATAATCGTTTTTAACTAAAAAATGTGTTTTTTAATAACCTTTTTCTAGATGAAAAAGGTTATTACAAAAGTCTTATCTCTTACAAATTTCACCAGACCTACTTGCTCTTTGTGAGACTAATTTCAGTTCAGCTGTCTCATCTTGTGATCTTAGTGTTGATGGTTATCTTCCTTTAATTTGTAAAGACTCCAATAGTCACATGCTTGGCCTGGGCATTTACATTCGTAAGAATTCACCCATTTGTCGGGAAACTAGGTTTGAATCCACAGACTACTTTTTTATGTGCTTTCGTTTAGCACCACTTCACTCTATCACCTTTCTCTTTGTTCTATATCGCTCTCACTCATCTCAAGGCTGCACTCTTCTTGTTGTTATTTCTAATCATATTGATAATTGTAATTATAATTGCATATATTTTGTAATCGTTATTATAAAAAATCAAGAAAAAAAAAAGAATTTTATTCAAATAAAGTAAAGCGAGAGAATGAAATAAAAGATATAATAAAATAGTTATGAGTTTGGCTGTAAAAATGAGTTCTATGTAAAAATGTGTAAATTTAAAGCGACTATTCGACCGACCATACAAACAAATAATCTCTTAAAAAGTTTGTTTGACCAAATAAAGAAAATGGTCCATTTTAAAATACTTTGATAAATTGGTATTACTGAGGGTATTATGAAGTTTAGGGAAGGCGCATGTTCCGATTGTTGTCCTGAAAGTTTTATTGTAACATTTTCATTTAATTAAGAATAGGAAATTTTATGTGATTTTTATCTATTTTCGTTGTTTAATAATAATTAATCAATACCAATCAAGTCATTTAATGTGGCTATATCATTTAATGATAAAAATGTTTGTTGTTGTTTTTTTTATCGACAATCGCCAATTCTAAACCTTATTACTCGCTTTACACATAACAAATATTTCAAATACTTTTTTTTTTTTAATATTATTGAAATATTGATAGATAACATTAAATTTTTCACAACCAATATACTAACACTTTCCGTTTGATTTATATCCTGGTAATTATAGATTCATATTTACGAATCTTCATATTGATACTGAGAAAAAAAAAAGAGATAAAAACAATGTTTTAAAGTTTTAAGATATGCGATTTTTTTAATCATGAATAGATTAGTAATACAAAAATTCTGAATTAATAAAGCAATAAAAAACACATACAATAAATAAACAATTATGAAAATTGAAATTAATAATGAAAATATAAACAAAATAAATTCATAAAATCCACCGATTTACATATATGGTTTTAGAATCACCTGCTGTCTCTAAATGCACGGAAATATAAAAGTATAATCAATTAGCAGCCATCCAAAATGTTAACTTAACAAACTGTTAAAACTTAATCTACTTTTTTTTTAAATTGTTTAAAAAAGGAAACTTAATTTGATTAAAAAGTTTACACAGAAATAGTAAGAAAAAATATTTCAAAATTTAAAAAACACTAATTTTTAATCAATTGAAAAAGTTAATTTTAACTATATTACTTTTTAAATTGAATATATATTTTAATTAATGTTTATTTATTGTATACATTATATATATATATATATATATATATATATATATATATATATATATATATATATATATATAATATATATATATATATAAATATATATATAAATATATATATATATATATATATATAAATATATATATATATATATATATATATATATATATATATATATATATATATATATATATATATATATATATATATATATATATATATATATATATATATATATGTATATATATATATATATATATATATATATATATATATATATATATATATATATATATATATATATATATGTATATATATATATATATATATATATATATATACACTTAATTACTAAAAATATATATTTAATTTATAAAAATTAAGAAAATATTAAAACAACTTTAAGAGTTAAAATACAAAAGCGATACATAATAAAGTTATTACTCACATAACAAAAGGTCATTTAAGGATTACAAAATCTCCCAGAAAATAATATTAATTGAAGAGAAGCATCATAAATTAAGAATAAGAAAGGATGATCAGCTTTAAAAGTTGGAGTTATACGCAAGCATCTGGTTGCAATCAAAACAGCCGTAACAGCCGCTGCTTCAGTTCCTTCTTCTCCTACATCTATAAATGCCTTGTGAAAAATATTCGAAACAAACAAATCATTTGAGCTACTTATTCCACTTAAATTTGAAACTGACTCGGAAAACAAATCAGTCATTCCTAGTGCCATTAAACAACTTTTCATGTTGCTACTTGTCGAGAATTTAAATTTAGGTATGTAAACGTCTATGTTTTCTTCGCGTGACGTTCTCCATATTTCAAGTTTGCTCAAGAACATTTTTGACGGAAGTAATTTCTCTTCCAGAGCATGCAATCCATCAATTTCGTTGGGTAAGATAATCATCATCTCTAGAGAATTACCCTTATAAGGTAGAATCAAAATTTGTGAGCCAAACTCTTCATCATAACATAATTTGTATTTATTTTGCTGGTACATCATTGGTACGTTTACAGAAGACTTTTTCGAAATATAAAAAGTAGTAAGTGTAGTATTTTGATTTTTAAAAGCGTGCTTCCATAATGCATTAAAATAAATTGCATTAGTAACAACCATTCGAGTATTTGCAGAAATGTCCTGATTCGTGATGACGTTATTTATTTTCCCGCGAGTTTTCAAATCTACCCATTGGTTAATAATATCAACAGCAAGTTGAGGATTACCAATAAAATCTACATTTTTTATTTCGGCGTCATAAAATGTGCTTAATATTTTGCAGAACTCATTTTCAACAGTAAAATTGTTGTTAATCCAGATATTATTGCCTACATCTACAATGACACCATTGTCATGGATGTTTGCAATTCTTTCAAAAATCTGAGAGAAAAAGCAACAATAAGTTAAAAAGTATTGAAATATAAAAAAGTGACGTTGATTGAAGTAAAAATGGAATTTACATTAGTACCTTTTTAAAGTCAGAATGAACATCGACACTTTCTGGATCACCAACACATTTCATCACCAATTTCATCTGATCAGCTGTGTTCTTACGAGAGCCGCAATAAACAATGGACAATGCGGCATATATACTGAAAGGTGAAAAAAAAAGGTTGTCTGTATCTTTCACGCCTTTTACTATCTGATCATACAGTTCCCATGAAAATTGATTTATTGACACATGCGTCATTTTTATGAAAATAATATTTTGTTAGCTATAAAACACAGAATACTCATTATCTCATATAAATGTTTATGTCAGTGTATGTAACATTTTAAACATATTTATATGTACTTTAAATTAAATAATGATTTGATAATTTTCAGTTTTTTCTTTGCAAGTGTTATGTAGATATGTTAACTTTATTATAAAAATATTTTTTTAAACTATAATTCAAGTAATTTAGTAAAATAAAATTAGTTTTAACTAATCAAAGACTATATATTTGGATGTCTTCCATAAATAACGTACGCAGTAATGTTGTTAGTTTATTAATTCACAGAGAACTGTCGGATTAAAAGTTTTTTTTGTTTTTTTTTCTTGTTTTGAAAATTTCATGCGTTGGAGAAGGGAGAGGGGGACTTGATTTTGTAATAAATAATGGGAGGGGGCCGCTGAAAGCATGAAAGTGCGCAAAAGGGGAAGGGAGTCCTGAAACAGCGGTTTTACTGCGTTTTTACTTTATAGTTAACAAAAGGAAAACCTTGCTCAGCCATAATCTAATCCTCATAAAAAGAAACTAAAAATAAATAAATAAAATAAACAAAAAAACGTTTATCAAAATATATAACAATACCAGTCATAAAATAAATAACAGAAATATTTTTATAGTAAATAATAATGATAAAAGAAAACACTTCTTTATTTGAAGCTATAAAAAAATTTCTTAAAGAAACTTTTTAAATATAATTAACTTTTACATATCAAACTCATTCTAAAGGAAAATTTAAAAATACTATAAATACAAAAATGCTGTTAAATATACAACCAACATAATAAAAATATCAAAATATTAGACTTAATTTAGGCGATACGCGATTAAAGTTCAAATTTAGGCGATATGCGATTAACCATTGTTGCATGATACTTTTTAACCTAAAATAAAAAAAAAATTAAATAAAAAAAGTTATAAAAAAATAACAATCGTGCCAATAAAAATTAGTTTTTTGTTATTTAATAACTTTCAGAAATAAACATAACGACAACGATGAGAAATAATAAGAAAATAATAATAAGGAAAGATGACAGATAATTGATGGAACATCTACAGACAAATAATAACATAGGATTTATGCCTAATTTTAACTTTATTTATATAGTTTATTAACATTTATAATAGGCGCAGGGATTGTGATTTATTTTGGTGACTACAATCTACCAGCAAAACAGGCATCAAACAGGTATCTGTTTGTTTAAAGTAAATCCATGGCCTACTATATAACACGGCTGAATTTGTTGCCTTGAACGCAAAAAATTAGTCGGCCGATTTTAGGTTTTTAGCTTTTGAATCAAAACCTGAAGATAATTCTGTAAAGACATTAATAATATTTAAATAAATTGCTCTTAGCTATAATTTTTACTATTACCAAAATTCTTAACCTTCAAACACTAAAACAGTTAGCTAATAATAAATCATGATTGCATTAAGCCGAATGAACTATCTATTTTAGCCATCAATTTTAATCTACAAAATCTTAAAGTCTTAAAATTATTGGTTCAAACAACTAAAATTAACAAAAATGTTAGTAAATCTAGCATAATTTTTAAATGTACACATTTACTGAAAGTATTTATATTACAAAAAGTTTAATCAAGTCAAGTTTCTTTTGTTTCTCAAAAAAAAATATATACATATACAATGTTGTTATGGGTTTATTCATTTGTCTTTTTTGGTTTGTCGAACTTTAAAGGCAGCAACTTCATTTTTTCTAATGTTTCCATTTTTTATTTGTTGCTCATTGTTAAAATATATGTTGGTAATAATTGTGTTTACCAAATTCCTTCCCCATTCCTCATGTTCTATACACATAAAATCACTATCACTTGGTTGATATTTTTCTAGCGCTAGCAAGGATGCATTTTTATATCATGGGAATACTTTAATAACATTTTCTTTACAGTGTCCAGAATTATAAACCCATTACAAACATAGTTAGCTAATGCTTTGGAAGGTTTTGTTAAACCACCACGTGAAAGACTTTCCAAATATTCTGTTGAGACTTGATTGAAACTTAATGATTTCAGGCAGTTAGCACAGTTAAATTTATCCCCAATCTTTTTCGCGATGTAACCAGATATATTGATTGCAACTTCGTAAGAGTCATGACAAAGCTCATTCTCTTGAATTTCATTGCTATATTTTTCCAATTTTATTAAAAGTTCATTTTTGTCAATTTTTGTATCAAGTTTAAGATTGCTCGTCCAACAATTGATATTGGCTTTAATTAAGGATTTCATGCATAATATCTTTTCAGAGCTTTGAACTTATTATTTTGAACACGTAAACTGACTAAAAATCTTCCACCGCTCATTTTTCGATATTTACTGAAATGTCTTTCTAATGGATCAGTTTGAAACCTGCTAGTTAAAACATATTTATATCCTTCTGAAAATAAATCTTCCATCAGACTTGCAGTACCCTTCAGTGTTGTAATTAATGCATTAGTTGTTTGAGCAGATAAAGTATACTTATTACATCTTTGAAACTGCAAGTTTTTTCATTCATTAATCCACGTTGCAAAAACTCGAAAAAATTGTGACTTTTTGTCACCTGGAATAGCTACATTACCAATCCTATTGTTTGTATTAAACATTACCTTTGAATTAGAAATAGTCCACCAAATATTAATAAGCCTTAGAAATCCAGCAGCAGCAGTTTCGTTCGGAAAATAGCTGATGATTGCAGCAGAGGTGGTTTCATCAAAAATATTTAAAGCTAAAGGAACACTTTGTTTGTTGTTTCCTGGATGTAAAGTTTGGGCAGACAATTTGAAAGCTTTTATTAAGTTAGCAGGTAACAATTCATCTTTCTCATAAACATTATGCAATAAACTCCAAGAAATTTCACCAGCTTCAACATGAATAATATCATCAAACTCAATAAAATCAAAAGGTGGAAATACAAACCGTTTTGAATTTAATAAATTATTTACAATGTTTTTCAGTAAATGAACACTGTCATATAAATTGTAAACCCGGTGTCCCATAAAAGTAAAATATAATTCATTATCTTGTTCACCAAACTTTAAACGTAGAATTTTGAATGCTGAAACATTTGTTGCATGATTGTCAGTTATTATAGCTCGTACATTAAAAGATGCTTTATATAAAGTTTCTAACATTTCTTCTATATGTGAACTAATCATAGAACCATAAATTTGAAACTCTGGACAGGCCTTAATTACAAAGGGGATAGATTCTTTCAAGCTAACCACCATGAACACAACTATACCAGAACAGAAATTACCATCATCATCAGCACCAATTAAACTTCCTCCATGATATTGGACACCTTTTTGTAAATACATCTCATCAATTAAAACAACACAGTCAGCACTAATACTACCATTTTCCAAAAGTAATAATAATCCTGATAATGGATCAATGCCACCATTTGAAAGTGATTTTAAATAAGACAACGAAGGAAATGTCTGTATCCTTACCATGCTATTTTTCTGCCAAGATTTCATGCTTTTGGCCAACACATATTGTTGTGTCTTTATTCACTCTGTCAACTTAATCTATGAAATGCTGTATTAATTTTTAAACAAGCTACTTTGTTACCCCTCTGAAATGCCACATGAACATTATAGAGACCACATGAACCAATGCTAATTAACTGAATATCTAATTTAGCTGAATTACTTTAGGGAATCAAAAAATCTACAGTTTACACTGGGTCCATTTATAGAGATTTGAATTAATTTAGGCAATAATATGCCATTAACCACTGCATTGAAGTTGTCTTTTAGTTAATTTGTAGTTGCATATCCCAAAAAGACAGACAAGAAGTAACAAGTAATAGATTTATATTTTTCTATATACTAGAAGCAGATACATATATTCACTTTGCTTTATTACTCCATTGAGTGACATTGAATTCGATCCCCACCACGTCCTTGGTAGTACCGCGCTCAACTTGTCTCTCCATGCAGCGGCCTTGTTCGTCAAGGTTTCAGAGTTATAGAGTTGAGAGAGGGTTATAACCACTATTAAGTAGCCTCCTTGTCTGTAGTGGCCTTCTCGGCCTTGAGGAGGTGAATAACAAAAAAAAAAAAAAAAAAAAAAACTTGTCAAACATGCACAGAAATTGCATTTCAAAATACTTTGTAGAAGAGCATCATGACAATAGAGAGAAACACTATGAGTAAAACTTTTACTTTTCCATGCTTGAATTGTTAAGCTATTATTAAAAATCTTGTACTAATATAGAAAAACACTTTAAGAAATGTTTTGTTGTCAGAAAGCATTTCTTGAAGTATTTTTCCTATATTAGTACAAGACCTATAATATTCATGGAGGCATACAAATTGTAAAGCCCACTTAATTTCTGATTTTGTGACTTTATCTTATATATCATAGCTATTAACTGTTTTCTGAATGCTTGCAGGACTTATATCACTCAATGTACAAAAACTGTCATTAATACAACTGTTCCTGATTGGTTTGTATCTTTTACAATACTGTTTGAAGGTACTACTTTGATATTTATTTAATAAAGAATTGACAACTGTTTCTTATACAAACTAACACTATTAACATGCTTTTCACTTTTTTCGTGACTTTTTACAGAAATTTCTTTTAAATCTAAAACACTAAATAAATCAGTGTGAAGTGTTCGCACTTCACACTGATTTATTTACAAATTTTCTGTTATAAAATTCACAATCAAAATAATCCAAATAAAATAAAAACTTTCTCTAATATTAAACAATAGTTGCAACCAACAAATTTTTTATGTAGCATAAAAAACCAACAAATAATTATGTAGCATAAAAAACCAACAAATTTTTTATGTAGCATAAAAAACCAACAAATAATTATGTAGCATAAAAAACCAACAAATTTTTTATGTAGCATAAAAAACCAACAAATTTTTATGTAGCATAAAAAACCAACAAATTTTTTATGTAGCATAAAAAACCAACAAATAATTGTGTAGCATAAAAAACCAACAAATTTTTTATGTAGCATAAAAAACCAACAAATAATTATGTAGCATAAAAAACCAACAAATTTTTATGTAGCATAAAAAACCAACAAATTTTTTATGTAGCATAAAAAACCAACAAATAATTGTGTAGCATAAAAAACCAACAAATTTTTTATGTAGCATAAAAAACCAACAAATAATTATGTAGCATAAAAAACCAACAAACTTTTATGTAGCATAAAAAACCAACAAATTTTTTATGTAGCATAAAAAACCAAAAAATTTTTATGTAGCATAAAAAACCAACAAATTTTTTATGTAGCATAAAAAACCAACAAATAATTGTGTAGCATAAAAAACCAACAAATTTTTTATGTAGCATAAAAAACCAACAAATAATTATGTAGCATAAAAAACCAACAAATTTTTATGTAGCATAAAAAACCAACAAATTTTTTATGTAGCATAAAAAACCAACAAATAATTATGTAGCATAAAAAACCAACAAATTTTTATGTAGCATAAAAAACCAACAAATTTTTTATGTAGCATAAAAAACCAACAAATAATTGTGTAGCATAAAAAACCAACAAATTTTTTATGTAGCATAAAAAACCAACAAATAATTATGTAGCATAAAAAACCAACAAATTTTTATGTAGCATAAAAAACCAACAAATTTTTTATGTAGCATAAAAAACCAACAAATAATTGTGTAGCATAAAAAACCAACAAATTTTTTATGTAGCATAAAAAACCAACAAATAATTATGTAGCATAAAAAACCAACAAATTTTTTATGTAGCATAAAAAATATAAGATTTTTATTCTCTAATAAGCAAAAAAATATTTTTATAAAAAAAAAATATTTTGTGACTGAATCTCAAAATTTCCTGACTTTTTGAAATAATTTAGAACTTTCCTGACTTTTCCAGGTTTTACAGATTGCTGGCCACCTTGATCAATATAGTTTTATTTTTTGAATAAAATATAAAGATAATTTATCGATATAGGTTTACTAAAAATTGTATATGAAACAAAAGTATAATATATGTATAAACAGAGAATCAAATGGTATCCCGGGTATACCCAGTATACCATTGAATTTTATAAATTAATTAATTTTCTAAAATAATTAATTTATAAGGAATATTTTATTTAAAGTGAACCAGTATTTTTTTAAATATTGAAATTTACTTATATTTGATTATTTACACATGATGGTATTTACACAGCTGATAAAATCACTTTGTTGCAAGAATGCTAACTTAATTTTTTCTATTTAAAAAATAAATTTATCTTTAACAGATTCTGTGAAATTAATTCATCACAGAGAAAAACACTTCTTAGCGCATTAAAGGAACGTATCATAGCAAGAAGAATGGAGTTGCTAAATTTAATTTCTTATATGCATACAGCTCTAGAAGATGATATTAGAAATACAAACTTTAAAAATTTCAATTTCGTACAGGTATTTAAACCTTATGTTTACTCTGCCATGTTACAGAAATAGTAGTGATTGTAGTTATACCACCATTATATTTGAAATTTAACAAGTTTCAGTAACAAGTCTTTTTTTATTTATTTTTGTTTTTTAATTTTTGTTTTAGGTGCCCAAAGAAAAACTAACAGTCTTGTCACAGAGCACTGTGGAAGAGTGTTTAAACAAGAAGTTTATGCCTCATTCCTTACTAATAATGTAAAATATGCCAAGAGCTTATTTTAACCCTGGATTTCTTGCTTCTAAAGCAAGCACTCTAACCACTGCACCATGGCTGCTTTGATGTTGCAACCTGCTTCTGTAACATAACAGAGAAAACATAACATCTACATTTATTACCGATACTTGTTAAATGTCAAGTATAATGGTGGTATAATGTGGTTGTGTAAATGTGATCAGGTTTCATTTGATGTTTAAAAAATGCAAAAATGCTACAAATTATTTTCTATTTACTTTTGTGCAAGTATAAATGTTATAAATTCCATTATGTTACAGAAGCAGAATAGTAAGCGACTGGGGTTGAAAGTTGACTGGGGCCAGGTTTGATAAAATATAGTAGTTACCAGGTTTGTGACCACGGCTGCAAAAACATATATACATCCTATAGTATATTTTTTTAATTCAAAAATCATACTATATTTTGTATATATATGCATATACAAACACCATTAAGATCAACAAGATGGTGATCATCATCATCATCATTATTATCATCAGACTTTAGCCTTCCTATTTATGCTGTTTCTCTAATATAAATAATCTAGAGCATTTTCTTTCCTTAACTAAAGCTCATTCACACAATATGTAAGGCATTCTCTGCAAGTTTTCTTACTTCTACCACAACTATTTTCTTCTGAAGCTGCTACCTTTCTACATGCTGATACCTAAATCATATTAATCTTCTCTAATAAACATTGTTCGATACCTCTTTTTCTTGTCACACCACACATCCATATGATCACCATTTCTTGTCACACCACACATCTATTCTTGTCACACCACACATCCATCTGATCATCTGATGTTTATAAAGTTTATATAAACATGTAAGAATATTGTATGCCAGTATCTAAATAAATAGCAAACATATTTATTTATATACATATTATTTATGCATAAATGTGCATCTTGGAAGCTTTTATTCCTTCTCTTTAACTTTAAATCGAGACTTTTTCTATTCCACATTTCTCACCATCATGGGCAGTTGCTTTATTAAACCATAATCATTTTTTTAATCTTTTTTACAAATGTCCTTTTATTATTGCAAGAAGCCAATGTAAAAAGGTCCTGCTAGATGCTAAGCTCTGTTATTCTCAGTTTACTAAATTTTATATCCTGATGTTAAACCTAACATCAGAGATGTTAGGTTCTAGGATAGAACCTAACATCAGAGATGTTAGGTTCTATCCTAGAACCTAACATCTCTGATGTTAGGTTCTATCTATTCTATTTCTATTTTTATTTTCTATTTTTATTCTATTCTATTATGGTTCTATTCTAGAGACTTTTGGAAAGTCCTCAACTAAAGTTAGTCATTAACTAAAGTCTAACATTTAATCACTACTTCATGGGTCTGATCTTTTTACTTCACCCTAGAATAGGGCAGAGTTATTTATAAAGATTTGACTTTTTTAGGGCAGAGTTATTTGGAAAGATTTGACAGAGTTATTTGGTACAATTTGACTTTCAAATATAATGGCCATATTTTTCCTGTCATAACAGTTAAACAGATTAACCCATTGTTCAACATCCAACTCACTCTGGCTTCCAATGATAAAGTTAATTCTGATCGAAACACTTCTACAGTTTGTGCTTCAGACAAGATTTCCGTTATAGTCCTTAACAAGTGTTCTACAGAACTCTCTTCAATTTTTACTAATAAAAAGTGCTAAATAAGTTTTTCCAATTTTTAAAAATTCTAGAAAACACTTTGACCTCTCTAAGTATTCTACGATTAATTTTTACTCTGATACTAGTTTTTTTATATTGAAATTGTTAAAGTTATTCTGGAAGGCCTGCACTCCATCATTTCGAATAACTTTAAGGGTAGCACAAGGTTTTATCTTTGCTCCTGTATTGTTTCATATCTAAAAAAAAATCTTCACTTTTTGATTGCTTAGAACAAGCAGTTAATTTTTAATCTGATCTCTTTTCTGTAACAGCCTAAGGCTTGCAGTTTCTTTTCGATTTTAAGTTTGCACTTAAAACCCACAAGTTTTGTTAGACAACAAAACTTATTTACTGCAAAAAAATACTGCGATTTTGTTGGCATTCCTATATTGACAATTAACAACCTTCTTACTCTTAGAAAAAGTCTAAAAGCACATTGTAAATGTTATTAAATCTGCTTTATTTGCCAAGCTTGAGCCACTCTTCCATTGTTGTAAGGTTGCATTTCTTTCTTTTTTCTACAAATACTATCATGGTCAATGCTTAAACGAGCTATCATTTCTATTACAATAAACCAAAGCTCATTCTTGCTTAGTTTCTTATTCAACAAGTTGCATCCTTTAACTGTATCTGTCCCTTTCAGGCTTAAAAATATTTATTAATCCAGTTTTTTTCCTTACACATCAAAAAACCTGGTAACTCTTACCTATCTTCATGTTTTTTCTTTTTTATACAACCTACAACTTTTTAAGTCTTCAGTTAACTGTATCCTAGCTTTTTAACCCTATCCTCTATTCTAATGTAACTCATAACTAAATAGTGGTTGCTTGCAACCTTGGAAGTTGGAAGTAAATTAGTTTAAAAATATATAAATATATGCCAGTATTTAATAAATAGTAAATGTAAGTATAAAATTATAACATATAAAATATTATAAATTTTTTCTAGTCCCAGCTATAAACTCTTGCTAAAACTTACAGTTTTGCTAGGGCCGGGTTTTCAAAATGTCTCATTTTTAACCAGGGCCTCTGTTGCTTACAAAGCAGAAGCAATTAAAATATTTAACAAACAAATAATTGCTTTATAAGAGTAGCCAGGAAGAGTTTGTTCATTAAAAACAAGAAAAAAACCTAATAGAAAGTTTCATTTATTTTCCCTTACCTCAACTCTTAATTACCTAACACCCACCCACAACTACCTCCTAACTTAGAATCATCAGCCTTGATATTTAGCAAAACCGTTTGATAGAAAAACAAGGGCATAACAATACTAACGTAACTAAATTAGAACTATAGACTTTTCACTTGAAAAAGACAAGAAAACTAGCAAACACATTGTTGTTGCACTTTACACTTCAAATTACACAAATACACATAACAAACACAAAAAGCAGAGAGATTTTATTATAATAACAAATTCAAAAAAAAAAAAAAAAAAAAAAAATTAGTCATACATGTCTTTGATACTCTTCAAGTTTTAACTTAGCATGATTATATTCTTCTGAAATTCTTTCTCCTTGATTGTGTATACGTTTATGAAGATTTGTAGATTCATTCTGCCAGAAAATTAACTTATCTATTCCAGTTTGAAAGTGACGCAACTCATCCTGAATAAAATCATATTAAAATTAACTAGTTGCACTAATTGAAAGCTTTGCTAACAGAAACACATACTTCTACTAGCAAAAACACATACTTCTACTAGCAGAAACACATACTTCTACTAGCAGAAACACACACTTCTACTAGCAGAAACACATACTTCTACTAGCAGAAACACTTACTTTTACTAGCAGAAACACATACTTTTACTAGCAGAAAAACATACTTTAACTAGCAGAAAAACATACTTTTACTAGCAGAAAAACATACTTTTACTAGCAGAAAAACATACTTTTACTAGCAGAAAAGCATACTTTTACTAGCAGAAAAACATACTTTTACTACCAGAAACACATACTTTTACTAGCAGAAAAACATACTTTTACTAGCAGAAACACATACTTTCACTAACAGAAAAACATACTTTTACATATATTTTTATATATATATTACAACAATTCATATACAATATTGGTGAATATAAGAAATCAATTATTAAGTATCAGGGGACTTTTTTATGATTATTTTTTATTTTTATAAGATATTAATAGTCTTCACCCCTCACAATCCTTTTCTTTTAAAAAAACTCATTTTTAAAGACGAGAAGCCAGAAGAATTTTTTTAAGCCAAGGTAAATGAAGGAGATGGGGAGGGGGGATGAGAAGAGAAAAAAGGTGAGGGATGTATTTTTTATAAAATTATAAAAAATTTCAGAAATTAAGTTGACTAAAAAGATTAAACAAAATAAACAAGATTTATAGAAAAAAATTATTTATTTCTTCAAATTTAAATGTATGTATGTGTAATTATCCAATTATATTTAGAGTTAAAAAATTAGAACCGCAAAAAAACCCTCCTTGTCACTTAATATTGACAACAACAAAAGAAATTTGTGGAGGAAAAGAAGGGGAGGGGGTGGTTAAACATGTCATATTTCTCCTTCAATCCCACTCACCTTGTGCCCACTCCAGGTACACAAAAGTTAGAATATATGTCTCCATTTATTATTGAGAAACCCTAGTTCGAACTTTCAGATTTTCCCAGTTTTCATAAACCCTTTAACATATATAAAAATTAGTAAAATCTAAAACATGAGCCTGTTAATTTGACATGGAACAACCCTTCTGTAACAGCTTGAGGCTTGCAGTGGCTTGTGAATTTTAACTCCATCAAAACTCAGTTATTTATTTATTTAGTTATTTATTGCAAACAACTATTGCAATATTATTAACAATATCGACAAATGAAATGAATGAAAAAACATTCTTACTGAGTTTTACTAATTCTTCTAAAGGCCTTCTTGAATTAACATTCACTACTGGTTTATATATATATATACAGTGGTTTTCATAAATTTAGACGCACTCATATTTGAGAATAGAAAATTTTAGGTATTTTAACGATAAAACAATGACGAAAAAAGATTTCGGTTTAGTTTTTTTTCTATTTATCAGATAAATACATACAGAATACAAAATTTAAAAAAAGTTTACAAAAAAAATGAAATACTAAGTAATAATTAGGTACAACTACATGGTATTAAAAAAATTAGACAAAAAAAATTATTCATAAATTTAGACGCACGATACATTAGAAGGCGTAATTTATGAACCAATCAATATTTTGTGTATCCGCCTTTTGCTTTAATACAACTAAGAACTCTTCTAGGCATAGACTCAACAAGATTTTTGCACATCGCTTCTGGGACCCCATACCAGGTCTCCTTAAGGAATTCCTTAAGCTGACCAAGTGTGGAAACTTGAACCTTTGCTAATTCACGATCAATCCAAGCCCAAATGTTTTCAATCGGGTTCAAATCAGGTGAATATGGAGGCCACGGTATTGTCATAATATTATTATCGTTGAACCACTCCTTTGTATAGTATGGAGTATGTGCAGTAGCGCTATCTTGTTGAAGTTTCCATGGTTTATCATTGAGCATAAGCAGGTCAATTGATGGAATTAGGTTGTTTTCCAGTACTTCTACGTATATTCTGGAGTTGATTCTTCCGGTGTATGTTTGGCAGATACCAACACCTTTGTAATTGAAGCATGACCAGATTCCTATCGAGCCTCCTCCACTTTGTACAGTTGGTCTAATGTACCTGGCGTAATACTTTTCGTGAGCCATTCTTTTGACTGTTGTGTTAGATTTGCAATTGATAAGCTCAAAGTTACTCTCATCACTCCACATAATGTTTTCCCATTGATCTATTGTCCAATACCTTCTTTCACGACACCATTTTAGTCTCCTTTGTTTATCATATGGACGCAGAAGCGGTTTCTTCAAAGCAGTGTAGACTCCAATCTTGTATATGATAAGTATTCGGCGGACTGTGCTTTGAGAAATAGATGTATTTCGCGTTGTATTAAATTCCGTGATCAGTTCTTTGTAACTAATTCTTGGATTAGCTCTGACAGCTCTAAAAAGAACACTATTGTCCTTTCTCGTGGTTGACAAGGGTCTACCTGGCCTCGTTTTCTCGCTGGCACCACCAGTGTGAAGAAAGTTTTGTTTCGTTGTCTGAACGCATTTCTCAGAAACTCCAATTAACTTGGCGATTTCTCTATTACTTTTGGTTCCTTCTTTGATGTGCGCAATAATTTGTCATCTTTCACCTTGAGTGATACGTCTTTTGCCCATTTTTTACGTTTTTTTAGTGCAAAACTATCTTAACTTTTGTTTATTTATTAAATAATGATTAAATAATTCCAGGTAAGTCATATTTATATAAGGTTTTTTAACAAAATCAATTAATTTAGGCCTATTAATGAGAAAAATAAGAAAAAAAACTACTAATTAACTATCAATTAACAAGATATAAGACTTTTTTAATTGTGCGTCTAAATTTATGAACAAAATAAAATCAAGTTTATCAATTAACTTTTTTGTGTTAATCGGTATAAAATGAGTAATAAACATCCTGTAAAAAAATTAAGGTACTCTATAATAGAGTTTCATTTCCTATTTTAAATTATTTATCAAACATAGCGGTAGCACTTTTATTTTATTTTTATTTTAAGTATTTTCTTACATAAATGAAAAAAAAAAATGAATGCGTCTAAATTTATGAAAGCTGCTGTATATATATATATATATATATATATATATATATATATATATATATATATATATATATATATATCAAATCAATTACAAAGATATTATCTGCTAAAGTTGCCTATTTTTATAAGGTTCACCATTTCCTTTCTCCCAATTCAATCTTCTAACTCTACAAACCTTTAATTTGTCCCTGTATGGAATATTGTTGTCATTTTTGGATTGGTTCTTCTTATGATACTCTTTCTCTTTTAAACAAATTTCAAAAATGCAATGTAAATGTAGTTGTACCTACTCTAGCTGCCAAGTTTGAGCTTCTGGTCCTAGAGGTTTAATCTCTTTTTCTATCAACCAAAACTAAATCTTGTTTGAATTGTCATCAGCAAGTTCTCTTAGTCTCAATCATTCAGTTCTCTTAGTCTCAATAACTCACTAATAATCATTCACTAATAATCTTGGTCTTTAAAATAATCTTGATCTTTTAAGTAACTTTTTTTTTTTTTTTTGTCTTCCAACAAGGCTGCAAGCCCTATTATAGTTGGAAGTTACTGGAAGAGAAAAGATGAAGTTTATATACAATATAAAATACATACAAGGACGAATTTGAGATTTGTAGAGATAGAATAGAATCCTGAGTAAGAAAGTGTCAAGCACGATAAAGAGATGCAACCTTTGCAGATGCTAATTTTGCAATTTCTGAAGTAAGAGTTAATCCTAAAAGACAAAGGGTAGATGACTCATTGAGTACATTACCGTTCATAAATATAGGAAGATCTAGATAATTGCAATAACAATTACCTGAAAAAAATTGAGTTTTATCTGAGTTAAAATTCACAAGCAACTGAGAGCCCCATGCTTTAGCACAAGTGAGATCCTTTTCAAGCTAATTCCGCCTCCAAGCAATCAGAGAGTGTTAGCTTCTTATCAAGACAAGAATAAATGGTAGCATCATCAGCAAGTAATGCCATTTTAGATGTTAGAATTTCTGGAAGATAGTTAATGTAAATTAAAAAGAGTATAGAGCAAAGGATGGAACCTTGAGGAACCCCTGAAGTTACACGGTATGAAGGAGAGTGCTGTCCTTCGAGGACAACTTTTTTACTACAATTGGTAAGGAAGGATTAATAATCTTAAAGATGTTACCTGATAAACTATAAGAAGAAAGCTTATGGAGAAGACCAGCATGCCAAACTTTATCAAACGCTTTAGAAATGTCAAGAGCGATGGCCTTAACCTCATCTATCTAATCAATCATCAACATCTATCTAATGCAACATAAAATTTATCAGTTATTAACAAATCAGCAGTAGAATAAGAAGACCAAAATTCATATTGATGATCAGAAAGTAAGTTATTAGATTCAAGATGAGAGATTAAGTGTTTGTTAAATAAAAACTCAAAAACCTTGCTTATGATAGGAAGAAGACTAATGGGACGGTAGTTAGCTAGATTGCTCTCCAGAATTTTTGAAAATAGGGATTTGAAAACAAGATTCTGATAAGCACTTGTTAAATAGTTTTGAAAGTATAGACAACAGCTTTGGAGAATACTTCTGCAAGACTATAATAGGTATGTTGTTTGGACCACAAGCTGTAGAAGAATCTAAGCAGGAAATCACTTTAAATACAGACGCTGGAATGATACAAATATCAAGCAATGAATCAACCTGTTTGTCGGCTATATCATGTTGGATGTGATTAATGGAATCAAGAGATTGATGGAAAGTTCTCAGCAAACAATTTAGCTTTGTCTTTAGGTGAGGTAACAATATTTGAACCATGCAACAGAGGAGGAATAAAAGATTTACTCTTATTATAAGCATTATTAAAGATTCTCCAAAGTCTCTGAAGCTAATTTTTGAGATAAATTACAAGATTTTGAGAATACCTTGCTTTGAATTTTTGATTCCCTCTCAGCGATTCCAAGTCTCACTCTTCTCCATGGTTTTCCTTTTGTTGTGCTGCTGCAATTTTCAATCCTAACTATTACTTTCATATTTATCAGCAAAACAATTCTATAGATAACAGGCGTCTGTTTACTAGTGTTAGAAACCATTGTAAAAAGGTTTTATATAACGCCAAAGCCCGCTATTCTCTAGTCACGAAATCTCATATTTCATCTCAAAAAGTAGGCTTTTGTGACTTCTGGAGAATCTTTATATGGTTCAGATTTTGTCACCTCACCTAAAGAGAAAGCTAAATTGTTTGCTAAGAGCTTCGCATCAATATCATCTCTTAATTCACTAGTCAAGTTCTACCTGGTATAGATGACAAACAGTTATAGTCTTGCAGAAGTTCTCCAGAGCTGTCATCTATATAGTGCTTATCAGAGTCTTGTTTTCCAACCTGCAGTAAAGCAGCATCTGTTATTTGTTTTTTTCAGCTGATCATTTTCGCAACAATCTAGATCTTCCTATATTTATGAATGATAATGTACTTGATGAGTCATTATGTCAAGTCACACTTTAATCATTGTCAGATCCTAATGTTACTTCACTTTCTCTTTTCTATAAATGATTCTATAAATACTATAATAGGCGCTGCTCTAAAGAGCTAGCGTCTTTTGTGACATCTACTAAAATTCATTCTCATGTTACTCGTCATTCAATCAAATCTTATCCTTTTAATGAGACTTTTAAAAGTGCTCCAAAAACTCATTTGCATGAGTTCTTTGGAATTCACTTCCTTCATCTTTTTTTCTTGATTCATACAATTTGCAAGTTGTCTGTTAATTGTTATCTTGCTTTATATACTTTATCTTTTCTCCTCCAGTAACTCCCAACTCTAATAGCGGTTGCTTGCAGCCTTGTTGGAAGTGAAGATGTTTAAAAATAATAAGAATAAGAATTTTAATTAAAAAACTTTAAAATATTTAAAGAATATGTATTGCCTTAAAAGCACTTTATCAGAAGAAAAAACATAAACCAATAAAAAAATTAAAAAATAAAAATAAATGGGTAAATCAATCACGATACTTAATTAATTTGAGCATAAGAAGTTTAGACCCTGCATAAATATTATGTTTGTTGTATTTAATTTTTTGCAACTTGGTAAAAAAACAAAAATGTGACCCATATGATAAATAGCATCATTGTGTCAAAAATTACATAATATGAGTTATACATAGTATGAATTATAAAATCATCAATTTATTGAATTTTCAATTATCAATTACTTAAGAGCCATTATCTGAGAAATATAGGCAAAATCGGCAAAGTCTGGAAGTGATGTCTTCAAAATCTCTTCATTTTCAGATATCTTATAGAAAACAATGAAATTAGGCCACAGTTAAATTTTTTTTCGAAAACTCCCATTATTTGCGGAGATATCGGGGGCTGAAATTTGGCCCATTTTGTAAAAATATTGGTGCATGGAACGGAATTACTACTTTTAGGGGCAATTTTAGCAATATGAATTTGAGAAACTCATTTATTTTTCTTATTTCTACTACTCTGAGTGGATTTCTCTGGTTAAAATAAAAATTCAAAATGTTTACATTTTTTATTGTCTAGAAATCACGGTTCAAAACCGCTAAATTTGAAATTTTACCCGTACTTTGACCATTTATATCTCCTAAGGCCATTACTTGCACATAATTTACTTAACTGCTTTTGAAAGCCAATAAGGTATACATTGAATTTATAGAAAAAAAATTATGAGTATGCAAGAGCCTGGGAAAGAGTAAGCTTCCAAAAATGAATTTTCGCGGTTAATACGCTTTGTTAGATTACAAATAACAACCGTGGCCTTAGGTCTGCCATGAAATGTATAAGTTATTTCGTTTCCTTATACATGCATCTTCCAATATCTGAAAAAAAATTCATGTGCTTAAGCGATAAAAAGCCTAGAGAAGTCCTAGAAATAGTCTAATTTTGCCACATTCTTAACCAACAAAATACCCTAGCAACGACATAGATATGCTTAGCAACGGCTTCTATAATTCGTTAATAATTAGTACTCTAATTAAAAATAAATAAAAATTACATTTTTATAACAAAAAACTGTATAAAAGCGCTTGATAAAAGTTATTTTCTAAGCTTCTTTAATGAGAAAAAGATCCAAACATCACACACTTTGAAGTGTTTATATCATTGTTAAAACAATTATGTAAATTTCGGATAAACGTTTTTTCAAATACAACTTGTTTAAGAAAGCAAACCAAATAAAGTTTTAAAGAAGTTTATCTGTCAATCTGAATTTCTATGTTATACATATCGTCTATTGAGAGAGAATAGTCCCCTCTTTGATTAGTTGGTGTTGGTGCATCAATCCTACAAATAATGTCAAGATATAAATATTGGAGAATATTTTCCTTGGTTGGCCACTTGAAACAGTTTTTTCCAGGTGTAGTAGAATATTCCATACAAGAAACATGAACATTGTCACGATTGACCTACATGGTTAAGTTAAAAGTAAAACAACGTCTAATCATTGGTGCTTTCTGAATATTTCTTACATTTAAATGTTGTGGTTAATAAATTAATAATTATATAACTTAATAAAAAAGATCTAATACTCAAAAATTAAATATTTTGATGTTATAACGTCTTACACTTTGAATTATTGCAGGATACCACTGCATATTATATTCAATAGCAACCCAATCACCAATTTGAAAATCAGCTGCTAACTCCTTTGCTATGAGCTGAATATCGTTGTTTAAATCATCATCTTTATTTTGACTTGTATGTCTCGCATCATCAGTCAGATCAATCATGTCATCAGTTAGATTAGCATCTTCACAAAAAATGGTAACTAGCTTTCCTTCTCTTTTTTGTTTACTCCATCTAAAAAAATGTACTTGAAGCATGAAGGTAAATTCAAAATATTTATCTTAAAACTCAAGAAAAGAATAAAATTAAATTTTATATCATTCATACTTTGGGTATCAGTAAATATAGAAGTAAATTTACTCGCCTAGAGAATAATGATCGAATTTGTTGAGTTGTCACATATTCACTTGGCTTTAACTTTGTCCTCAGCTGCTGGTGAACCTGCTCTGGGCTCATTTTTTTCCCTTGTTCTTCTCCAGACATAAACATCTGCATTAACAATGTTTTCTGCTTTGAAGAATATCTGAACACTTTTCTTTTTGGTAATGCCCACCCAGTGATGTCTGTGAAGTTTTCAATCCCTTTAATGACAGATTGGGATGACGGCAGATAATCATAAGAATTTAGGTTTGAAATTTTCATTTTGTTGATATAAGATAGTTTTGCTCTGTCTACCATTGATTTCACAGATTGAAAATTGTGGTTTTCTGATAACAAGTGTACTTCTAATGATTCATTGTCAAAAAATGAATCAGTGCAACCAAATTGTGTACAAAACTTTAAAGTGTTAACTCTTCTATCAACACGTGGTTTTTTGGAAATTGTTGGGGCAGTATAAATTTTGCAAGTCGAACTAAAGGGCTTAACAATTTCAACTGAAGTATGGAATGTCACATTTGTATAGTTCCATTTTTTACCTTTACCAATTCGGAAGTATCTCCACATTATCATGTGATCAGGGAAAAACTGAAAAGAATGATAACTGCTTATGTTGGGAATCAGATTTGATCCTGATAAAATAGAGGCTTTGGAATTTATTATAACTACAGCAACATCAGCGTTTTGAATTCCTTTACCATTATGAAGAGCCTCATAAAGATCTTCTGCAGTCAATAAATTGTTTCCTGCGTCAACAAAACTCCTAATGACACATTTCGCTCCTGCTGACTCTCTATCACATTGATCTTTTCCACGCGAAGGCTCGTTGTAATCATACCTTTTAAGGAAAAATTGTTTTGCTTTGCAAACATTGTAAAGGGCTTCTAAGTAGAAGTTTCCATGATAAGATGATGCATTATCTGACTTAGCATAAAGATTCTTTAAATAAGGAAAATCATTTTTAACTTTGGCCAAAACAACATCAGCGAGACAGAGTACATCAACAAGGCTTTGCTCACATCTATATACAGCAGTAAAATACACTTTTTTTTTCATTCGACCATTTTCATAGAAGAAGAAGACATCAACATGTAGAGTCATTCCTTTTTTCCCAAAATATTCTTTTTGGCCTTCACGGAATTTAGCGGGCAATATTTTTTGACAAAAATCCTTTAGCCAAAATCCTGTTTCCTCATCAAGTTGCTCAAAAGCCATTATTTTGGCCATTTTTTGCTGCGCATCACGAATTTGATGTTTCATATAGGCTTCAACATCTTCTGTAGCCACATTTAAATCATATAGTAGATCTTCATCTTCACTTTGTATAACCAACTCACGAACCTGATTGATTACTGAAATGAGGTCAGTACAGTCAATGCATTGTTCATCGTCAGCGGTTATGTTTGATTGGTTTAAGTCCGGATCTATATCCGAAAGGGCAAATGAAGTTGAGTGACTATGCAAAGTTGAATTTTCACTACATTTGGAAGGATAATTACTCTTCAGATACCTTTTACCTTTTTCAAGAAACTTAGTAACATTTTTATATTTCCACTTCTCAGAAATGGCAATTAATGTTTGGAAACCGTTCATGCCAGCTGCTGTAACATCATCAAGACCAGCTAAAGATTTCCTTTGAGAAGGTTTTATTCCACAAAGAATTCTCCATAAAGAACTATCTGACATAGGGACATAATTAGTTTCTAGGCAAATTTCTTTATAAAATGTGATTGTATGGCTAAACTTCATCATCAAAATGGCATTAGCCACTTTTTGTTTCTCTCCGTTGTCAAACTTTATTTTATTTATACCATATGCTACATCTTGAAGCAGACCTCGAGAAAATAAAAATTCCAAAAAATGTTCAATTTTTTCTTGAGGCATTCGGCATATTTTTACCTTACCCTTCTTTGGTATGGAAAGTCCAATGTTTTCTTTCTGCAACTTGCGTCCTTTTTCTATTTGATGTTTTTTGCAATCAAAGACTTTCATTAATGTCTCTTTAGTGTACTTATTATGATTAACAACTGAAAGCAAAAGAATTTTTCCTAAAGAATCGCTTTCTTGGAACATCTTAACTTGTACAATTAGGTCTTCTGGAACCATTTCAGTTGCAACATTTTCATCTTCACTGTTTAATACTTGGTTTATAAGTGCTTCTGATTGACCAGGTGCAATTGCTTCAGCAAATATCTTCTCGAGCTGCACTTTACATTTCTCAAATTTTTTTTTAACTTTCTGTTTAGTTCCTTGTGTTAAGTCTTCTATTCGCTTTTGCGTTATGTGAAAAGACAGTGGACTTGCTCCTAGTGCTTCACACAAAGAACTAGCTTTTAATTTTGATTCTTCGATGGTCTTATCTGAAATGATTGCTAAATCTGGAACATAAACTTTATCAACATAAGAACTAGACTTTACTGTTGGAATTGGTTCTATCATGTCAATAATATTATCTATAGAAATAGTTTTTAGGTGCTTGAAGCAAAATACGGCTCCAATAGGTAGCGATGAATTACTTTTATTATAAGTAGCAAGGGTATTCAAAGGTATGGATCTAATTTTTGGTGCTTTTTTACCAACTTGAAATATATGACTTGGGTATTGACATCTGTTTGGCGGCTTCCATCCAATACCAAAAGAAAAACGGTGGTATGCACATAACCAGTCGTCGCATGAAAGATAAGTTTGTAATCGACTTTCAATTAGAGTTTTTTCATTATACTGGTTTGTCTGCGGTAACTATAAAATAGTAATGTTAAATTTGTCATCTATTTGTTGGAGGTATTGTTGCTTATAATTAAAAATATATATATTAATTGATAAATTATACCTTTAGTACTTGTAAATGATTACTTATGTCAGCAGTTAATTCATTAATTTGAAAGATCCCATGTTGTTTCCAACGCTTAAAAGGGCCACAAGAAGTCTGTCCTTTATCAAAATACACGCATTTTTCATAGAGACTGACTATATTGTTGCTCTCTGACATTTTGTATTTAACTTTTATTTTTTATTTTATTATTTTTTATTGAATAAACAAAAGATAACAAAACAAAAAAACTTTATTTCGTAGTTTCTCATCTCATGCTATGGCTATTTATTAAATTCATGTGCTAATTCTTCGAGAAGAATGTGTCTCCAAGGAAATAGTCTTGCAATCATTAATAATTGTCTAAAGAAAGTATTACAAATGACTGCCCAAAGGGAATTGCTTGTGTAGCAATCATTACAGTCATTAAAAAAAGTATCTTTAATGTCACTTCTTTACTTTGGTTATTACACTTTTGCCATCGCATTCTTTGAACCTATTGTTGCGCATTTTGTTACATTAAAAAAGCTTAAAAAATAATTTTTATCAAGCACTTTTGTACAGTTTATACAGTTTTGTTATAAAAATGTATTTTTTATATATTTTTAATTTGAGTACTAACTATTAAAGAGTAAAAGTAGCCGTTGCTAAGCATATCTATGTCGTTGCTAGGGTATTTTGTTGGTTAAGAATATGGCAAAATTAGACTATTTCTAGGACTTCTCTAGGCTTTTTATCGCTTGAGCACATGGATTTTTTTTCAGATATTGGAAGATGCATGTATAAGGTAACAAAATAACTTATACGTTTCATGGCAGACCTAAGGCCACGATTGTTATTTGTAATCTAACAAAGCGTATTAACCGCGAAAATTCATTTTTGGAAGCTTACTCTTTCCCAGGCTCTTGCATACTCATAATTTTTTTTCTATAAATTCAATGTATACCTTATTGGCTTTCAAAAACAGTTAAGTAAATTATGTGCAAGTAATGGCCTTAGGAGATATAAATGGTCAAAGTACGGGTAAAATTTCAAATTTAGCGGTTTTGAACCGTGATTTCTAGACAACAAAAAGTGTAAACATTTTGAATTTTTATTTTAAGCAGAGAAATCCAGCTAGAGTAATAGAAAAAAGAAAAAGAAATGTGTTTCTCAAGTTCATATTGCTAAAATTGTCCCTAAAAGTAGTAATTCCATTTCATGCACCAATATTTTTACAAAATGGGCCAAATTTCGACCCCCGATATCTCCGCAAATAATGGGAGTTTTCGAAAAAAAATTTAACTGTGGCCTAATTTTATTGTGTTTTATAAGATATCTGAAAATAAAGAGATTTTAAAGACATCACTTCCAGACTTTGCCTATCTTTCTCAGATAATGGCTCTTAATCAATTACTTGAATTTTAAAGGCATTTTTATAACTACTTTTTAGCAAAAACTTTTTTAGAAAAAATTATTTTTATAACTATTTTTTAGCAAAAACTTTTTTGAAAAAAATTACATTTGAGCAGGTTTTGTTATTTTACATTGTTTAATATGTTTTGATTTAAAGACTATATTGGTTAAATGCATCACAAATATACAACTATATATGAATATACAAAAATACTTTGATTGACTTTAACTCTTCATCACTAAAGTACTTTGTAGATTTTGCCTTGTTCCACAAGTCAACTACCCTCTTGTCAATTATAGATGCCTCATTCATGTTAACCTTTAAATTAAAATATTTGCATTAATTATGGTGGTTAAGAATTCACAAATAGAATGGGTTAAATTGTATTGTGATATCAAATACCTTTTTTTTAACTTGCTGAATACGAATGGCAATATCATCATGTTCTTCTTTTAACTTGATTCGCAGCTCAGTCAATCTTTTGCTGTGTTTAGCCGCTTCATCCTTATAACTTGGGCTTTTTATATCACTTTGAACAGTTTTTTCTGCCTTAGTTAAATGTTTTTGATAGTTGTTTATTGCATCTTGTAAATACATCAGCTCTTTGTACAATGAATGAAGCTCATTATCATTAAACTCTGCTAAAAAAAATTAATCTAACTTTAATAAACATTGTATATATACATACATATATGTATATACATATGTATGTATGTATATTGATATTTAAGGCTGCTTTGTATTATAATAATAAAACAAAACTCATAATGGTAAAAGAGTGCTCAATAGTAAAAAGATATTTCAAATAGAGCGATGTACTAATATATATATATATATATATATATATATATATATATATATATATATATATATATATATATATATATATATATATATATATATATATATATATATATATATATATATATATATATATATATATATATATATATATATATAATTTTTATATATATATATATATATATATATATTTGCCCACACTCCCCTAAAACGGTTTACAGGAGCAATTTACAGTTCTTACAAAAGTATAATTTTTTCTCTCAAAAGTATAATTATCATTATAACTAAAATGAAAAACTGAGTCATTTTTATAAAAATTAATTGCATAATAAGCTGTAATGCTTTTTAAACACAGCTGTTTCAGAGTGAGCTTTACGGCTTCTTGTTTTTTTTTTTTGAAATTTTGACTTAGGGGGTGTTACTAAAACATTTATAACTTTTGAAATATTAGAAACGATTTTGTTTTGTAAAAGGAATAAAAACAACAATAAAATGTTTTATCATATGACATTTAATACAATAGTAAAAAACCTCTTTTAGTTTATAAAAAGCACGACAAATGATGAACTTGGTTAAATTTTAGTAATTTGCTGTTAAAAAAAAAAAAAATCAGAAAAATATATTTCTGATAGTTATTATCAAATACACTCATTGTTTAACTATTATTAAAACAAAAAAATCTTACTTAATTGTTAAAAGTAAACTGAAACAGTCTTTATTAAAGTCTGCAAGCAAACCGCATTTTTTGCAAAATTATGAAAATTGTTGTTAAAGTGGGGATAAGCTGTTAAATGAGCACGTTTTTAAATCTAGAAGTTCTTGTTTTAGAAAATAATTCACTAAGTTGATAAATTCAATGCATTATAAAATAAAACCAGATCTCAATTTTGAAATATTTAGTCTTAACATTTTAAGCTAAAGCCTTTAATTAACTTAAGCAATTCTTTTTTATGCATACAGTTTTAATAATATGGTGTTAGGTTGTTAATAAATAAAGACTCAAATAAAATAATTCATGACCAAAACTAAGTTAAAGTTTTTGAATTAACCTCGCTTTTGGTAATAGAATTATTTATAATACTTGAATCAATTTTTTCTCACAAAAAATAAAACGTTTCTTTAAATATACAAATAGCTAATTTAAATTGTTTGATAATGTGTTTTTATTCTCATAAAAATTTTATAATGAGTTGATCCAATAATCAGTTCTTTAAGTAGAAAACGATCTTTGAACATCCAGTTGATATTAGATTTATGCACCATTTTAAAGAAAAAACCGCACAACATTGTTTATTTTATACTTCAAAATTCATCTCGCTAAGAAAGTTTTTGTTAAATATACGTTTTTGTTTTGTTTCTACTTTTGTTTGTTGCTTGACAAATTATATTAGCGGATTACGTATTTTGTTATGATATTTTATTGAAATTTTTATTTTGTATGTCATATTATGATTATCTATTTAAATCTTGTTGTTCTATAAAAAGATTGCGATGATGTTCTGTCATCCTCACCTTTTATGAGCCCCTATCTGTTTTACTTATTTTGTTAAATTTTATATTATGTAGTGGAATTTGTAAAATTCTTATGTTATGTAAACAGAGAAAGAAAAAAAAAAAAGGAAAAAAAAGTTGTTTTCATAAAATGTATTACATATTTGCTTGGGACATACAGAATTTAAGGTCATATGATTGTTTCGAAATGTAAACAATGTTTTGCGCATTAAACTAGAAAAATTTGTTTCTAAACTAGTTAAGTTTGAAAACATATTTCATAACATAGCTAGAAGTACAGCAAACAATTTTTTGATTTTTATTTGCAGAAAGGGTTGAAGTTTCAATAATTTGGTGCGGGTTACAAAAATAATACGATTTTCATTATTTAATAATAAAATTAAAAATAAAAATGCATTAAAAAATAGTTAAAAAATAAAAAATAAGCAATCCGCACCAAAAATTAGATAGAATAGACATTTATTTATAAATGTTCCAAATTTCAACCATGAGGCATGTAGCTATGTTTTGAAATCTTAGTTAACCCAAGACAGGTTTTCCACAAAAACTACAAAAAACAGAAAAGTGATCCCTAATCTTTAGCAATATTTAAACATTAATATTTTTATTCCGTTCAATGTAAATATTTATTTTAAAAAAAAAAGATAGGTCTTTTATAATTTTTTTATTTGAAGATGAAAGCGCTTATAGGAAAAAAAACACTATTATTTTAAAGTTAATGCATTTTTAAACTTTTTTTGCGGAAATACTTTTTTTTTTTTGATAAACACAAAAAAAACTGTGACATCAAGCTCGCTTTTATACTGAGTAAAACAGCCGTGTAAAATTCACGGTTGTTGCAAAAATGAAAAAATTAAAAAAGAGCGCCGATTTAAATGCAAATATTTTTGATTAGATTGGACTAACCACGGCTGTTACACTCAATATAAAAGCGAACTTAAAAAAAAAAGTATTTCCACATAAAAAGTATAAAAATTCACCAACTTTGAAATGATTTTATTTTTTTTCTATTAACACTTTCATCTTCAAATAAAAAAAATATAAAAGAACTATCTTTCTTCGTTAAATAAATATTTACATTAGGCGAAATAAAAACAAACATTGTTAAAATATATCAAATGATTTAGGATCACTTTTGTGTTTTTGGCAATTTTTACGGAAAACCTGTCTTGGGCCAACCAAGATTTGCTAACATAGCTACATGGTTGATGGTTGAAATTTGGAACAATTTCAACCATCAACAAAATAGTAAAAGTTAGTTTTTAATGCATTTATATTTTAGTTTTTATGACTTTTATATGCAAAATGTGATTTTTTTGTAAGGATAACCAAATTAACAAATTTTCAATCCTTTATGCATTTGAAAATCCAAAAATTGTTATTTGTATCTCTAGCTATGTTACCAAATATGTTTTCAAACTTAGCATGTTTAGCTACATATTTTTCTATTTTTTTATGTTAATGTATGTTTACGATAAAGCAGCCTTGAATGAATTATGTCCCAAGCTATTAGTAAAAGGATTTGATGAAAACATCTGTTTTAGCGAGACAAAATTGAAGTATAAATAAAAAAAGTTACGCTGAATTTTTCTCGTGGCTAATCAAACTAATATCAGATAAGTTGTTTAATCTTCTTATATCAGGTGCATATATTTGTCAATAAATATTTGTTTTTTTATGTTATTATATTATTATATTTTTTTATTACAACTTTAATTTATATTTAATAAATATGTATTCTACTGAGAGAGAAATTTAAAATTACACATTGGATGGGAAGATGGTTGGGAAAATGAATGTAACTTTCCTTTTGTTAAGAGATTAATTGACACTGATAAAATCACTAACAATGTGATTTCGATTTTATTAACAGTCTTTAAACTAATAAAAGAATTATTTTTTTGTTATGAGCTTTATTTTGCCAGTTGATTTTAATTTGCCTTGTATTGATGAGTTCAATAAAATGTGCAAAAAATTAATACAGAAAAAAAATAAACTTAATAAATCTTTTAAAGCTTCAAAAAACAAAGCATTTTTTAAAATGCAACTATCTCCAGCTCCACAAACAAAACAAAAAAAAAATCAGCAGATGCAGATTATTTTTCAATTTTAAATAGGAATAAGGAACGAAGTAGTCAAGTTGACCAATTAACTTCTAAAGAAGAAACTAATGTGGAGCAAATAGATAGACTAAAAATGCAGGTACTAAAGTTGGAAACTGAAATTGCAGATTTGAATTCTAAAAACTAGGCTTTCGACACACATTGTAACTCATTAAGTTCTCAATTAGCGGCAATGAATATTAGGCTAAAACAAGAGGAGCAGTTCCAACTCATTTCAAACAAATTTGCTTCTGCTCGTGCAAAAAATGTAAGATTGCTCAAAAAAATTAAATTTGAAAAAAATAATGCAAAAGTTAGTATTATAAAACAGAGTAGTTGCCAAATTTGCAAACGTTTTTTAGCGGTGATAAGGATTTAGTTGTTGTTGATTCTTATTTAGACTACGACAACATTGGATCTTCAGAATTGTTCTGTGGATTTAAATTAAGTAATCCACAGACTATATCTGTAAAAAGGCCAATAGTTGGGAAAAAATATACTTACATTAAGTTAGGACATGGTAAACCTTATTTTCTAAGTTAGGTAGGCATGCTGCAGCTAGACAATCTAAACTTGCTTTTATATTCCTTCAATTATTAGCTTGTTCAGATTTAGAATGTGATTTGTCTATGTTATTTTGTGATTTTATGTCTTGTGAAAAGTCAGTATTTCCTTGTGTTGCGAATAAGTTAGGTTTAGTTACTCAGTGTTTCTGATGCAATAGAGCTGCAGAGCCAATTAAGGATCCCCACAGCTGAATTCCGTAGACTAAGACGTATTCTGTGTAATCTTGGTGCAAGGATTCTCACATCTGAGCCTAAGATAAGACAAGAACAAGAAATGCAGACAATGCATGTCAATAAAGAACATGTCACTGTGAAGTCCATGTTACTTTATCCATATGCGAATGAAGCACCTTGTTTAGTATCTGAATTTGACAACTTATATTGAAGAGGTTTTTAATAGTCTTCACATACGCGACCACCTTTCGGTGGTCGCGTATGTCTTTTAGTTCGGATGTTGGTTTTGGCAAAGAGGTATGGCTCCTTTTTGCTGGGGATAAGGGTGGAAAGTATATAAAATTCCATTTTTAAGTTGTCAATTCTAAATCGTCAGGGTCTAAATATAATGTTCATTTGTTTTGTATGTATCAGGGTTCAGACTGTCGTGAGAATATTGCCTTAATTCTCGGGCATTATGCCAACGACATTAAAAGAATTCAGTCGCCAGATTTTAAGCTAAAAGGCAAAATAGTCAGGTTGTTCTTAGGTGGAGATTTTCATTTCATCGATGATGTTCTGGGACACCAGGGTTCAGCTGCTAGCTTTCCTAGTTCAACAGATCTAGTTGAATTGAAATCTCTTAGAAACCATGCTTCTATGCCTCATACACATGCTAATTGTAACATCTTAAGGAGGACAACACAATCTCTGGAAGGTGCTTACAATGAGAACTTGTGTGAAAATAGGCAAGGTGGAAACTTAAGAGCTCTAGGTAAGTTTCATAAATCAAATATTGCTCCTGTGATATTCCCCATTATAACTTTAAATAATGTAGTGCCACCTGTTTTACATATTATGTTAGGAGTTGTGTTAAAACTGTATAAGTTATTGTTGAAGGAGTGTAAGACTTTAGATTGTCAAGCTGATTCCTGAAAGCTGAAAAAATATCCAAAAGTAGCATGGGGCCTCATGAGAGGTCTCTTAATAAGGCCCTTGAAGATATGAAGGTTGAGCGACAAGCATACCATGGTAATGTGTTTGTAGGTAATCATTACAAAATAGTCTTAAGAAACCACTATAAACTTTGTAGTGTTATTGATGATGAAGCTATTAAAATTAGATTTGTACGTGTGTTTAGTGTTTTTAATAAGTTGCAACCTATTCTTTTTAAGCGAACATTTCTTTCTGATGCCGAAATTACTAAGCTTCATCAATATATAAATTTATTTGCTATCGAGTTTCATGCTTGCTTTCCAAAAGAAAGTATCACGAGAAAAATGCATGAACTCATTTTTAATGTGCCACTATTTGTAAAATTGCATAAAACTATTGGGTTGCTGAGGGAAGAGGAGGGAGTGTTTGCATAATAGTGCAAATAAGGAATTAAGACAGTTGCATTCAGTAAGAAATCAGGAACAGAAGCTGCATCTTGTTTTAAAACGCTTTAAATTGCACAGCAAAGCTGATAGGAAGCTTCAAGCCTCTAAGGTGAGAAAGTGTGTTGTGTGTTCTGAGCGTGGTGAAAATTCGTTTTATAGACAAGGCCTTTTTCTTGTTCGTGGTCATAAAGTTTAGTCTAAATAATTAAAAAAAAAAGTTTTTAAAATATTTATTATTTTTTATTATTGATTTTACATATTAGATAGGTGCCCATTTCATTCTTATCTTCACAAGTAAATTATACTTAAGCAATACCATCCAGGTTAAAGAATGGTACATAAGTCTTGCATCAAAAGGGTGTAAAAATATAGCTTACTACTTTAACTTATGAGCAGAGCAACTGGTAAGTTTGTTGGCTATGATATAAAAATATTAGTTTGTGTAGTTAATTTTAAAAATGTATCGTTTTTTATTATATGTAACATTTAATTTAAATATTAGATGTCCATTCGATTATTATCACCAGAAGTTAGTTCTACCTCTGCAGTACCTCTCCTCAACATACCTTCTCTCTGGTTAAAAAATAGAATTTAAGTCTCATAAATAACAAGTTAGTGTAAAGATACAGTTTAAATAAAGAATTTGTAAAAGTTATTGTCACTATTGTGAGTTTGTTGAAAGATTATCTTCTAATTTTGTTGAACAAAAGTTATTTTCTATCTTCTAAAAACTTATCTTCAGGTTTAGAATGGAGCATAAATCTAATATCAACTGGGTATTCAAAGATCGTTTTTTACTTAAAGAACTTATCAGTAGATCAACTTATTATAAAACAGTTTTTTATGAGAATAAAAACACATCAAACAAATAAAATTAGCTATTTGTATATTTAAACAAATGTTTTAGTTTTTGTGAGAAGAGCCATTAAATAATTCTATTACCAAAAGCAAGGTTAATTCAAAAACTTTAACACAGTTGTGGTCATGAATTATTTTATTAGTCTTAGTGAGTCTTTATTTTTTAACAATTTAACTCCATATTATTAAAACTCTATGCACAGAAAGAAAGAAATTGCTAAAGTTTTTAAAAGGCTTTAGCTTAGAATGTTAAGACTAAATATTTCAAAATCGACATCTGGCTTTATTTTGTAATGCATTGAATTTATCAACTTAGTGAATTTTTTTCATATTTAAAAACGTACTCATTTAACAGATAATCCCCCTTTAAACGACATTTTTCATAATTTTGCAAAAAATGTGGTTTGCTTGCAAACTACAATAAAGACTGTTTTAGTTAATCTTAAGCAATTAAGTAAGGTTTTTTTTTAGTTTAATAATAATCAAACAATGAGTGTAATGGATAATAACTATCAGAAATATATTTTTCTGATTTTTTTTGGATAAAAAGTAACAAGAAATTACTAAAACTTAGCCAAGTTTGTCATTTGTCGCGTTTTTTATAAACTAAAAGAAGTTTTTTTACTATTGTATTAAATATCGTATGATGAAACATTTTGTTGTTTTTATTTTTTTTACAAAACAAAATTATCTCAAATATTTCAAAAGTTATAAATGTTTTAGTAACACCCCCTAGATAAATATTTTCCAAAAAAAACAAGAAGCCGTAAAGCTCACTCCAAAACAGCTGTGTAACTGATTAATATAAAATTATTACACTCTAAACTATTGCATAATAATTTTTATTTTATGTAATGAATTGTATATTTTATATATTAATTACTTAAATATACTATTCACTTTTATTGTGATCTTTTTAAATGTTGTAATAATTCTTAAATTGCTTGCATTCTATTACAATAAGAAAATAAAAAAGATTTTCCATAAAACTTTTACAGCTCTTTGTCAAATTTTTAATCAAATAAGTAATGTTGTTAATAAATAAATGGATAGGTAATGTAAAAACCCAACGATAATGTTCGCCTCAAGACTTTTCACTGCGCTATAATTGATAAACAGAGTGCTCGCTCTGTTTATTCATTAAAAAAATTGCTATAAAATTTTTTTTTGCTATTAAAAAAAAGCGCTATAATAAGCAAAAGCTCTTGTAGGAAGCTATTTAGAGGAACAGCTTGCATGGCACACCATGTTTGTTTCAGCAGAGCTTTTTTCCGCTCTCGCGCTAATTTACTCCCACCGAGGACTATGTGTGTGTTTATATATATATATTGGGTGGACACAGAAAAATCCGGTCAACTTTAAATTGAGATTTCTCTAAAACCATAAATGCTTTTTTTTTCAATTTTTTTTACTATTAAATGTGTTTACATAAATTAGAGTTTCAACTTAATTTTAAGGGGCTTGATGGGTTGCTTGGCAAGAAATCGAACTTTATAGCGGGTTGATGCCGTCATTTTACAGATTTTTTCTTTTTTCACCATATTGGTAGCATTAATCCACTTTTTTTGGAAGTCCTTTTTATTATTTGTTAGTTCACCTGTCTTACGAAGAACTCCTTTAACTATTGCCCAAAAATCTTTAATCTTGCGCTCTTCAGGACGATTTGGAGGATTCACATCTTTAGGAACAATTTTCACATTATTATTTTTGCACCACTGTGAAACTTTTTTAGAATAGTGAGAGGCAGCAAAATCGGACCAAAAGAGACATTGGTATTTGTGTTTTTTTATAAAAGGCAAAAATCTTTTTTGGAGGCATTCTTTGATGTAGAGATTGGCAGTCAAGGTCTTTTTAGTGACAAAACAAGAGGATTGCATACCACAGCTACAAATTGCTTGCCACACAAGGAACTTGGATGCAAATTTTTCTCGTCGAATATATTTAAATTGATCATTGACAGGTTTATCTTTGTTTTCATAGTAAAACTGTTGACCAGGAAGTTGTGAAAAATCCGCCTTGCAATACGTTTCTTCGTCTTCAATTATGCACATATTTTTATCCGCCATTATTTTAACCAACTTCTTTGCGCGTCGAATTCCTTTAATTTCACAATTTAAGCTTCTCTTAAGTGTATTTTTTTTTTATGAAATGCTTTAATTCCAGCATTTTTAAGTACTTTTTTGATATAAGAACGAGAAGTCTTAAATTTTCTTGCTAGATCTCACTGTGACTGATTTGGATTTCTTGCTATTGAACGTAAAATCGACTTTACCTTTTTGGATTTATGGAAAGTTTTTTTTTTTCCACTTCCAAGTTTTCTTTCGAAGCTTTGAGTAGTCTTGAACTTGTTTATAATATCTATGACTGTAGATTTTGGGACATTTGTGCATTTAGCAATCAAGCGATAGGAAGTCGATGGATTGTGAATATCCGGAGAGTGCAGGTCTACCATGTTCAAAAAAGACCTTTTTTTGAACCCGTGATTAGCTAATATTTTATTTTTCTTTGGTTGCCATCAAGTATGTCTTTTAGTTATGTAAAGATCCTACTACACAGCATTTTGTAATTTTTAGAGTTTTTTTTTTTGTTTTTAAATTTTGTATTCAATTGCTGATGATTGCCGCATAGGGATGAAATTTAAAGTACTATAGAAAAAGTTGTTTTTTCTTCATTAATATATATATATATATATATATATATATATATATATATATATATATATATATATATATATATATATATATATATATATATATATATATATATATATATATATATATTTTATTCCCATGTCTTTATGGAAAATGTCAATAGAGGGCATCAAATAACTATCTAATATTTCTAAATATCTCAGAGAATCAAGTCTTCCATCAAATATTTTGAAATGACTGACACCTTTATAGTTCATGTATGCCCAGATGTCCATACTACAACATGTTTTATTCTATTCATGGAGCAATTTAGGTCCATTTAGTAATGTGGCTTTCTTTACAGCATTACTTGGTTTTTTGTTTAATTAACTTCAACATTTATTTCATCTCTGAAAAAATTGTTGTGCCACATGCTCATAGACCAAATTTTATGAGATAAACACCAGTTTTTTTTTTGTTTTTTGATGTTTAATCAAAATTTTGTTGAATATTTATGATTAATTTTATTAAAATAAGTTAAATAATAAATTTTGGCTGACAATCCCATTTTTACTTTAAACATAAACAATAAAACTTAGTGTAAATTGAGTTTATACACATTTAAAGCACCGAGTGCACAAAAAAGTCGTTCGCAAGTAGTATTTTTGTAGGCTCCAAACACTATTCTGCATGAATGTTTTGTTTGTTGTAGATTTTCTTAAGTTTTGTGTAGCCAGTACTAGCCCACACAACATTACAGTAAGACAAATATCTGTGAATAAAAGCAAAATACAACTTTTTCAGGGATGCTACATTTAGAAAAGGTTTAGCCTTAAACATCATTGCGATATTTTTTGAGAGTTTTGTTTCAATACTATTTATATGTGAATACAAAAGTAAATTTTCATCCAGTTTTACTCCTAAAAAGTTTACGTATATTTCCCTTTTAATATATGTATTATTAATTATAAGATTTGGTAATTTTAGAGGAATGTTTTCTGATTTATTTACCTTATGGAAAAGTATATATTTTGTTTTATCCACATTTAATGAAAGTTTGTTACTTACGAACCATTCATTAACTTTACATAAATGTTCATTAACTACTTTAAAGAGTGTTTTAATATCTCTGTGAGAACAAAAAAGATTGGAATCATCAGCAAACAAAATTAGCTTAAAAGATTTGTTGCTAAGTATAAGTCATTTATGTACAATAGAAATAAAAGTGGTCCTAAAATAGAGCCCTGAGGAACCCCACAAGTTATGGAATACGGAACTGTATTATTTTGATCATAATATAAAAATTGCTTTCAGTTTGTCATATACCCTTTGAACCAAAGTAAGTTTTTATTTTTCACTTCATAGTTTTCAAGTTTTTTTGTTAGTTTATTGTGATTTACAGTATCAAAAACTTTTAACAGATCAATGAAAACTCCTAATGTAAAACAGTCATTATCAAAGGCATTAGATATTTGATTAGAAAGTTCAACTATCGCATGTTCGGTGGAGTTTTAAAACCAAATTGCTTGCAATACAACATGTCCATCTCAGTTAGATAATTATATAGCCTATTATACATTATTCTCTTAAGCAATTTTGAAAAGCAAGGCAGTATAGATATAGGTCTATAATTTAAAATATTTGACTTGCCTCCAGATTTAAAAATTGGTGTTATATGGGCAATTTTTAGTTTGTCAGGAACAATACCTGTCTTAAATGAAAGATCAAAAACATGAAATAATAGAGGTTCAATAATATCAAATACTGATTTGACAACATCAATACTAATTTTATTAAAACCTTAACTTTGTTTACTTTTAAAGGGATCCCAAACTCCCAACACATGTTGTGTTCATATTAAAGATAATGTTGAAAAAAAAGGTTTGAACCAAGTTTTTCTGATTAAAAATAAATAATGAATGCATACCCAGAAAAACTAATGTTGTTATTTTAGCCGTAGCTCGCTTTCTCCATTTGCTTCGAAAACTCTGAGTCTTTAAATTGTACGTTGTAATCTACAGACTTTGACAATTCCTTTGAAGCGCATTTAATTCATAAAAGTTTTAGTATTTGACGTCACGATAGATTTTTAACAAATGAAACTCTGGAAATATTTTTATTTACTTTTATTCAAAGTTTTTTTGATTATTTGTTTAGTTTTTTTTTCTTTTTTCAACATTTATATTAAAAACCTCAAATATTTTATGCTGGTTTGTTACTATAAATTCTTATTGCGTCATATATTTTATGTTTATAAATTATGAATATTTATTATCCCAATCAAGATTCAGATAAAAAATTCTTTTGTATTAATTACCCGTATAAAATTAGTAACAGCATTTTTATTTGGTTAGACAATATTTTGTCTCAATTAGCTTTGCATGAAGTCCAACGAAAAAACTATTTAAAACAAATGATTTTAATGACTGGGATTTAAAAGTCTTTTTGTAACAAATGTAACTTTTGTAACAAATTAGAAAATAAATAACTAAATAAAAATCTTAACAATAAACATCTTTTTTTATTATATTGCAACTGTAAATATTGAAATATTAACTTGAACTAAATTTACTTATTACTTAAAACGACTAAGCAATAAATAAAAAACCCTTAAAATTATGCGATATTATGTTGTTGATTGATTACTGTTGTGATTTATGTTGTTTATGTTGATTATTTTCATTAACATCAAAATAGTCGCAGATTGGTCTGCTCTGCTCATTGTTGATTTCTAATTTAATTTTATCTCTAAGTTTAATTCAATGTTAAGAAAGAATTTTTTTTTAATTTTATTTCATCATTCTTTTTATAAAAGCTTTATAAAAGTTGAAAATTTTTTTTTTATATAAGCGAGCTCTTTTTATAAAAGAGTAGAACAAAAGAGAAAGAAAAGTTTTGCATAATTAAACTTTAAATAAATAAGAGTTGTGTAGAATTTTTTTTTTTTTGCGTGGACTAAGAAGTTTTTTTTCTTGCACAAAAACGTTTTATATAATGTAAAATAATTGTATGAAAATTATAAGATTGGTAATTAAAACTTTAATATTTGTTTTAATTTAAAAACAAAAGAATTATATGTAAGATATATAAATCTAAAAATTATTAAGGTATCTGTAAAAAATAAGCTATAAAATAAAAATAATTTATAACTTTTACTTTTTACAAAAATTTTTTTGCAATCTTTGGAAAAATAATACAAATAAATTTGTTTTGCTGTATGTTAAAAACATACTACATCATACTTTTTGAATTAAAGTAGAAAAACGCAGTATTACACTTTTCATTTGTTAAAAGTCTACTGTTTTGATTGACCTGTCGCTGAAATATTGTGGATTTTAACTAACTAAAATGTTATTGGTTGTTAAGAATGTAGGAAAATGATCCGATAAAATAGTCTGAATTATACCTGTGTAAAGAGGACTATTATAAAAACTGTTAGTTATGATGTTATCAAGTAGAGTAGAAGACTTTTTTGTAACTCTTGTTGATTTGTTTATTGTTGGAATAAAGTTATTTTCTAAAGAGTATTTATAAAATTCTTAGCATTATTAATAGAAACATAGTTGGTTAGGTTGATGTTAAAATCCCCAACTAAATAAATATGTTTCCTTGAATTTTTAATTTTGTTTAGAAATGTTTTAAGATTAGTTTTAAACTTTTTCATATTACCAGATGGTGGTCTATAAATACTATTTATAATTATGTTTTTTTCAGTTTTATTTACTAATTCAATGCATAATGATTCACAATTTGTTTCATTAACACAGAGGTCGTTACGTAAAATATAATTAAATGAATTATGGATAAAAATACTAACGTCCCCACCTGCATTAAATTCACGTGGTTAGTGAATTGATGTGTAATTAACTAGTTCAAATTTATTAATTTGATTCACCACTTTTACACCAAGTTTCCGTCAGACATATAATTTTAAAAACATGTTTTAGTTCATTTAAAAATATTTTTAAATTTTCAAAGTTTTTATTTAAACTTCAAATATTAATATTTAAAATTGAAAAAGTGTTTTTATTTTTGTCTAAGATGTTGCAAACATTCAGAAATGGAGTAATATTTACTTTCTAACATTTTGTGAATAAAATAGTTTTTCGGTGAGTCGGTGTCGTTATCACCAAAAATGTCATTTTCATCCAGAAGTTTAATTATGAAATTTTCCTCCATTTTTAAAACAGTTTAATTTAGAATAAGTAATAGTAAAAAAAAAAATTCCATTAAATTAATAACAAATATTATTAAGATTTTACTTTTCTTTGCAACCCAATCGCAAATTATCAATTTATCATAAGAAATGTATGCAAACTTACCAGCCGCTCGTTTGATTTTCATTTTCTCCCTCAAACTTTTCCTGATTTGCGCTGTTTCAAAACAGAAATCCTTGTTTATATAAATATTTTTCCTTTTTAGATTGCTAGACTTGCTCAATATTGCGACTTTATCTTTAAAATTTAAAAGTTTTACCATTATTGTTCTCAGCTTTTTGATTTTTTTTTCCAGTTCTATGGGCCCGTTCAATTTGGACATTTTTAACAGATAGTATTTCTTCAAAAACTTTTTTTACCTTAAGTTCGCTTTCCTCCCAGCTTTCACCTTCATTTTCATTAATTCCATCTACTCTTAAATTATTACGTCTCGATCGATTTTCCATCTCTTTTAATTTTTTTTGTATGCATGTAATTTCTGAATTGTCTTCTTTACTGAAGACATTTGCTTTCTTTACTTTTGCATCGATTAGTTATTCTTATATAGATATTCTTATATATTCTTTATAGATCTTCACATTCTACTAATAACTTGTTAACTGCTGCAACAAAAAGGTTCTATTGTTCAATAGATGGAGGTGGCGAGGCTAGAGCTTTAGGTTATGACATCAAAATCTTTTGAAAAAATTTGACATGTCTTCTGCATAAGCATGCTTCATATGGTGTATCTCTTGTTATGAGATTTTATTGCATAACAAAAACACGTAAGGCTAATAAATGTAACTTTAACACAGCCTTTATATTTACACCATTAATAATAAAATTACGTCATTAGCATATTTCAAAGTACAGCGTTGTAACTAATTTTAATTTTAAACCGTGTTGAAAATCATTTAAACTAATATGACAAAAAGTACTAATGAAATCTAAATTCAGTAATTGAAAAAGATTAAATTTCCTTATAATTTATTCTAAATTATAATTTATTTCTTAAGTCTAATTCATATTCTTTATTCAAATTAAAATTTTTTTTTTATTATTTTTTTTTAACTATTTAATGAAATATTTTTATTTAAAAATAAATAAACTTTAAAAACAATTGAGAGATTTTAGTTACCGATGAGATATTTGGAAACAAAATTTATGTTCATAAATAAATTATATCAAAAGAACTTTACAGAGTATTGAATTAATAAGAAACAAAAAATTTTAAATACATTTGTGAAAATAAATCTTATAAACAAAAATGCTTCAGTGTTTTTTAAAAGAAAAAAAAATTTTATATTTGTTTTCACATCTTTTAATCTACAATGAAAGATTTATGTTTTACATAATGAATTAATTAGCAAGAATAAAATTTCTTAAAATTTTCTCTTTAATAAATATTGCAAAACTATTTTACAACCTTTTTACTGAATATGTTCTTTCATGCTCTAAAAGCTTTTTTAATGCATTGAAACTCTCTCCCTTTTTCATGTTTTCCTGACTCATACAACCTTTACCTTTTTAAGTCTTCTGTCAACCGTTTCTTTGTTTTTTAACACTATTCTTTTTTAGTAATTCCCATTACAATAGTGTATACGTGTAGTCTTGTTAAGAGAAATTAGTAAAATTCATCAAACATATGTAGTTGATAAAATTGTGGAACATATTAGTAAAGCATCAATTTTTAAATAACTTTTAAAGCCACGTTATTGATATATCTGTTCTTGATTTTTTATAACTATGGAGACAAATGGCCAGTGCAGTATAAACTAAATTTGCTCAAAAACAATATTTAGTTTTTATATCTTTTATTTTATTTATAAATCAGTCAAAATAAATAAAAAAGTGATATGTTTTCAATAATTGAGCTGAAAGTTCAATAAAATAAAATAGCTAAAAGTTGGTACAGACCTTAAGGACATTATTACATATAAAATATTAAAAGTCCCCACTGATCCCACATCTGCAAAAAATGTTATTCAAGTTTCTCCTATTTTTTGTCAAACAGTATGTTTTATCATAAAAATACATTGAACAAAAGTTGTAGATCATGAAACTATCAACAAAAATTCCTGAGATATTGTGATTCATCTAAAACAATAATATGTACGCATATACACATCAGATATAATAAAAAATATTGTATTTATAATTCTATTTATGATTGGTTTGTGTAAATTTTATAAACAAATTATGTGGTTGTGAGAATATTCACAAAAGAACAACGCATGCATTAGGTGTGGTCAACTTTTGTTTATAATCGAAAATAAGTAGCAAATGTTCTTGAACATTCCTTTGCAATCATACTCATGGTTATTGAATGTTTCTTTTTACAATTTGTACTGTTCAATACTTTTTCAAAAGTGATGCTACCATATTTGATTTTTAGCAAAGATTTTAATAGCAAGTGGAGCAGTTGCTGTTAATCATGGAATGGAATTTTAATTGAAGTGGATGTTAAATGAAACGACAGGTTCCATGAATACCTGAAAGATGAGAAGTGGTAATTCATAAGCAGTGTCATAAAATAAATACTCGGAAGACTACTATGGCATTTCAAAGACAGCAAGAAATGGATAAAACAGTACATTCAAAATTGCCTTGTATCAGAGTGTACGTAAGTGAACGTAACTTTTGTTTTAAAATTATTTTTTATTTTCTGGCAATGAAGCAAATGAAAAGGCTGAAAAGAAGAAAGCGCAGTGTGCAGAAAGTGTCATAAACAAGAAAAGAAGAAAGAACATAGTGTGTGTCATTTATAGGCTTGGTACTCTTGAATTCAAAGAATTGATTTTAAAGGTAGCTCAAAGTTGTTCTGGCAAAGCAAAACATGTTACTGCATACATTGACCATGAATATGATTAAGTTGCTGTTCAGGCTAAGTACTATAATAATTTTTTTTTGAGACCAACCACTGGGGGTAAAATTGGACACCCACCAATGAATCTACAAATGTTGCAACAGAAGAAATAATTACATACATTAAAAATAGTGATGATTGTCAGTTTTTATTAGAAGAGCAAAAATTCAGATTTAGATAACAAAACAATAAAGATACAAGTGTTATCTTTTGACTTATCTGTGCAAACATTCATTCAAACATTAGTATAATGGTGTAAAGTATCCACTCTAGCATTGACCTAAAAAAAATCATCTTAACTCAAGCTAATATCTCATATCAGCCAAAGTTCAACTTAACAGGAATTTGCTTTAGTTGAACATTCATTAAGTCGAACCATTTTCCTTGGTCCCTTGGAGGTTCGAGTTATTGGGAATTAACTGTATTTATATATTTTTTAAAAATTATATAAAATCAGGGGTGAGGAGTCCCAAAAAGGACTCCTCATTTCTGATTTGAAAAATCACAAAAAGATTATTTTTT
>NC_061158.1:40166693-40169193 GCF_022113875.1 Hydra vulgaris | reverse complement strand
TTTAAATTGTTAAAATCACATAAAATTGTTTAAATCACATACAATTGTTTAAATCACGTAAAAATCTTTCAGATATACCTTCATTTTTTAGGTGTTTCAGCGCCAATTCTTCTTTGTCTAATTTTTTTAATGATAACTCTAGCTGGCTCAACTTCATGGGAGATTTTATTATTTTAACAGCAGAGTCCCACAACTTATTGAACTTTGATAGTTGAAATTTTCCTTCAGAATTTACGCTTGAATGAGCAATTGCAAATAATTGCAAAATAAATCCAAAAGTCGACAACATAAATATATGCATTTTTAAAATTATACTGAAAACAAATATTTAAATATAAATAAGAAAATATATTTATTCAATTTAGCAATATGTATTAGCATTATTTATGCTTGATTCATAAATACAATACACTAATCACAATCTTTTTATCTCAAAGAATCATAAATATGTCTGTATTTATAAGATTTTAAACATTGGTGCAACAGAGAACACATACATTGACTGAGATATATATATACATATATATATATATATATATATATATATATATATATATATATATATATATATATATATATATATATATATATATATACATATATATATATATATATATATATATATATATATATATATATATATATATATATATATATATATATATATATATATATATATATATCATCTTTGCAATTACATCGCAAAATTGAAAGAAGTGTTTGTTTAAGTGTGAAAAGTTAGAAAAAAAAGTTTTATGAAGAAAAAGTAAATCAAAAAACATTTTGGTAATAAAAGTTTAAAAAATAAGTGTTAAACAAGAATAAAGGATTTAAATAAATAAAAATAGAAAAAAAATCCGAAACAAATAAAAACAAAGTTATAAGAAAATAGTCTCTGAAAATGGATAATAATTTTTGCTGCCGCCAATATTTTATGGAAGGTAAAGAAAAAAAACAATTTTAATTAATTTTGTACATAGTTTATAAGTCATGTATTTATGCATATAAAAATTGTTGAATGTATTTTTTTGCATTTTTCTGTCAATTTAGTTGTTGTTGCTTTATCTAAATCTTTACTATTGTTTTATTAATATTTACTTTTGTTTAGTTAATCTATATTAAGGCATAATATAGGCTTTAATATTGTATGTAGTAACGTATTTATATACTTTTTTTTATTTAAGTTTGCTTTTACTTTGGTTTTTATATTTTTCAGCAAAAATTTTTTGTCTCACTCTATCCTTTTGAACTTATGTAATTAAATTTTTGTTTTCTCTTACATTTTTTTTCTCACTCATCTTATCTCATCCGTTCATTCTCTCTTTTTTTTTTCTTTTTTTTTTAGCCTTACTCCTTGTTCTGATTCCAACTTTTTTAATGCTGTTGTTCCTATTACTTCTTTTTTTATTACTTGTATTAATGTAGTTTACTTTCTTTATTATTTCCTTGTTTTAATATTTTTTGTTTATTTTATTTGTTGATTTTATTAAGGTGTCACTCCATTGACTAGTTTTTAACTATATGAGTGACACCGAACCTAACTTTGTAAATTATAATTAAATTGTTAATTATAATTTGTAATATTTGTAATAACAAAATAAATTGTAAATTATAAATAAATTTGAATGTAATTTTTAATTTTATGGTTAAATAAATGGATAAAAAAAATATATATATAAATAAATATATATATATATATATATATATATATATATATATATATATATATATATATATATATATATATATATATATATATATATATATATATATATATATATATAGTTCTATAAACTGTTGGCTTTGAGAGTACGGAAGGTAAAAAATGATTCTTTTGACAAATATGTCACTTTTAATTACTTTTGACTTTCATCCAACATTTACGTATTGTAATAAAGTTAAAACCATTAATTTATTAGGAAATTATTCATTTTTTAAAAAAGCTGCAAAAACCAAATTTAATTGACCAATGTTTTTAAAAACATTCTGAATGTTTTTAAAAATATAAACAATTTTTTATTTTTAATTTTTTTAATGAAATGTTTTTATTTTCATTTTTTTTTCAACATCAACTTTAGTGTATATAGATAACAAGTTATTACTAGTTTTTATTGGTAATATGATAATAAAAATACAAAGTCCTAATCTGCAAACTTGGTGTAGTTTTTTTTTTTTTTTTTTTTATTTGCATTCACTCCCAACAAGGCTGCAAGCAACCACTATTAAGTTGGGAGTTACTAGGAAAAAAAAAGAACAGAGTTATAGAGCAAGGAAACGGTTGACAGAAGACTTAAAAAGTTGAAGGTTGTATGAGTCAGGAAAACATGAAGATGGGAGAGAGTTCCAAAGGATTGAAGTGCGGGGAAAAAAACTAGATGAATAAAAGTTTTTAGAGCATGCAGGGACAGATACAGAAAACGAATGAGACTTAGCTGAATGACGAGTAAAACGAGAATGAATTTTAGTTGATGGAACTAGAGATGATAACTCCTTTGAGCAG